>JAWUZG010000991.1:0-309869 GCA_036785705.1 Acanthornis magna
GTCCCTTCAGGCGCCGCCGACATTTTTGTACCCCCCTCCTCTCTCCCCGGTCACCTTTAGGCGCCGCCGCCATATTTTCCCCCCCCCGTCCCCTCAGGCGCCGCCGACATTTTTGTCCCCCCCCTCCTCTCCCCTCTGGTCCCCTCAGGCGCCGCCGCCATTTTTCCTCCTCCCCTCTTCCCCACGCTCCCCTCAGGCGCCCGCCGCCATTTTTTCCCCCCCGTCCCCTTAGGAACCGTCGCCATTTTTGTCCCCCCTCGTCTCTCTCCCCGTCCCCTCAGGCGCCGCCGCCATTTTTCCTCCTCCCCTCTTCCCCCCCCGGTCCCTCAGGATCTACCGCCATTTTTGTCCCCCCTAATCCCTCCGGTCCCCTCAGGATCTACCACCATTTTTGCACCGCCCAATCCCCCCGTCCCCTCAGGAACCGCCGCCATTTTTCCTCCTCCCCTCTTTCCCTCCGGTCCCCTCAGGCGCTGCCGCCATTTTTCCTCCTCCCCTCTCTCCCCCCCGCTCCCCTCAGGCGCCGCCATTTGTGCCCCCCCGTCCCTCAGGAACCGTCGCCATTTTTCCTCTCCCCCTCTCTCTCCCCCACGGTCCCCTCAGGATCTACCGCCATTTTTGTCCCCCCTAATCCCTCCGGTCCCCTCAGGCGCCGCCGCCATTTTTGGCCCCCCCTTCCCCCTGTTCCCTCAGGCGCCGCCGCCATTTTCCCCCCCCTCCTCTCTCCCCTCCGGTTCCCCTCAGTCGCCGCCGCCATTTTTCCTCCTCCCCTCTCCCCCCCGCTCCCCTCAGGCGCCGCTGCCATTTCCCCCCCCCGTCCCCTTAGGAACCGTCGCCATTTTTGTCCCCCCTCGTCTCTCTCCCCGTCCCCTCAGGCGCCGCCGCCATTTTTCCTCCTCCCCTCTTTCCCTCCGGTCCCTCAGTCGCCGCCGCCATTTTTGCCCCCCCTCGTCTCTCCCCCCGTCCCCTCAGGAACCGTCGCCATTTTTCCTTCTCCCCTCTCTCCCCCCCCGCTCCCCTCAGGCACCGCCGCCATTTCCTCCCCCCCCGTCCCCTCAGGAACCGTCGCCATTTTTCCTTCTCCCCTCTCTCCCCCCCGCTCCCCTCAGGCACCGCCGCCATTTCTCCTCCCCGGTCCCCTCAGGCGCCCGCCGCCATTTTTTGGCCCCCCCCTTCCCTCTTTCTCCTCAGGCGCCGCCGCCATTTTTTCCTCCTCCCCTCCTCTCTCCCCCCCGCTCCCCTGAAGCGCCGCCGCCATTTTTGCACCCCCCAATCCCTCCGGTCCCCTCAGGCACCGTCGCCATTTTGCCCCCCCCTTCCCTCTGTCCCCTCAGTCGCCGCCGCCATTTTTCCTCCTCCCCTCTCCCCCTCCGGTTCCCCTCAGGCGCCGCCGCCATTTTCGCCCCCCCTCCATCATGGCGCTGGTCTCTGCCGATTCGCGCATCGCGGAGCTGCTGGGGGAGCTGCACCAGCTCATTAAACAGACTCAGGTACCGAATTTTTGGGGGGAATTGGATTTGGGGGGCGCTGGGATTCGCCATTTTTCTTTAGGATGGGCCCGATCCCACTCAGGACCCCCCGTTTCCCTCAGGATTTCCCATTTCCCTTTTTTTTCCTTTCTTTTCCTTTCTTTTCTCCTTTCCTTTCCTTTCCTTTCCTTTCCTTTCCTTTCCTTTCCTTTCCTTTCCTTTCCTTTCCTTTCCTTTCTTTTCCTTTCCCTTCCTTTCCTTTTCTTTTTCCTTTCCTTTCCTTTCCTTTCCTTTCCTTTCCTTTCCTTTCTTTCCTTTCCTTTCCTTTCCTTTCCTTTCCTTTCCTTTCCTTTCCTTTCTTTTCCTTTTTCCCTTTTCTCCTCACCGCTGCCGCTATTTCCCCCCCGTTTCCCCTCACGAGTCCTTAAAATCACCAATTTTCCCCCAAAAAAATCACTTTTTTCCCCTCACAAATCCCCAAAAATCACCGATTTTCCTCCGAAAATTACCTTTTTTTCCCCTCATGAATCCCTAAAATCTCCAATTTTCCCCCAAAAATAATTTCCTTCCCCTCATGGACCACCAAAATCACTTTCCCTCACGGGCTCCCAAAATTACACATTTTTCCCCCAAAAAATCACTTTTTTCCCCTCGCAAATCCCAAAATCACCGATTTTTCCCCCAAAAAATAACTTTTCTCCCCTTCACAGACTCCCAAAATTGCACATTTTTCTCACAAAAATCACTTTTTCCCCTCATGGACTCCCAAAAATTACACATTTTTCCCCCCAAAAAATCACTTTTTCCCCTCAAAAATCCCCAAAATCACCGATTTTCCCCCCCAAAATCACATTTTTTCCCCTCATGGACTCCCAAAATACACATTTTTCTCACAAAAATCACTTTTTCCCCTCAGGGAGGCCCAAAAATCACCCACTTTTTTCCCAAAAAATCATTTTTTCCCCTCATGGACTCCAAAAATTACACATTTTTCTCGCAAAAAATCATTTCTTCCTCTCACAAGGCCTCCAAAATCACAGCTTTTCCCCCAAAAAATCACTTTTTTTCCTCACAAATCCCCAAAATCACCAATTTTCCCCCAAAAAACAGTTTTTTTCCCCTCACAAATTTCCCATTTTCCCTCACAAATTTCCCTCCAATTTTTCCCTCCTTTCATCCCAATTTTGCCCAATTTTCTCTACTTTTAATCCAAATTTTCCTTCTTTTATCCCAATTTTTCCAATTTTTTCACTTTTAACCCAAATTTCCCAATTTTTCCCCAATTTCCCCCAATTCGTTCCAATTTTTTCCCAAACTTTCTCCAATGTTTCCCCAATTTTCTTCAGATTTTCCCCCAATTTTTTTCCAATTTTTCATCCGTTTTATCCCAATTTTTCCATAATTTTCCTCCTTTTTTCCCCCAATTTTCCCCCAGATTTTCCCCAATTTTCCCCAATTTTCCCCCAATTTTCCCCCAATTTTCCTCAATTTTTCCCCAATTTTTGCCCCAATTTTTTTCCCAAATTTCCCCCCATTTTTTCCCCAATTTTCTCCAATATTTCCTCAATTTTTGCCCCAATTTCTTTTCCAAATCTTCCCCAATTTTCCCTGAGCTTTCCCCAAAATTTTTCCCAGTTTTCTCTCAAATTTCCCAATTTTTTCCACTGTTAATGTAAATTTTCTTTATTTTTTCTCCAAATTTTTTCCAATTTTCCCAAAATTTTCCCCAAATTTCCCCAATTTCCCCCAATTTTCCCTGTTTCCTCAAAATTTTTTCCCAATTTTCCCCCAATTTTTCCACAATTTTCTACAATTTTTCCTCCTTTTTATCCCAAATTTTACCCAATTTTCCTCCTTTTTTCCCCAATTTTTCCCAAATTTACCCCAAATTTTCTCAAATTTTTCCCCTAATTGTTTCCCAATTTTCCCCAATTTTTCCTTCCTTTTCTCATAATTTTCCCCCAATTTTTTCCCAATTTTTCCCCAAATTTTCCCCAAATTTCCCCAAATTTTCCCCAATTTTCCCCAAATTTCCCCAATTTTTATCCAAATTTTCCCAATTTTACCCAAATTTACCCCAAATTTCCTCAAATTTCCCCAAATTTCCCCAAATTTTCCCAATTTTCCCAAATTTCCCCGCAGGAGGAGCGCTCCCGCAGCGAACACAACCTGGTGAACATTCAGAAAACGCACGAGAGAATGCAGACCGAAATAAAAGTAAAATTCGGAATTTTTGGGGCAATTTCGGGTAAATTTCGGGGGAAATTTGGGAGAAATTTTAGGGGAAATTTTGGGAAAACTTGGGTGAAATTTGAGGGAAATTTTGGAAGAATTTTGGGTGAAATTTTGGGAAATTTTGGGGAAATTTGGGTGAATTTTGAGTAAAACTTTGGGTAAACTTGGGTGAATTTAGGTAAATTTTGGGGGAATTTGGGTGAATTTTAAGGGAAATTTTGGGGGAATTTTGGAAGAATTTTGAGGGAAATTTGAGGAAATTTTGGGGAATTTTGGGTGAAATTTTGGGGAAATTTGGGAGAAATTTTGGGTGAAATTTTGGGGAAACTTGGGGAGAATTTTGGGGAATTTTGGGGGAATTTGGGAGAAATTGGAGTGAAATTTTGGGTAAGTTTGGGAGAAATTTGAGGGAATTTTGGGTGAAATTTTGGGGAATTTTGGGTGAAGTTTTGGGGAAAATTGGGTGAATTTTGGGTGAAATTTTGAGACATTTGAGGGAATTTTGGGTGAAATTTTGGGGAATTTTGGGTGAAATTTTGGGGAAATTTGGGTGAATTTTGAGGGAAAATTTGGGCAAAATTTGGACGAATTTTGAGGAAAATTTGGGAAAAGTTTGAGGGAATTTTGAGTAAAATTTTGGGGAAATTTGGGTGAAATTTTTGGGAATTTTAAAGTAAATTTGGGTGAAATTTTGGGGAAATTTGGGTGAATTTTGGGTGAAATTTTGGGGAAATTTGGGTGAATTTTGGGTGAAATTTTGGGGAATTTAAAAGTAAATTTGGATTAAATTTGAGGGAATTTTGGGAGAATTCTGGGTAAAAATTCAGGGAAGTTTGGGGGAATTTTGGTTGAATTTTGGATAAATTTGGGTGAATTTTTGCTTGAAATTTCATTGAATTTTGGGTGAATTTTGTGGGAATTTTAGGTGAATTTTGGTTGAATTTTAGGGGAAATTTTGGGTGAATTTTGGGTGAATTTTGATTGATTTTTGATTGATTTTTGAGTGAACTTGGGGTGAATTTTGGGTAATTTGGGTGAGTTTTGCTTCAAATTTCATTGAATTTTGTGTGAATTTTGAGAGAATTTTGGTTGAAATTTCAGTGAACTTTGGGTGAATTTTGGGTGCTTTTTGGGTCAATTTTGGGTCAATTTTGGGTAAAAATTCAGGGAAATTTGGGGGAATTTTAGATCAATTTTGGTTGAATTTTGGGTAAATTTGGGGGAATTTTGCTTGAAATTTCATTGAATTTTGGTGAATTTTGAGGGAATTTTAGCTGAATTTTAGTTGAATTTTGGTCGAATTTCGGGTGCATTTTGAGGTAAATTTTGCCGAATTTTTAGTTGATTTTTGTGTAAAATTCAGGATGAATTCTGGGTAAATTTTGGGGTGAATTTGGTGTAAATTTTATGTAAATTTTATGTAAATTTTGTGCAAATTTCTCAGATTTTTAACCCTTTCTTTTCAGTCTCTCCCTATTATCGCACGAAGCTCCGAGGCCTTTACACCACAGCCAAGGCCGACGCCGAGGCCGAGTGCAAGTGAGTGAATTTTACCCCAAAATCCCCAAAAAAATCCCCAAAATTCCCTTTTTTTTACTTCATTTCCTCAAATTTCTGTTTTTTCCCATTGATTTTCTGCTTTATTTCCCCAAATTTCCACTTTTTCTCCTCACAGTTTTGGTCTTTTCTTCTCAAATTTCCAATTTTTTTTTCTTGAATTTTCACTTTTTCCATTGAATTTTCACTTTTTTGCCTTGAATTTATTTTTTCCTCTCTGATTTCCATTTTTTTTTCTAAAATTTCTGGGTTTTTTTCCAAATTTCTTCCTGTCCTCCTCAATTTTTTGTTTTTTCTTGTCAGATTTTTGTTTTTTCTCCCTCAAATTTTTACTTTTTCTCTTCAAGCTTCCACTTTTTCTCTTCAAATTTCAGCTTTTTCCCATTGATTTTCTATTTTCTTGCCTCAAATCTCCGTTTTTTTGTCAAATTTCTGCTCTTTTCCTTCAAATTCTTTTCTTTTTCTTAAAATTTCCTTTTTTCTCCTCCAGTTCTCTCCTTTTCCCTCACAATTTTCTCCTTTTTCTGTAAAATTTTTGCTTTTTTTTCCTCTTCTTTTTCCTTTTTTCCCCCCAAATCTTTTGTTTTTCTCCCCAAATTTTCCTTTTTTCTTCCAATCCCTCGTTTTTTCTCAAATCTTCCTTTTTTTTTTCTTAAAAATTCTCCTTTTTCTCCTCACGATTTTCTCCTTTTCCCTCACAATTTCCTCCTTTTTCTTGAAAATTTTTGCCTCTTTTCCTTCTCCTTTCCCCAATTTTCCCCAAATCTCTCATTTTGTCCCAAATAATTGGTTTCTTCTCCCAAATCCTCTTTTTTTCTCAAATCTTCCTTTTTTTTCTTAAATTTCCTTTTTCCCCTTACAATTTTTTCTTTTTCCCTCACAATTTCCTCCTTTTCCTCTAAAGTTTTTGCCTCTTTTCCCTCTCTTTTCCCCCGAATTTTTCCCCCAAATCCTTTTTTCTCCCCAAATCTTCTCTTTTTCTCCCAATCTATCATTTTCCTGAAATCCTCTTTTTTTTCCCTTAGAAATTCTATTTTTTTTCCCTCACAATTCTCTCCTTTTTCCTCGACAGATTCCATTCTGTTTTCTCTAAAATCTTCTCTCTTTCTCCGCTTTCTTCCCCCCATTTTTCCTCCAAATCCATTTTTCCTCCCCAAATCTTCTCTTTTTTCTCCCAATCTATCATTTTCTTAAATCCTCTTTTTTTTTCTCAGAAATTCCCTTTTTCCTCTCACAATTTCCCTCCTTTTTCCTCACAACTCCGTTCTTTTTGTCTAAATTTTTTCTCTCCTTCTCCCCCTCCTCCCCCCCCACTTTTTCCCCCCAAAACCTCAATTTTCCCCCACAAAACCTCAATTTTTTCCCTCAAATTCCCCTTTTTTCCCCCAAAACTTCATTTCTTCCCCAAATCTTTCTTTTCTATCCCAATCCCTCTTTTTTTCCTCAAATCTTCATTTTTTTCCTCACAATTCTCTCCTCTTTCTCTAAAATGTTCCTCTTTTTCTCCTCTTCTTTTCCCCTTTTTTTTCCTCCAAATTCCCTTTTTTCTCCCCAAATCTTCTCTTTTTTCTCCCAATCTATCATTTTTCTTAAATCCTCTTTTTTTCCCTTAAAATTCTATCTTTTTTCCCTCACAATTCTCTCGTTTTTCCTCACAATTCCGTTCTTTTTCTCTAAAATCTTTCTCTCTTTCTCCCCCTCCTTCCCACCCACTTTTCCCCCAAAACCTCAATTTTCCCCCCACAAAACCTCAATTTTTTCCCTCAAATTCCCCCTTTTTTCCCCCAAAACTTCCATTTCTTCCCCAAATCTTCTTTTTCTATCCCAATCCCTCTTTTTTGCCTCAAATCTTCCATTTTTCTCCTCACAATTCTCTTCTTTTTCTCTAAAATCTTTCTCTTTTTCTCCCCTTCCTCTTCCTCCACTTTTCTCCCCCAAATCTCTCATTTTCTCCCCAAATCTTCCTTTTTTCTCCCAATCCCTCGTTTTTTCCTCAAATCTTCCTTTTTTTTCTTAAAATTTCCCTTTTTCCCCTTACAATTTTTTCTTTTTCCCTCACAATTTCCTCCTTTTCCTCTAAAGTTTTTGCCTTTTTTCCCCTCTCTTTTCCCCTTTTTTTTTCTCCAAATTCCTTTTTTCTCCCCAAATCTTCTCTTTTTTCTCCCAATCTATCATTTTTCTTAAATCCTCTTTTTTTTCCCTTAAAATTCTATCTTTTTTCCCTCACAATTCTCTCCTTTTTCCCTCACAATTTCTTTCTTTTTCTCTGAAATCTTTCCCCCTTTCTACTCCTCTTTTCCCTTATTTTTCCTCCAAATTCACTTTTTTCTCCCCAAATCTTCCTTTTTTCTCCCAATCCCTCGTTTTTCCTCAAATCTTCCTTTTTTTTCTTAAAATTTTCCTTTTTCCTCCTCACAATTTTCTCCTTTTCCCTCACAATTTCCCTCCTTTTCCTCTAAAATTTTGCCTTTTTCCCCTCTTTTTCCTTTTTTTTCCTCCAAATCTCTGTTTTCTCCCCAAATTCTTTTCTTTCCAATCCATCATTTTCCTTAAATCCACTTTTTTTCTTAAAATTTTCTTTTTTCTCCTCACAATTTTCTCTTTCTCCCTCACAATTTCCTTATTTCTCCTAAAATCTTTCTCTCCTTCTCCCCCTCCTTTCCTCCCTACTTTTTTCCCCCAAAACCTTAATTTTCCCCCACAAAACCTCAATTTTTTCCCTCAAATTCCCCCTTTTTCCCCAAAACTTCTATTTCTTCCCCAAATCTTTCTTTTTCTATCCCAATCCCTCTTTTTTTTCTCAAATCTTCCATTTTTTTTCCTCACAATTCTCTTCTCTTTCTCTAAAATCTTCCCCTTTTTCTCCTCTTTTCCCCTTTTTTTTCCTCCAAATTCCCTTTTTTCTCCCCCAAATCTTCTCCTTTTTCTCCCAATCTATCATTTTTCTTAAATCCTCTTTTTTTTCCCCTTAAAATTCTATCTTTTTTCCTCACAATTCTCTCCTTTTTCCTCACAATTCGTTCTTTTTCTCTAAAATCTTTTCTCTTTCTCCACTTTCTTCCCCCCACGTTTTTCCTCCAAATTCCATTTTTCCTCCCCAAATCTTCTCTTTTTTCTCCCAATCTATCATTTTTCTTAAATCCTCTTTTTTTCTCAAAATTCCCTTTTTCCCCTCACATTTCCCTCCTTTTTCCTCACAACTCCGTTCTTTTTGTCTAAATTTTTTTCTCTCCTTCTCCCCCTCCTCCCCCCCCCACTTTTCCCCCCAAAACCTCAATTTTCCCCCAAAAAACCTCAATTTTTTCCCTCAAATTCCCCTTTTTCCCCAAAACTTCTATTTCTTCCCCAAATCTTTCCTTTTTCTATGCCAATCCCTCTTTTTTTTCCTCAAATCTTCCATTTTTCTCCTCACAATTCTCTCCTTTCTCTCTGAAATCTTTCTCTTTTCTCTCCTTCCTCTTCCTCCACTTTTCCCCCCAAATCTCTCCTTTTTCTCCCCAAATCTTCCTTTTTTCTCCCAATCCCTCGTTTTTCCTCAAATCTTCCTTTTTTTTCTTAAAATTTTCCTTTTTCTCCTCACAATTTTCTCCTTTTCCCTCACAATTTCCACCTTTTCCTCTAAAATTTTTGCCTTTTTCCCCCTTTTTTCCCTTTTTTCCTCGAAATCTGTTTTGTCCCCAAATTCTTTTCCTTCCAATCCATCATTTTCCTTAAATCCTCTTTTTTTTCCTCAAAATTCCCTTTTTCCCCTCACAATTCCCTCCTTTTTCCTCACAATTCCGTTCTCATTTTTTCTCTCCTTCCCTCCCCACTTTTTTCCCCCAAAACCTCAATTTTTCCCCCCAAAAACCTCAATTTTCCCCCCCAAAAATCCCCTTTTCCGCCCAAACCCCACTCCCCTTCCCCAAACCCTTCATTTTTTCCCCTTTTTCCTCATTTTTTCCTTTCGATTTTTACCTTTTTTTCCTCATTTTTTTTTTTTTTTCCCTCCCTCAGCGTCCTCCGGAGGGCCTTAGACAAAATCGCCGAAATCAAATCTCTGCTCGAGGAACGCCGCATCGGTACGGCCGCTAGGGGGCGCTGTGGCACCCCCTCATGAGGGGAGGGAAAAAAAAAGGCGGGAAAACCTAAAAAAAACCCCAAAAATCCTTCAAAATTCCCCTAAAAATCCTTCAAATTCCACCCAAAACTCACCGGGAATTTCGATGGATTTTTGGGTTTTTGGATTTTTTTTTTGGATGCAGCGGCGAAAATCGCGGGGGATTTACAGCGAGGCCGAGCCGCCCAGGAAGACGATGAGGAGGGGAGTGTTGATGACTTTGCTGCAGCAGTCGGCCATGACGCTGCCGCTGTGGATCGGGAAGCCTGGAGAAAAGTGAGGAAAAAATGAGGGAAAAATGGGAAAAAAGTGAATTTTTTGTGGGAAAATGTAGGATTTTGAGGGAAAATGCAGGATTTGGGGGAAAAAAAGAGAGATTTTGGGGTAAAAAACATGGGTTTGGGGGGGGGGTGAAAGCGGATTAAAAGAGGGATTTGGGGAAGGCCGTGACGCTGCCGCTGTGGATCGGGAAACCTGGAGAAAAGTGAGGAAAAATTGGGGAAAAAATTGAGGAAATTTGGGAAAAAATATGGGAATTTTGGTGGAAAAATGCAGGATTTGGGAGGATTTTGGGGGCTTTTGGGGGAAAAAGGAATAAAAAAGGGTTTTGGGGAAGGCCATGACGCTGCCGCTGTGGATCGGGAAGCCTGGAGAAAAGTGAGGGAAAAATGAGGGGAAAATGGGAAAAAAGGGATTTTTTGGTGGAAAATGTGTAATTTGAGGGGAAAAAAGAGAGATTTTGGGGTAAAAAAGATGAGTTAGGGGGAAAAAAAAGGAATAAAAAGGGATTTGGGAAGGCCACGATGCTGCCGCTGTGGATCGGGAGGCCTGGAGAGAAGTGAGGGAAAAATGGAGAAAAGTGAGGAAAAAATTGGGGAAATTGGGAAAAAATATGGGAATTTTGGTGGAAAATGGAGAATTTGGGAGGATAATGTGGGATTTTGGGAAAAAAGGGAGATTTGTGGGAAAAAAAAATTGGTTTAGGGAGAAAGATAGAGGAAAAAAAGTGATTTGGGGAAGGTGAGGACTCTGCCCCTGTGGGTCGAGAGGCCTGGAGAAAAGTGAGGAAAAAATTGGGGAAATTTGGGAAAAAAATATGGGAATTTTGGTGGAAAAATGCAGGATTTGGGAGGATTTTGGGGACTTTTGGGGGAAAAAGGAATAAAAAAGGGTTTTGGGAAGGCCATGACGCTGCCGCTGTGGATCGGGAAGCCTGGAGAAAGTGAGGGAAAAATGAGGGGAAAATGGGAAAAAAGGGATTTTTTGTGGGAAAAATGTGTAATTGAGGGGAAAAAAGAGAGATTTTGGGGTAAAAAAAGATGAGTTAGGGGGAAAAAAAAGGAATAAAAAGGGATTTGGGAAGGCCACGATGCTGCCGCTGTGGATCGGGAGGCCTGGAGGAGAAGTGAGGGAAAAATGGAGAAAAGTGAGGAAAAAATTGGGGAAATTTGGGAAAAAAATATGGGAATTTTGGTGAAAATGGAGAATTTGGGAGGATAATGTGGGATTTTGGGAAAAAAGGGAGATTTGTGGGAAAAAAAAATTGGTTTAGGGAAAAGATAGAGGAAAAAAAGTGATTTGGGAAGGTGAGGACTCTGCCCCTGTGGGTCGAGAGGCCTGGAGAAAAGTGAGGAAAAAATTGGGGAAATTTGGGAAAAAATATGGGAATTTTGGTGGAAAAATGCAGGATTTGGGAGGATTTTGGGACTTTTGGGGGAAAAAGGAATAAAAAAGGGTTTTGGGAAGGCCATGACGCTGCCGCTGTGGATCGGGAAGCCTGGAGAAAAGTGAGGGAAAAATGAGGGGAAAATGGGAAAAAAGGGATTTTTTGTGGGAAAATGTGTAATTTGAGGGGAAAAAAGAGAGATTTTGGGGTAAAAAAGATGAGTTAGGGGGAAAAAAAGGAATAAAAAGGGATTTGGGGAAGGCCAACGATGCTGGCCGCTGTGGATCGGGAGGCCTGGAGAGAAGTGAGGGAAAAATGGAGAAAAGTGAGGAAAAAATTGGGGAAATTTGGGAAAAAATATGGGAATTTTGGTGGAAAATGGAGAATTTGGGAGGATAATGTGGGATTTTGGAAAAAGGGAGATTTGTGGGAAAAAAAAATTGGTTTAGGGAAAAGATAGAGGAAAAAAAGTGATTTGGGGAAGGTGAGGGACTCTGCCCCTGTGGGTCGAGAGGCCTGGAGAAAAGTGAGGAAAAATTGGGGAAATTTGGGAAAAAATATGGGAATTTTTGATGGAAAATGCAGGATTGGGAGGATTTTTGGGGGAAAAAAGGGGATTTTGGGGAAAAAAGGAATAAAAAGGGTTTTGGGGAAGGCCATGACGCTGCCGCTGTGGATCGGGAAGCCTGGAGAAAAGTGAGGAAAAAAATTGGGGAAATTTGGGGAAAAAAATGGGAATTTTGGTGGAAAATGTGGGATTTGGGAGGATTTTGGTGGTTTGGGGGGAAAAGGAAATTTTGGGGAAAAAATAGAGGAACAAAAAGGGATTTGGGGAAGGTGATGAGTCTGATCCTGGGGAGGCCTGGAGAAAAGTGAGGAAAAAATGAGGGAAAAATGGGGGAAAAATAAGAAAAAATGAGGAGAAAATGGGGGAAAATTAGGGAAAAAATGGAGAAAATTGGAGGAAAAAATGGGGGAAAATTAGGGAAAAAAACCCAAGAAAAATTGGGGGAAAAATGTAAAAAATGGCAGGAAAATTATGAAAAAATGAGAGAAAATGAGAAAAAATGGGGGAAAATGGAGAAAAATGAGGGAAAAATGGAAAAAACGGAGAAAAAATGGTGGGAAAATTATGAAAGAATGTGGGGGAAATGGGCAAAAGGAAAAAATGGGGAAAAATTGGGGAAAAAAAGGGGAAAAGTGAGGAAAAAATAGGGAAAAATTGGGGAAAAAAGAATGGGGGAAAAGTGGGGAAAAATAAGGGAAAAATGGTAAAAAATGAGGAGAAAATGGAAGGAAAATGAGAGAAAAAGGGGAAAAAATGAGAAAAAAATGGGGATAATCAGGAAAAATGGGGAAATTATGAAAAATTGGGGGGAAAATAAAAAATGGCAGGGAAATGATGAAAAAATGAGAGAAAAATGAGTAAAAAAAGATTAAAAAATGAGAAAAACTGAGAGAAAAATGAGGGAAAACGAGGGAAAAATCTGATTTTTTTTTGTTTTTGGGGTGGGAATTCCGAATTTTTTGAGTTTTCAGGGTCAGCGTTTCCAAATTTTTGAGGTTTTTGGGGTCGGCGATTCCAATTTTTTTTGGGTTTTCGGGGTTGGAGATTCCGAATTTTTTTGGGTTTTTGGGGTCGAGGATTCCGTATTTTTTGGGGTCGGGGATTCTGAATTTTTTGGGTTTTCAGGGTTGGAGATTCCAAATTTTTTTGGTTTTTGGGGTCGGGGATTCGAATTTTTGGGGGTTGGAGATTCCAATTTTTTTTGGGTTTTCGGGGTCAGGGATTCTGAATTTTTTTGAGTTTTTGGGGTCGAGGATTCCAAATTTTTTGGGTTTTTGGGGTCGGCAATTCCAATTTTTTTTGGGTTTTCGGGGTTGGAGATTCCGAATTTTTTTGGTTTTTGGGGTCGGAGATTCTGATTTTTTTGGGGTTTTTTGGGGTCGAGGATTCCGAATTTTTTGGGGTCGGGGATTCTGAATTTTTTGGGTTTTCAGGGTTGGAGATTCCAAATTTTTTTGGTTTTTGGGGTCGGGGATTCCGAATTTTTTGGGGGTTGGAGATTCCAATTCTTTTTTGGGTTTTCGGGGTCAGGGATTCTGAATTTTTTTGAGTTTTTGGGGTCGAGGATTCCAAATTTTTTGGGTTTTTTGGGGTCGGAGATTCTGAATTTTTTGAGGTTTTGGGTTGGAGATTCCGAATTTTTTTTGTTTTTCGGGTTGGAGATTCTGATTTTTTTTGGGTTTTTGGGGTCGAGGATTCCGAATTTTTTGGGGTCGGGGATTCTGAATTTTTTGGGTTTTCAGGGTGGAGATTCCAAATTTTTTTGGTTTTTGGGTCGGGGATCCGAATTTTTTGGGGGTTGGAGATTCCAATTCTTTTTGGGTTTTCGGGGTCAGGGATTCTGAATTTTTTTGAGTTTTTGGGTCGAGGATTCCAAATTTTTTGGGTTTTTGGGGTCGGAGATTCTGAATTTTTTGAGGTTTTGGGGTTGGAGATTCCGAATTTTTTGGGTTTTCGGGGTTGGAGTTCTGAATTTTTTGAGATTTTCGGGGTCGGGGATTCTGAATTTTTTGGGGTCAGAGATTCTGAATTTTTGGGTTTTCAGAGTTGAGGATTCCGAATTTTTGGGTTTTTGGGGTTGGAGATTCCGAATTTTTGGGTTTTCGGGGTCAGGGTTTCCAAATTTTTGAGGTTTTTGGGGTCGGCGACTCCAATTTTTTTGGGGTTTTCGGGGTTGGAGATTCCAAATTTTTTTGGTTTTTGGGGTCGGAGATTCTGATTTTTTTTGGGTTTTTGGGGTCGAGGATTCCGAATTTTTTGGGGTCGGGGATTCTGAATTTTTTGGGTTTTCAGGGTTGGAGATTCCAAATTTTTGGGGTTTTTGGGGTCGGAGATTCTGAATTTTTTGAGGTTTTGGGGTTGGAGATTCCGAATTTTTTTTTGTTTTTCGGGTTGGAGTTCTGAATTTTTTGAGATTTTCGGGGTTGGGGATTCTGAATTTTTTGGGGTCAGAGATTCTGAATTTTTTGGGTTTTCAGAGTTGAGAATTCCGAATTTTTTTGGGTTTTTGGGGTCAGGGATTCCGAATTTTTTTGGATTTCAAGGTTGGGGATTCTGAATTTTTTGGGTTTTCAGGGTCAGAGATTCCGAATTTTTTTGGATTTTCAGGGTCGAGGATTCCGATTTTTTTGAGGTTTTTGGGGTCGGAGATTCTGAATTTTTTGGGTTTTCAGGGTTGGAGATTCCAATTTTTTTGGCGTTTTCGGCGTCAGAGATTCCAATTTTTTTGGGGTTTTTGGGGTTGGAGATTCCGAATTTTTTGGGATTTTCGGGGTCGAGGATTCCGAATTTTTTGGGGTCAGAGATTCTGAATTTTTTGGGGTTTCCGGGTTAGAGATTCCGAATTTTTGGGTTTTTGGGGTTGGAGATTCCGATTTTTTTTTGGGTTTTCGGGGTCGAGGATTCCGAATTTTTTGGGGTTGGGGATTCTGAATTTTTTGGGATTTGGGGTCGGAGATTCTAATTTTTTTGGGGTCGAGGATTCTGAATTTTTTTGGTTTTTGGGGTCGGAAATTCCAATTTTTTTTGAGTTTTCGGCATCGGGGATTCCAAATTTTTGGGTTTTTGGGGTCGGAGATTCCGAATTTTTGGGTTTTCGGGGTCGGCGATTCCGAATTTAACCCTTTCCGTTCCGCAGGCCTCCCCCGCTGTGCGGGGCCGTTCCTGCCGCGGGCGATTACGTGGCCAAGCCTGGGGACAAAGTCGCCGCCAGAGTCAAAGCTTTGGAAGGAGATGAGCAATGGATCCTGGCCGAGGTGGTCAGCTACAGCCACGCCGCCAATAAGTGAGTGAAAAATGCAAAATTTGTGGTTTTCGACCCAAAATTTGGGTTTTTTGACCCAAAATTTGGGTTTTTCCACCCAAAATTTGGTTTTTTCGAGCCAAAATTCACTATATCGCCACAAAATTCAATTTTTTTCAGGCCAAAAATTCAATTTTTTCAGGACAAAATTCAGATTTTCAGTCTCAAAATCCGATTTTTTATCGACCCAAAATTAATTTTTTTCAGGCCAAAATTCCCTATTTTTGGTCCCAAAATTCCATTTTTTTCAGGCGCGAGGTTCAGATTTTTTCAGGACAAAATTCACATTTTTCACTCCAAAATTCTCTTTTTTCAGACCCGAAATTGAGTTTTTTTCAGGCTCAAAATTCTTTTTTTTTCACCCAAAAACTTGCGTTTTCAGTCTCAAAATTCTTTTTTTTTCCAGGCTTGAAATTCACTGTTTTTGTCTCAAAATTCAAGTTTTTTTAGGCTCAAAATTCTCTTTTTTCACCCTGAAGTTTACTTTTTTCAGGCCTGAGATTCAGGTTTTTCAGACCCAAAAATTCACTTTTTTTTCACCCCAAAATTCCTTTTTTTGGGCTCGAAATTCACTTTTTTCACCCCAAAAATTCACTTTTTTCACCCCAAAATTCATGTTTTTCACTCCAAACTTCTCTTTTTTTTAGACTTAGAATTCAGGTATTTTTAGACAAAAATTCAGTTTTTTTCAGACTCAAAATTCACCTTTTTTTTGCCTCAAAATTCTATTTTTTGGGTCATTTCGTGGCTGTTCAGGCCGAGGTGGTCAGCTACAGCCACGCCGCCAATAAGTGAGTGAAAAATGCAAAATTTGTGGTTTTCGACCCAAAATTTGGGTTTTTTGACCCAAAATTTGGGTTTTTTCGACCCAAAATTCGTTTTTTTCGACCCAAAATTCACTGTATTGCCCCAAAATCTGTTTTTTCTCAGGCAAAAATTTAGGTTTTTTGACCCAAAATTCACTTTTTTTCAGGTTAAAATTCTCTATTTTTGGACTCAAAATTCCTTTTTTTTTTAGGCGAAAATTCCATTTTTTCAGACCCAAAATTTGCTTTTTTTCAGCCCAAAATTCAGCTTTTTCAGGCACAAAGTTCTGTTTTTTCACCCCAAAATTTACTATTTTTAGACCCAAAGTTGAGTTTTTTTCAGGCCGAAATTCATTTTTTCAGAGCAAAATTTACTTTTTTGGAATCAAAATTCGTTTTTTTTCAAATTCAAAATTCAGTTTTTTTCAGGCCAAAATTCGCTTTTTCGGGCTCGAAATTCAGATTTTTCGCCCCAAAATTCACATTTTTTACCAATAAGTGAGTGAAAAATGCAAAATTTGTGGTTTTCGACCCAAAATTTGGTTTTTTCGACCCAAAATTTGCTTTTTCCGTGCCAAAATTTGGATTTTTCGACCCAAAATTCACTGTATTGCCCCAAAATTCAATTTTTTTCAGGCCAAAATTTAATTTTTTCAGGATAAAATTCACATTTTCAGACCCAAAATCCGATTTTTTTTTTGACCCAGAATTTGCTTTTTTCAGGCCAAAATTCCTTATTTTTGGTCCCAAAATTCCATTTTTTTCAGGCGTGAATTTCAGGTTTTTTTTCAGGCCAAAATTCACTTTTTTTTGGACTAAAAATTCGCTTTTTTCGCTTCGAAATCCCCGTTTGTTTTGGGTAATTTTTAGTCATTTTGGGGCCTTTTTTGGGCCTTTTTTGGGTTATTTTTGGGGCTTTTTTGGGTAATTTTTGGGCTATTTTTGGGGGTAATTTTTGGGCCATTTTTAGGTCATTTTTAGGTTATTTTTGGGCCTTTTTTGGGTTATATTTGGGCCTTTTTTGGGGTAATTTTTGGGCTATTTTTGGGCCATTTTTGGGGCAATTTTTGGGCCATTTTTAGGTTATTTTTGGGGCTTTTTTGGGTAATTTTTGGGCTATTTTTGGGGTAATTTTTGGGCCATTTTTAGGTTATTTTTAGGTTATTTTTGGACCATTTTTGGGTTATTTTTGGGCTATTTTTGGGGCAATTTTTGGGCCATTTTTAGGTCATTTTTAGGTTATTTTTAGGCTATTTTTGGCCCACGTTTGAGTAATTTTTGGGTCATTTTTTCGGCAATTTTTTGGTTATTTTTAGCTCAATTTTTGGTCATTTTTGGGGTAATTTTTGGTCATTTTTTGGGTCATTTTGGGGTGTCGAAATTTGCTCTGAACTGTGAATTTTGAATTCCTCAGGTATGAAGTTGATGACATAGATGAGGAAGGCAAAGAGTGAGTGATGAAAAATCCCCAAAATTTCCCCAAATTCCACAAATCTCTCAAAATTCCCTTTAAATCTTCCCGAAAATTTCCAAAATTTTCCCAAATTTCTTCAAATTCCCCAAAATTCCCCCAAACTTGCCCCGAAATTCTCTTCAAATTTCCCAAAATTCCCTCAAATCTTTCCAAAATTTCCCCCAAATCCCTCAAAATTCACCAAAATACTCTCAAATTCCCCCAAAATTCCTTTTAATCCTCCCCAAAATCCCCCAAACCTCCCCAGAATTTCCTCAAATCCTCCCCAAAATTTCCTCGAATTTCCCAAAAATTCCTTCAAAATTCCCCGAAATTCTATTTAATTCTGCACAAACCTCCCCAAAATCCCCTAAAAATCCCAAAAATCCCAATTTTTTACCTTTTTTTCTCAAAATTTCCCCTCAGGCGCCACACGCTGAGCCGCCGCATCATTCCTTCACCCCAATGGAATTTTTTCCCCAAAAAAATTCATTTTAATTTTACAAACTCACCGTTTTTCCCTCCAAAAATCACCTTTTTTTCCCCTCAAAAACCTCATTTTAACTCCACAAAAATCACCGTTTTTTCCCCATTTTTTCCCCAAAAAATCACCATTTTCCTCCTGAAAAACCTCATTTTAACCCCAAAAAATCGCCGTTTTTTCCAAAAAAATTTCTCATTTTAACTCAAAAAAATCACTGTTTTTCCCAATTTTTTCCCCAAAAAATCAATTTTTTTCCCCCGTAAAATCTGAAATTCTATCCCAAAAAAAACCTCAACTTTTCTCCGAAAAATACCTCAATTTATCCCCCAAAAAATTGCATTTTCCCCCCCAAAAATCTCGTTTTTCCCCAAAAACTCCCCATTTTTCCCCATTTTTTTCGCCTTTTTCTCCTGAAATCCCAAATTTTTCACCCTTTTCTTCGATTTCCCCGATTTTTCCCTAATTTTTCAACCACAGGACGATTATTCGGTGCTTTTCGCGGCCAAATCTTCCCAAAATTCCCTTTGAAACAGCCAAAACTCCTTTTAAATCTCCCCGATTTTCCCCAAAATTCCCTTTAATTCTACCCAAATCCTCTCCAAACCTTCCCGAAATTCTCCCCAACTTCCCCAAAATTTAAAAATCCCAATTTTTTACCTTTTTTTCCCAAAATTTCCCCTCAGGCGCCACACGCTGAGCCGCCGCCGCATCATTCCTTTACCCCAATGGAAAACTAACCCCGAGACAGATCCCGAGGCTCTTTTCCACAAAGATCAGCTCGTCCTCGCTCTTTATCCTCAAACCACTTGCTTTTATCGGGCCCTGATCCACGCCCCGCCCCAAAGGGTGAGTTTGGGGAGAAAATTCCGGAAAAAACGCCGGAAAATTCCCCAAAAAATGAGCGATTTTGGGCAAAAATCGGGCTAGGCCCAAAGTAGGCCCTGAGGGAGCCGTGAGGGCGTTGCTAAGGGGCGGGGCTTGTTGCTAAGGGAGGTGTGGGCTTATAAGGGGTTGCTAAGGGGCGGGGCTTGTTGCTAAGGGAGCTGTTGCCATATCTGGCTATTGCTCATGATTGCTAAGGGGCGGGGCTTGTTGCTAAGGGAGCTGTTGCCATATATGGCTATTGCTCATGGTTGCTAAGGGGCGGGGCTTGTTGCTAAGGGAGGCATTGCCATATAAGGGATTGGTAATGGAGCCATTGCTATACAATGGTTGCTAAGGGGCGGGGCTTGTTGCTATGGGCGGATCCCAAACCCTGCTTTTATCGGGCCCTGATCCACGCCCCGCCCCAAAGGGTGAGTTCGGGGAGAAAATTCCGGAAAAAACGCCGGAAAATTCCCCAAAAAATGAGCGATTTTGGGCAAAAATCGGGCTAGGCCCAAAGTAGGCCCTGAGGGAGCCGTGAGGGCGTTGCTAAGGGGCGGGGCTTGTTGCTAAGGGAGTCTTGGGCTTATAAGGGGTTGCTAAGGGGCGGGGCTTGTTGCTAAGGGAGGTGTGGGCTTATAAGGGGTTGCTAAGGGGCGGGGCTTGTTGCTAAGAGAGTTATTGCCATATATGGATATTGTTCTGGTTGCTAAGGGGCAGGGCTTGTTGCTAAGGGAGCTGTTGCCGTATATGGATATTGCTCATGGTTGCTAAGGGGCGGGGCTTGTTGCTAAGGGAGGTGTTGCCATATATGGATATTGCTCATGGTTGCTAAGGGGCAGGGCTTGTTGCTAAGGGAGCTGTTGCCATATATGGATATTATTCACGGTTGCTAAGGGGCGGGGCTTGTTGCTATGGAGGGCCCCAAACCAAACAGGGCTCTCCAAATTTGCCCCAAAATTTCCCAAAATTTTCAAATTTCTGACCCCAAATCTTTGGCAATTTTCTCCAAATTGTCCCCAAAAAATCCCAAAAATTCCCCAAATCCCAAAATTCCCTGTGCTTTTTGGGGAAAAAAATGGGATTTTGGGAGGGAAAATTTCTTGATTTTTAACCTCAATGATCTCAATCTCTAACCCCAAAAATCTGAATTTTTAACCCCAAAAATCGCCTATTTTTAACCTCCAGAGTCTCCCGTTTTTAATCTCAAAATTTGTCCACTTTTAACGCCTGAAATCTCAATTTTTAACTCCTAAAATCTTCCTTTTTTAACCCCAAAAATTCTCATTTTTAACCCCAAAGACCTCAGATTTTAACCCCAAAAATTGCCGATTTTTTACCCCAAAAATCCCAATATCACTCTTAAAAAACCCTAAATTTATCCCCCAAAAAACTTCATTTAACCCCAAAATTTTCCCTTATTTTTTCCCATAATTTTGGGTTGTTTTTTATAAATCCCAATGCACATCCCCCCAAATTTCAACTCGTAAAAATCTCATGTTAACCCCAAAAACCCAACATTTTTCCTCATTTTCCCCCCAAAAAATCTCATTTTAACCCCAAAAAATCACAATTATTTCCCGTTTTTTCCCCCTGAAATCCCAAATTTTCCCCGATTTTCTCCAATTTTCTTTCGTTTTCCCAAATTTCCCCAAATTTTTCAGCCCCAGGATGATTATTCGGTGCTTTTCGAGGACACTTCCTACGCCGATGGATATTCCTCACCCCTGAACGTCGCTCGGCGCTGTTTTTTCCCTCAAAATCCCAAATTTTATCCCCAAAAAAAGCCCAAATTTTCTCCAAAAAAATCTCATTTTAACCCCAAAAAATCGCCATTTTTTCCCCCACAAAATCCCAAATTTTTTTCCAAAATATCTTATTTTAACCCCAAAAAATTGCCATTTTTTTCCTATTTTTTTTACCCAAAAACAACCATGTTTTCCCAAAAAAATCCCAATTTTTCCCCATTTTTTTCCCTTAAAATTCCAAATTTTCTCCCAAAAAATCGCCTTTTTTCCCTCTAAAAATCTGTTTTCCCCCCAAAAAATCCAAATTTTACCCCAAAAAAATCCCAATTTTTCCTCCCAAAAAATCTCATTTTAACCGCAAAATATTCTGATTTTTTCCCCCAAAATCCCAAGTTTTCTCCAAAAAAAATTTGATTTTATTCCCAAAAAAATCGCCTTTTTTCCCCTCAAAATCCCAAATTTTCTCCCCAAAAAATTTGATTTTATTCCCAAAAAAATGCCATTTTTCCCCCAAAAATCGCCGTTTTTTCGCCGAAAAATCACCGGTTTTCACCATTTTTTTTACATTTTCTTCTCAAAATCCTAATTTTTCTCTTTTTTTCCCAAATTTTTCAGCCCCAGGATGATTATTCGGTGCTTTTCGAGGACACCTCCTACGCCGATGGATATTCCCCACCCCTGAACGTCGCTCAGCGTTACGTCGTGGCCTGCAAGGAGACCAAGAAAAAGTGAAAAATTCGGGGGGAAAAACTCAAAATTCGGGGAAAAAACCCAAAAATTCTGAAAGAACGGATTTGAATTGGGGGGGGAGGGAAAAATGGGGAAAAAATTGGGAAAAAAAATGGAATTTGGGGGAAAAAATGAAAAAAAAATTGGGATTTTTTTTCAGAAAAAATTGGGATTTTTGGGGGGAAAAATGGGAGAAAATTTGGATTTTTTTGGGTAAAATTGGGATTTTTTTGGGGATTAAAATTGGGATTTTTTAGGGTTAAAATGAGGGAAAAATGGGGAAAAAAACTGGGATTTGGGAGGGAAAATGGGAAAAAATGGGGGAAAAAAAGAAAAAAAAAAGTCATTTTTTTGAGGTTTAAATTGGGATTTTTTTGGATTTAAATTATGATTTTTGGGGTTTAAAAAAGGGTTTTTTTGGTATTTAAAATGGGATTGTTTGGGGGTCAAAAATGGGAAAAAATTGGGATTTTGATGTTGAAAAAATGAGGAAAAAAAAGTCTTTTTTTGGAGGTTTAAATGGGGATTTTTTAGGATAAAAATCGTATTTTTTTTTGGTGTTAAAAAAGGGATTTTTGGGGGGGAGTTAAAATGAGGTTTTTTGGAGATAAAATGTCCAAATCTCTAAGGAAAATGTGGGGAAAAAATGGAAAAAAAAAGAAATTTTTGGGGGTTAAAAGTGACATTTGGGGGGGGTTTAAAAAGGGATATTTTGGGGTTAAAATAAGATTTTTTGGAGGCTTTAAAATTACATTTTTTTGGGGCTAAAATTTCTAAAATTACAGGAAAAAAATGGGAAAAAAATGCGGAAAAATTGGATTTTTTTTGGTGATAAAATGGGAATTTTTTGGAATTCAAAATAGGAATTTTTGGGATTAAAGTGAGATTTTTTTTTTTTTTTAACTAAAAATGGGAAATTTTGGGTTGAAAAAACAACGGGACCACCCCCAAACAGGAAATGATGTCACAGGGGGCGTGGCCAAATAAACCACACCCCTTTCTTTTGTATAAATACTTTTTATTATAAATAAATATTTATATTAAAATTATTAAAAGTGGGCGTGGCCTCTGCACGGCCCCGCCCAGTGGAGAAGCATCGTGGGCGTGGCCTCACATGGGGGCGGAGCTCGGCGGCGTGACGTCATCAGGCTCCGCCCATTCCTCTTCAGGCTCTGCCTCTCCCAGGGAATGACGAATCAGATCGCCCCAGAGGAGGTGGGCGTGGCACCTGCGGGGGGTGGGGCACAAGATGAGGCCACGCCCCCTTGGCAACCATTTTGGAGTGTTGCCTTATAAGGAAATGTTGCCTAGCAACAGGCCCCGCCCCTTAGCAACCACCCACACCCTTTCCTTAAAAGGAAAAGGGCTCTTAGCAACAAGCTCCGCCCCTTAGCAACCAGGCTAAGACTTTCTCTATTAGGAAAAGGGCCCTTAGCAACAGGCCCCGCCCCTTAGCAACCACCCACACCCTCTCCTTATAAGGAAAAAGGTCCTTAACAACAAGCCCCGCCCCTTAGCAACCACCCACACCCTTTCCTTATAAGGAAAATGGGGCTCTAGCAACAAGCCCCGCCCCTTAGCAACCAGGCTAAGCCTTTCCCTATAAGGAAAAGGGCTCTTAGCAACAAGCTCCGCCCCTTAGCAACCACCCACACCATTTCCTTATAAGGAAAAGGGCTCTTAGCAACAGGCTCCGCCCCTTAGCAACCAAAGCCTTTCCCTATAAGGAAAAGGGCCCTTAGCAACAGGCCCCGCCCCTTAGCAACCAGGCAAACCCTTTCCTTATAAGGAAAATGGCCCTGGCAACAAGCCCCGCCCCTTAGCGACCGAGCAAAGCCTCTCCCTATAAGGAAAAGGGCCCTTAGCAACAGGCCCCGCCCCTTAGCAACCATCCAAACCCTTTCATTATAAGGAAAATGGGACTCTAGCAACAGGCTCCGCCCCTTAGCAACCACCCACACCATTTCCTTATAAGGAAAAGGGCTCTTACCAACAAGCCCCGCCCCTTAGCAACCAGGCTAAGCCTTTCCCTATAAGGAAAAGGGCCCTTAGCAACAGGCCCCGCCCCTTAGCAACCACCCACACAATTTCCTTATAGGAAAACAGAGGCCCTAGCAACAAGCCCCGCCCCTTAGCAACCACCCAGACCCTTTCCTTGTAAGGAAAATGGGGCTCTAGCAACAAGCCCCACCCCATGGCAACCACCCACACCATTTCCTTATAAGGAAAAGGGCTCTTACCAACAAGCCCCGCCCCTTAGCAACCAGGCTAAGCCTTTCCTTATAAGGAAATACCTCATAGCAACAAGCCCCACCCCTTAGCAACCAGGCAAAGCCTTTCCCTATAAGGAAAAGGGCCCTTAGCAACAGGCCCCGCCCATTGGCAACCACCCATACCCTTTCCTTATAAGGAAAAGTGCTCTTAGCAACAGGCTCCGCCCCTTAGCAACCAGGCTAAGCGTTTCCCTATAAGGAAAAGGGCCCTTAGCAATAGGCCCCGCCCCTTAGCAACAACCCTTGGGGTCCATTTTTAAGAACAGGATCCTAGCAACAAGCCCCGCCCCTTAGCAACCACATGAAACCCTTTCCTTATACGGAAAAGGTTCATTAGCAACAGGCTCCGCCCCTTAGCAACCACCCACACCCTTTCCTTATAAGGAAAATGGGGCTCTAGCAACAGGCTCCACCCCTTAGCAACCATCCACACCGTTTCCTTATAGGGAAAATGAGGCCCTAGCAACAAGCCCCACCCCTTAGCAACCACCCACACCATTTCCTTATAAGGAAAAAGGTCCTTAACAACAAGCCACGCCCCTTAGCAACCAGGCTAAGCCTTTCCCTATAAGGAAAAGGGCCCTTAGCAAGAGGCCCCGCCCCTTAGCAACGACCCTTGGGGTCCATTTATAAGAACAGGATCCTAGCAACAAGCTCCGCCCCTTAGCAACCACCCAAACCCTTATAGGGAAAAGGGCTCTTAGCAACAGGCTCCACCCCTTAGCAACCACACACATAACCTTTCCATATAAGGAAAAGGTTCCTTAGCAACAGGCCCCGCCCCTTAGCAACCGAACCAAACATGTCCATATATGGAAATGGGCCCTTAACAACAGGCCCCGCCCCTTAGCAACCGAACCAAACATGTCCATATAAGGAAATAGGCTCTTAGCAACAAGCCACGCCCCCTAGCAACACTTCTTATATGGTAATGGTTTCCTTAGCAACAAGCCCCGCCCCTTAGCAACACCCCCACCCACCGACAGCCATTTTGAATCTTTTCCGTATAAGGAAAACAACCCTTAGCAACAAGCCCCGCCCCTAGCAACACCCTTAACTTTTTCCTTATAAGGAAAATAAGTCCTTAGCAACAAACCACGCCCCCTAGCAACAAGCCCCGCCCCTTTCTCACCCGGGACAGGCGCCCCCTATTGGCAGGAGCTGCTCCGGTTCCGGGGCCAGGAAGAGCCGGGCCAGGCACGGGGGATGGGCGGCCATCTTGCAAAAAGGGCGGGGACAGCGCAGAAGGGGCGTGGCCTCAGCCTAAAAAGGGGTGTGGTCAGATTAGATGAGCCACGCCTTGAAATTCGCAATTTTCCCCCAAATTTTTCAACAAAAATTTCCTCCGCAAATTCCCCTAGCCACGCCCCCTTTAGGCCACACCCAATCCACAATAATCTGCATAAAATTTGCATAAAATTTCCATACTTGAACTCACATCCACCGGCTCCTATAAATTCCCATTTTTTAACCCCAGAATTTCCTTTAAGCCCCTCCCACTTCAAACCCTTTCGCCTTAAGCCACTCCCCCTTAAGCCCCTCCCCCTTCAAGCCCCTTCCCCTTAAGCCCCTCCCCCTTCACACCCCTCCCCCTTCAAGCCCCTCCCACTTACCCTTTATGCTTAGGCCCCTCCCCCTTCAAGCCCCTCCCCCTTCAAGCCACTCCCATTTACCCTTTAGGCTTAGGCCCCTCCCCTTTTAAGCCCCTCCCCCTTTAAGCCCCTCCCCCTTACCTCCCCACAAACCCCACACCCCCCGCTGGGCGTCTCCCTCAAGCTCCGCCCCTTTTTCCTCTTCAACCTCGGTGGCCCCGCCCCCTCCTCCTCAGCCACGTGATTGGGCGGGGCCAACTCCAGGGCGGGGCGTGGGCGGAGCCAACGAATCCTGAGCGGGAGGCGGGACCAGGGCGGGGCCCGGAGGAGGCGGGGCAAGAGCCGGAGGGCGAAGCTGATTGGCTGTTCCCGTGGGCGCCGAGGGGGCGGGGCCAGCAGGCGGTGGGAGGAGTTTGGGTGTTGCCACGCCCACTCGAACTGCAAGGGAGGGGGCGGGGCTTGAGTGAAGGGGAGGGGCCTGAGTTTGGAAGGGGGAGGGGCTTAACTGGAGGGGGAGGGGCGGGGTTTAAATGGGAGTGGGAGGAGCTTAAAATGGGAGGGGCTTAAAATGGAAGTGGGAGGAGTTTAAGATCGGAGCGGGAGGAGCTTAAAATTTTAATGAGGTGAATTTGAAATTGTGGGTGGGGCTTAAATCGGAGTGGGCGGGGCTTAATTTTTCCTGTTAAGTGGAAGTGGGCGGGGCTTAAAATATGAGTGGGAGTGGCTTATTGGGGAGTGGGCGGGGCTTAAAAGGTTGGGGTTAAGTGGGAGGGGCTTAAAATTGAAGTGGGAGGGGTTTTAAGATGGAAGTGGGTGGAGCTTAATGCAGGAGTGGGAGGGGCCTAAAATTGGAGTGGGCGGGGCTTAAATGTGAGGTTAAATGGGAGTGGGAGGAGCTTAAATTTGAAGTGGGAGGGGCTTAAAAGTGGGCGTGGCTCACCCGGAGGGCGGAGACGTCGGAGGGGAAACCGTGAACGAAAAGTTCCATTTCCCTTTTTTTTTTTGGGAGAGAAAAAATTCCTTAAATTCAGCCCAAAAAAACCTTAAAATCGACCAAAAAAATCCTTAAAACCCAGGCAAAAATTCCCTAAATTCCACCCAAAATTTCCTTAAAAGCCGTGCAAAAATTCCCAGAAAATTCCTTAAATTTGCTTCAAAAATTCCTCAAAAAATCCTTAAATTCCACCCAAAATATCCCCAAAAATTCCTCCCACCCAAAATCCTCCAAAATTCCCAAATCCTGCAAAATCCCCAAAAATCCCACCCAAAATCCCATGAAACCCTTCCCAAATTCCCCCAATATTCCCGAAAATCCCCCAAAATTCCCCTCAAATTTCCCCTAAATTGTCCAAAATCCCTCCAAAATCCCCCAAATTTCTCCAAATCCCCCAAAATTCCCCCCAAATATCCCCCAAAATTACCAAAATTCCCCCAAAATTCCCCCAAAATTCCCCAAATCGCACCAAAATTCACCCATAGTTCCCCAAAATTCCCTCGAAATCCTCCAACAAAATTCCCCCAAAATTCCCCCAAAATCCCCCAAATCGCACCCAAAATTCACCCATAGTTCCCCAAAATTCCCTCGAAATCCTCCAAAATTCCCCCAATTCCCCCCAAAATTCCCCCCAAATCCCCCAAAAATTCCCCCCAAAATTCCCAAAATCCCACCCAAAATCGCCCAAAACACCCCCAAAATTCCCAAAAATCCCCCAGGACCCCTTAAATTCCCAAAATTCTCCCCAAATTCCCCTAAACTTGCCCCAAAATTGCCAAACTTCCCCCCATAATCGCTCAAAATACCCCCAAAATTCACGAAAATTCCCCGAAAAATCCCCCCAAAATTCCCCCAAATCCCCGAAAAAATCCCAAATTTCCCCAAATTTTCCCCAAATTCGCACCAGGGCCCTCTCCCGCTGGTCCTCCGGGCCCCTCCTTTCCTCCTTCCGGCGTTGTGCTGTCGCAGCCTCCGGCGCGGATCCACAGTGAACCCAACGTAGGTTCGGCCCCGGGCCCTGCCCTGAGGAGCGGCGGAGCGCAGTAAATACACCGCCCGCATGGCCGCCATTACCGGCCCACAATGCACCGCGCGGCCTCAGGGGACTTCCGGTAAAATGGCGGCGCTTCCGCCTCGGTAAGCGTTGGGGTTTTGCCTCGGTAATAACAATACGAAGCGCGGTGGGAGAGTGACTTCCGGTAAAATGGCGGTGCTTCCGCCTCGGTAAGGGAGGGGAATTTGCCTCGGTACCCATAAGTCAGTGCGCGGAGCGATGAGACTTCCGGTAAAATGGCGGCGGTTGTCTCGGTAAAAGGGGGATTTGCCTCGGTACCCAGAAGTCAGTGCGAAGCGGGAGGAGACTTCCGGGAAGATGGCGGTGCTTCCGCCTCGCTAAGCGTTAGGGTTTTGCCTCGGTAATAATAATACAAAGCGCGGCGTGAGAGGGACTTCCGGTAAAATGGCGGTGCTTCCGCCTCGGTAAGGGAGGGAAATTTGCCTCGGTACCCATAATTCAGTGCGCGGAGCGATGAGACTTCCGGTAAAATGGCGGCGGTTCTGTCTCGGTAAAAGGGGGATTTGCCTCGGTACCCAGAAGTCAGTGCGAAGCGGGAGGAGACTTCCGGGAAGATGGCGGTGCTTCCGCCTCGCTAAGCGTTAGGGTTTTGCCTCGGTAATAATGATACAAAGCGCGGCGGGAGAGGGACTTCCGGTAAAATGGCGGTGCTTCCGCCTCGGTAAGGGAGGGGAAATTTGCCTCGGTACCCATAAGTCAGTGCGCGGAGCGATGAGACTTCCGGTAAAATGGCGGTGCTTCCGCCTCAGGAAGCGTTAACGATTTGCAGCCTCGGTAAGAGTTAACTATTTGCCTCGGTACCCATAAGTCAGTGCGCGGCGTGAGGGGACTTCCGGCAAAATGGCGGTGCTTCCGCCTCGGTGAGGGAGGAAAATTTGCCTCGGTACCCACAATGCATTGCGTCATGTAAATGTCAACTAATTACTTTAAAAAATTTTTGCAATTAATAAAAAAAAAAAAAAATTAAAAATCCAAGCACTTCCGCCTCGGTAGGAGGGGAACGAGTTTCTGCCTGGGTGCCCAGAATGCATTGCGTCATTCAAATTTTAAAAAATTTAATTTCAAATATTAATTAAAGAAATTAAATCAAAGCAAAACATTTCCGCCTCGGTAGGAGGGGGGGAGGAGTTCCTGCCTCGGTGCCCACAATGCATTGCGGTAGTTAAATTTAACGAAATTAATTTTCAATAATAAAAAAAAAAAAAAAAAAAAAAAAAATCAAAGCACTTCCGCCTCGGTAGAAAAGAGAACGAGTTCCTGCCTCGGTACCCACAATGCCTCGCGCGGGCCGGAAGTGACGTCACCCGGAAGCGGAAATGGACCCTCCGAGCGCCGAGGAGCTCCGGGAGAGGCTCCAGGAGCGGCTCCAGGCCGAGCACGTGGTAATTCATTAATTATCCGCTAATTAGCGATTCGTGAGCATCGGGAGGGCGTTAATTAGGCGGGGGGAGAATTAATTAGCGGCTTGGGGGCGTTAATTAGTCCGGGGAGGGGTTAATTAGGGCGGTAATTAGCGCAGTGGGGGGTTAATTAAGATTTTGTACGATTAATTAGGACATGGGAGGGTTAATTAAGAGGTTAATTAGTGTGAGGGAAATTTGTGATAAGCGGGTGGGGGTTAATTGCGATGGAGTGTTAATTAGTGATTCCTGTTGTTAATTAGCCGTTAATTGAGGTTAATAAGCGGCTACTGGTGGTTAATTAGTGCTGATGAGTGTTAATTAGCGGCGAACGCGTACTAATTAATGGCTATTTGGCTTAATTAATGGGCGTTGTTTAGTGGGTAATAGCCGGTAATTGCGAATTAATTAAGCTTAATTAGTTGTAAAAATTGCAATTAATGATTAATAGTTTTTATATAGTCATTAGTAAACACCAATTAGTGTCCGAGGGAGTTAATTAATTGTTGAAGGTTAATCAATAACCATTGTATGCTCATTAGTGCTTAATGCATGTTAATTACTGGGAGGAGGTGTTAATTACTCCTTAATGATTTCATTATTCCATAATGATTTTTAATTAATGCTTATTAGTGGTTAATGATGCTTAAGTATTAATTATCCACTGCTAATTACTGGGTAAAAGTGCTTAATTAGTGCTTAGCAGTGCTTAATTAACAGCTACTCATTGCTAATTAGTGGTTAGTGGTTGTTAATTGACAGTTAAGCAGTTAATTAGTGCTTAGTGCTGCTTAATTACCAACTAATCACTGTTAATTAGTGGTTAGCAGTGCTTAATTAACAATTACTTAGTGTTTATTAGTGGTTAGTTGTGGTTAATTAACAATCAGTCACTGTTAATTAGTGGTTAGGAGTGCTTAATTACTAATTATTCATTGCTAATTACTGGATAGTGGTGGTTAATTAATAATTATTCAGTGTTAATTAGTCTTTAGATGTGCTTAATTACTAATTAATTACTGTTAATTAGTAATTAGGGGTGCATAATTAGCAATTACTCAGCATTAATTAGTCTTTAGATGTGCTTAATCACTAACTAATCACTGTTAATTAGCCGTTAGGAGTGCTTAATTAGCAATTACTCAGTGTTAATTCTTCTTTAGATGTGCTTAATTACCAACTAATCACTGCTAATTAGTGGTTAGGAGTGCTTAATTAGCAATTACTCAGCATTAATTAGTCATTAGATGTGCTTAATTGCCAACTAATCACTAATAATTAGCGGTCAGGTGTGCTTAATTAACAATTACTCAGTGTTAATTAGTCTTTAGATGTGTTTAATTACCAATTAATCCCTGCTAATTAGTAATTAGGAGTGCTTAATTAGCAATCACTCAGCATTAATTAGTCATTAGATGTGCTTAATTGCCAACTAATCACTGCTAATTAGTAATAAGGGGTGCTTAATTAGCAATTACTCAGTGTTAATTAGTCCTTAGAAGTGCTTAATTACCAATTAATCGCTGCTAATTAGTGGTTAGTGGAGTTTAATTAGCAATTACTGAGTGTTAATTAGTCATTAACAATGGTTAAATAACAATTTTTTTGTTTTAATTAGAACGTAAAGAGTGTTAATTAACCCACAATGCCACTTAATTAACATATAATAAATGCGCAATGAATTAATTACAAACGATGGCTAACTGACAAATTAACCATCGGTTAATTAGCGCTAATTGCCGCTAATTGCAGGAGGTGCAGGACTCCCCCGAGCTGTGCCGAGGAAGTTTCCGAATTTTCGTCGTTTCCGGAAAATTCCGAGGCCTCAAAACTCTCCAGAGACACAGGTGGGGGCGGGGCCTGGAGGGGGCGGGGCCTAAATGGGGAAAGGGGGCGGGGCTTAAATGGGAAAGGGGGCGGGGCTTAAAGGGATGGGGCCCCAAGGGGGTGTGGCCTAAATGGGAAGTGGGGTGGCGTTTAAATGGGAAAATGGGCGTGGCTTAAAGAGATGGGGTTTGGATGGGTGGGGCCTAAAAGGGGCGTGGCCTAAATGGGGAATGGGGCGAGGCTTAAATGGGAAAGGGGCGTGGCTTAAAGGGAATGGGTCTGGATGGGGCGGGGCCTAAATGGGAAAAGGGGGCAGGGCTTAAGTGGGGAAAGGGGCGTGGCTTAAAGGGAATGGGTTTGGATGGGGGGCCTAAAAGGGGCGTGGCCTAAATGGGAAATGGGGCTGGGTTTAAAATATAAAAGGGGCGTGGCTTAAATGGGTGGGGTTCAAATGGGGCGGGGCCTAATGGGGAAGGGGTGGGGCTTAAGGGGGGCGTGGCCTAAATGGGAAATGGGATGTTGCCTAAATGGGGAAAGGGGCGTGGCTTGAATGGGTGGGCGGGGCTTAAAGGGGCGTGGCCTAAATAGGAAGAGGGACGGGGTTTAAATGGGAAAGGGGGCGTGGTTTAAAGGGAATGGATTCGGATGGGCGGGGCCTAAAAAGGGCGTGGCCTAAATGGGAAATGGGGCGTGGCTTGAATGGGAAAGGGGCGTGGCTTAAAGGGAATGGGGTTTGAATGGGGTGGGGCCTAAAAGGGGCGTGGCCTAAATAGGAAACAGGGTGGGGTTTAAATGGAAAGGGGCGTGGCTTAAGGAGAATGGGTTTGGATGGGCAGGGCCTAAAAGGGGCGTGGCCTAAATGGGAAATGGGGCGTGGCTTGAACGGGAAAGGGGCGTGGCTTAAAGGGAATGGATTCTGATGGGCGGGGCCTAAAGGGGCATGGCCTAAATAGGAAATGGGGGTGGGTTTAAGTTAGGAAAAGGGGTGTGGCTTAAATGGGTGGGGTTAAAATGGGGCGGGGGCCTAATGGGGAAAGGGGCGGGGCTTAAAGGGGGCGTGGTTTGAGTTGCTATTGGCCAAGGGGCGGGGCTTAAAGGGGCGGGGCCGAAAGTAGCATTTAATGGGGGTTGTAATTAATTCTCAAAGCCTAATGAACTTTCAAATTAAACCCTAATTAATCCTAAAATCAAGCCCCAATTAACCCCAAATTATACCTTAATTGGTCTCCAAATTAAACCCCAATAAACTCCAAATTAAACTGTGATTAACCCACAAATTAAACTCTAATTGCCTCTTAAATTATACCCTAATTAATTTCCAATTTAACCATAATTCGTTCTCAAATTGAACCCTAATTAACCCGAAAATCAAGCCCCAGTTAACCCCAAATTATACCTTAATTAGTCTCCGAATTAAACCCCAATTAACCCCAAATTAAACTGTAATTAACCCACAAATTAAACCCTGGTTGCCTCTTAAATTATACCCTAATTAATTTCCAATTTAAATTGTAATTAACCTTCAAATTAAACTCTAATTAACCCCAAAATCAAACCCCAATTAACCCCAAATTATACCTTAATTGGTCTCCAAATTAAACCCCAATTAACCCCAAATTATACCTTAATTGGTCTCCAAATTAAACCCCAATTAACCCCAAATTAAACTGCAATTAACCCACAAATTAAACCCTAATTGCCCCTTAATTATACCCTAATTAATTCCAATTTAAACCGTAATTAAGCCTCAAAATGAACCCTAATTAATCCTAAAATCAGATCCCAATTAACCCCAAATTATACCTTAATTGGTCTCCAAATTAAACCCCAATTAACCCCAAATTAAACTGTAATTAACCTTCAATTAACCCTAATTGCCCCTTAATTGTACCCTAATTAATTTCCAATTTAAATTGTAATTAACCTTCAAATTGAACCCTAATTAACCCGAAAATCAAACCCCAATTAACTCTTAATTAACCTTAATTAACCTCCAAATTAAACCCTAATCAACCCTCAATCAATTAATTACTCTCTGCTAATTAACCCACGGATTAATTAACGCTCATTCACCCTAATTAACCCCTTAATTACCACCCCAGACCCCTCATTAACCCCTCCCCCCTTAATTAACTCCTCCCTTACCCCCCCGGGGAGGTTAATTAATCCCCTAATTAACATTTTGAGCGTTAATGAGTCGCTAATTAATCCCCAGGCTCGTTAACGAGGCGCTGGGGGCGGAGCTTGACAGGATCCACGCCCTGGAGCAGCGAACGCTAACGCCGGAGCAGTGGGAGGCGGAGCGAGGCTCATTAGCATAAATTTGCATATCAAGAAACCTCGATTTTCCTTCATTTGCATAAATTTCCATAGATGGATGGGATTGGATTTGGATTGGTTGGGCTTGTGAAGCCACGCCCCTTTTAGGGGTTGGGATGGGGGGAGGGTTTGGGCCTCATTTGCATAAATTTGCATATCGAACAACGCTGGGTTGCCTTCATTTGCATAAATTTTCTTAGATCGATGCGATTGGATTTGGATTGGTTGGGCTCCTGTGAGGCCACGCCCCTTTTGGGGGTGGAAATGGGGAGGGTTCGGGCCTCATTTGCATAAATTTGTGTATGAAAATGACGATGAATTTACCGCATTTGCATAAATTTGCATAAATCGATGTCGTCGGATTTGGATTGGTCGGGCCTTGTGAGGCCACGCCCCTTTTGGGGGTTGGGATGGGGAGGGTTCAGGCCTCATTTGCATAAATGTGTAAATGTAAATCACCATGTATATTCTACATTTGCATAAATTTGCATAACAAAACAATGAATTGTTCTCATTTGCATAAATTTACGTGGGTCGATGTCATCGGATTTGGATTGGTTTGGCCTTGTGAGGCCACGCCCCTTTTAGGGGCTGGGATGGGGGGGTTGGGCCTCATTTGCATAAATTTGCATAATAAACATTCCTCGTTTGCCTAAGGAAATGTGTGTGTGGGCTCCCCGTATGGACCAGTTTGGGTTCCCAGCACTCCCAGTATGGACCAGTTTGGGTTCCCAGTGCTCCCAGTTCTCCCAGTTTGGGCTCCCAGTGCTCCCAGTTCTCCCAGTTTGAGTTCCCAGTGTTCCCAGTATAGACCAGTTTGGGCTCCCAGTGCTCCCAGTTCTCCCAGTTTGGGTTCCCGGTGCTCCCAGTTTGGGCCCAAGGCCTCCCAGTGCTCCCAGTTTCGGCTCCCAGTGTTCCCAGTTTGGCCTTCAGGGTTCCCAGTATGGACTCCAGGCCTCCCAGTTCTCCCAGTTTGGGTTCCCGGTGCTCCCAGTATTCCCAGTTTGGGTTCCCGGTGCTCCCAGTTTGGATTCCAGGCCTCCCAGTGCTCCCAGTTTGGGCTTTGGGGTTCCCAGTTCTCCCAGTTTGGATTCCCAGTGCTCCCAGTTCTCCCAGTTTGGGTTCCCAGTGCTCCCAGTTCTCCCAGTTCGGTTTCCCATTGCTCCCAGTATGGACCGGTTTGGGTTCCCTTTGCTCCCAGTTCTCCCAGTTTGGGTTCCCAGTGCTCCCAGTTCTCCCAGTTTGGATTCCCAGTGCTCCCAGTTCTCCCAGTTTGGGTTCCCGGTGCTCCCAGTATTCCCAGTTTGGGTTCCCGGTGCTCCCAGTTTGGATTCCAGGCCTCCCAGTTCTCCCAGTTTGGGCTCCCAGTGCTCCCAGTTCTCCCAGTTTGGGTTCCCAGTGCTCCCAGTTCTCCCAGTTTGGATTCCCAGTGCTCCCAGTTCTCCCAGTTTGGGTTCCCGGTGCTCCCAGTATTCCCAGTTTGGGTTCCCGGTGCTCCCAGTTTGGATTCCAGGCCTCCCAGTTCTCCCAGTTTGGGCTCCCAGTGCTCCCAGTTCTCCCAGTTTGGGTTCCCAGTGCTCCCAGTTCTCCCAGTTTGGGTTCCCAGTGCTCCCAGTTCTCCCAGTTCGGTTTCCCAGTGCTCCCAGTATGGACCAGTTTGGGTTCCCTTTTTTTTCCTTTTTTTCCCCTTTTTTCCTTTTTTCCCCGCGCGGTGCATTGTGGGTACCGAGGCAAAACTCACCCCATGCTCGCTTTGCATTGTGGGTACCGAGGCACTTCCGCCCAAACCCGGAAGTTCCGCGGTGCATTGTGGGTACCGAGGCGCGGCCTACTCCTCCCCCCGCCTTCCCCACAGGCGAGCGGCCACTCCCAACCTAATTAAACCTAATTAAACCTAATTAAAACCACTCCAATTAAGACCACCCGCTTTTTGAGTGATTTTTTATTTGCTTTTTTCGGGTTTTTCGGGTTTTTTTTCGCGGTGCATTGTGGGTACCGAGGCGCGGCCTACTGCCCCCCTCATCCAAACCCCGCCTTCCCCACAGGTGCGCGACCACTCCCAACCCAATTAAACCTAATTAAACCTAATTAAAACCAATTAAAACCACTCCGAACCTCTCCAAGACGCTTTTTTTCCTTCTTTTTGGTGTTTTGGGTGATTTTTTAATTTGGTTTTTTCAGGGTTTTTTGTATTTTTTCGGGGTTTTTTCGCGGTGCATTATGGGTACAGAGGCGCGGCCTACTCCTCCCCCCGCCTTCCCCACAGGTGCACGACCACTCCCAACCCAATTAAACCTAATTAAACCTAATTAAAACCAATTAAAACCGCTCCAAACCGGTCCGAACCGGTCCGATCTCCATTTTTAATTACTTTTTGGTGTTTTGGGTGATTTTTTATTTGCTTTTTTCAGGGTTTTTTGTATTTTTTCGGGGTTTTTTCGCGGTGCATTGTGGGTACAGAGGCGCGGCCTACTCCTCCCCCCGCCTTCCCCACAGGTGCGCGACCACTCCCAACCCAATTAAACCTAATTAAACCTAATTAAAACCAATTAAAACCGCTCCAAAGCGGTCCGAACCGGTCCAATTCCCATTTCTTTCTTCTTTTTTGTATTTTGGTGATTTTTTATTTGCTTTTTTCAGGGTTTTTTGGGGCTTTTTGTTTGATTTTCGCGGTGCATTATGGGTACCGAGGCGCGGCCTACTCCTCCGCCCCGCCTTCCCCACAGGTGCACGACCACTCCCAACCCAATTAAACCTAATTAAACCTAATTAAAACCAATTAAAACCGCTCCAAACCGGTCCGAACCGGTCCGATCCCCATTCTTAATTGCTTTTGGGTGTTTTGGTGATTTTTTAATTGACTTTTTTCAGGGTTTTTTGGGGCTTTTTGTTTGATTTTCGCGGTGCATTATGGGTACCGAGGCGCGGCCTACTCCTCCGCCCCGCCTTCCCCACAGGTGCACGACCACTCCCAACCCAATTAAACCTAATTAAACCTAATTAAAACCAATTAAAACCGCTCCAAACCGGTCCGAACCGGTCCGATCCCCATTCTTAATTGCTTTTGGGTGTTTTGGTGATTTTTTAATTGACTTTTTTCAGGGTTTTTTGGGGCTTTTTGTTTGTTTTTCGCGGTGCATTATGGGTACAGAGGCGCGGCCTACTCCTCCGCCCCGCCTTCCCCACAGGTGCGCGACCACTCCCAACCCAATTAAACCTAATTAAACCTAATTAAAACCAATTAAAACCGCTCCGAACCGGTCCTATCTTCATTCCCGGCTGGGCCATGGCGGCTGTGGCCATCGGGGCTGCCCTCGGGGTCGCCCTCGGGGGTTTTTTGGTAGCCACGTTGGGTCAGGCCCGGGCCAGGGTAGGCCCTGAGGGGCCTCGCTTAGGTTTCCAGGCCCGGCTGGTGGCACATCGGGGAGGTGAGAGGGATTTTTTGGGGGGAAAATTTGGGGTTTTTGGGGAAAATTTGAGGTTTTTAGGGTGGTGGGGAGGGAAATTTGGGGGTTTGGGGCATAATTTTGGGGTTTTGGGGCTAAAATTTGAGGTTTTTGGAGGAAATTTAGGGTTTTGGGGTGTGAAATTTGGGATTTGGGGCCGAAATTTGAGGTTTTGGGGTCAAAATTTGGGATTTTGGGGTGGTGGGGAGGGAAATTTGGGGTTTTAGGAGCAAAAATTTGGTAATTTTGGGGTCTTGGGGACCAAAATTTGGGGTTTTGGGGCAAAAATTTTGGACTTTTGGGACTTTGAGGAGGAAATTTTGGGTTTTGGGAGCAAAATTTGGGATTTTGTGGCCAAAATTTTGGGGTTTTGGAGCGAAATTTGGGATTTGGGGCAAAAATTTGGGGTTTTGGGGCCAAAATTTTGGACTTTTGGGGTTTTGGGGAGGGAATTTTGGGGTTTTGGGACAAAAATTTGGGGTTTTGGGGCCAAAATTTGGGATTTTGGGGTGAAATTTTGGGTTTGGGTGTGAAATTTGGGAGTTTTGGGAGCAAAATTTGGGATTTTTGGCCCAAAATTTCGGGGGCTTGGGGACCAAAATTTGGGATTTTGGGAGTGAAATTTTGGGTTTTGGGGCCAAAATTTGAAACCTTTGGGGTGTTGGGAGCCAAAATTTGGGGATTTGGGGTGGAAATTTTGGGGTTTTGGGGTCAAAATTTGGGAGTTTGGGGTGGTGGGGAGGGAAATTTGGGGGTTTGGGGAGGAAATTTGGGGTTTTGGGGCCAAAATTTGGGGGTTTGGGGCGAAAAAATTGGGGTTGTGGGAGCGAAATTTGGGGTTTTGGGGTGAAATTTGGGGGTTGGGGTTAAAATTTGGGATTTTGATATTGAAATTTGGGATTTTGGGAACGAAATTTGGGATTTTGGGAGGAAATCTGGGGTTTCGGGGCCAAAATTTGGCATTTTGGGGCAAAAATTTGCATTCTGGGGACTGAAATTTGGGATTTTTGGTCCAAAATTTGGGGTTTTGAGTGCGAATTTTGAGATTTTAGGGCCAAAATTTGGGATAATTGGGGCAAAATTTGGGGTTTTGGGAGGAAAAATTGGGATTTTGGGGCCAAAATTTGGAGGTTTAGAGCGAAATTTGGGATTTTTGGGGTGAAAATTTGGGAGTTTGGGAAGGAAATTTTGGGAATTTTGGGGTCTTGGGGAGCGAAATTTGGGGTTTTGGGATCGAAATTTTGGGATTTTCAGGCCAAAATTTGGGATTTTGGGGTGAAAATTTGGGATTTTTTGGACCAAAATTTTGGATTTTTATGATCAAAATTTAGGATTTTTTTTATCAAAATTTAGAATGTTTTTTAAACCAAAATTTGGGATTTTTTGGATGAAAATTTGGGATTTTTGGGAACCCAAATTTGGGATTTTTTTTTACCAAAATTTGGGATTTTGGGGATGAAAATTTGGGATTTTTTTGTGGTCTTGGGGACCAAAATTTGATATTTTTATTATCAAAATTTAGGATTTTTTTTTCCAAAATTTAGGATTTTTATGATCAAAATTTAAGATTTTTTAAACCAAAATTAGGGATTTTGGGGATAAAAATTTGGGATTTTTTTGAGCCCCAAAATTTGGGAATTTTTGGGTTCTTGGGGACCCTAATTAACCCTAATGATCTGTAATTACCCCTAATTAACACTAATTAACCCTAATTACCCCTAATTACCCTCAATTAACACGAATTAAGGCTAATGAACACTAATTAAGGCTAATTAAGGCTAATTAACGCTAATTAACCTCTGCAGGAGCTGGGGAGAGAATCGAGAACACAATGGAAGCCTTTGAGAAGTGAGGCCACGCCCCCTCCCCCTGGCCACGCCCCCTCCCCTTGGCCACGCCCCCTCCCCTGGCCACGCCCCCTGCCCTTGGACACGCCCATTTCTTAAAGGGCCACGCCCCCGTTTTGACCCCTCCCCCTTTAAAAGGCCACGCCCCTTTTCTTAAAGGGACCGCTCCAAATTTGGGGCCAATTAGGGTTTAATTTGAGGGTTAATTAGGGTTTAATTCGAGGATTAATTAGAGTATAATTTGAGGGTTAATTAGGGTTTAATTTGAGGGTTAATTAGGGTTTAATTGGAGGATTAATTAGGGTTTAATTTGGCATTTAATTAGGGTTTAATTCGAGGATTAATTAGAGTATAATTTGAGGGTTAATTAGGGTTCAATTTGGCATTTAATTAGGGTTCAATTTGGGGCTTAATTAGGGTATAATTTGATGGTTAATTAGGGTTTAATTCGAGGATTAATTACGGTTCAATTTGATGGTTAATTAAGGTTCAATTTGGCATTTAATTAGGGTTTAATTCGAGGATTAATTAGGGTTCAATTTGGGGCTTAATTAGGGTTCAATTTGGAGGTTAATTAAGTTTTAATTTGAGAGTTAATTAGGGTTCTATTTGAGGGTTAATTAGGGTTTAATTCAAGGATTAATTAGGGTTCAATTTTAGGGTTAATTAGGGTTTAATTTGATGGTTAATTAGGGTTCAATTTGGAGGTTAATTAAGTTTTAATTCGAGGATTAATTAGGGTTCAATTTGGCATTTAATTAGGGTTCAATTTGGCAGTTAATTAAGGTTTAATTCGAGAGTTAATTAGGGCTCAATTTGAGGGTTAATTAGGGTTTATTTGAGAATTAATTAGGGTATAATTTGAGGATTACTTAGAAAATAAATTGAGGATTAATTAGGGCTCAATTTGAGGGTTAATTAGTGTTTAATTGGGGGATTAATTAGGGTTCAATTTGGCATTTAATTAGGGTTTCATTTGGGGATTAATTAGGGTTTAATTGGAGGATTAATTAGGGTTCAATTTGGAGGTTAATTAGGGCCACGCCCACTTTTAATAAACCACGCCCCTTTCCAATATTTCTCTCATTTCTTAAAGGGACAGGACCCATTCCAACTTTGGCCACGCCCACTTTCAATGAGCCACGCCCCTCCCAAACTCCTCCCACCTCTTAAAGGGCCAGAACCACTACTGACTTTGACCACGCCCAATTTTAATAAGCCCCGCCCCTTTCTAAGCCCATCCCCCATTTCTTAAAGGGACAGGACCAATTCCAAATTAGGCCACACCCATTTTTAATAAGCCACGCCCCTCCCCAAACCCCTCCAACTCTTAAAGGGCCAGCACCCCTTTCAACCCCTCCCATTCTCAAGCCACGCCCCTCCCCACGTTTCTTAAAGGGCCAGCACCCCTTTAAAACCCCTCCCCCTTTATCCACGCCCCCAATTTAATTTAAACCGCGACCACGCCCGCTCGTTCTGACCACGCCCCCCTTTTGGCCACGCCCCCTCCCAGCGCCGTGGCCGAGGGGGCTGACCTCCTGGAGCTCGACGTGCGCCGCACGCGCGACGGAGTCGTCGTCGCCTGTCACGACCGCGACCTGTGGCGACAGACCGGGCGCCATCTTGACGTCACCCAGGTGGATTACCAGGTGGGGGACACGCCCCTTTTGTCTACTTCCGGCCACGCCCACTTAAAAAAAAAAAAAACCAAACCAAAAACGCGGTTTTTATGCAAATTAGAAAAATTAATAGGCGAGAAAAGGGTTTGGCCCCTCCCCCTGTGATGGGACTGAGAGTTTTGGCCACGCCCACGTTTGGGGTTTGAAACTTTGGCCACGCCCTCGTTTGGGGTTTGGCCGATTTGGCCACGCCCACCTCTGAAAAGCCACGCCCCTTTATTCAAATGGTAATCGTTGCTAATTAAAACCATTCCGGCCCCTCCCCCACTCTGTGATTGACAGTTTTGGCCACGCCCACGTTTGGGATCAGAGCTGTTTGGCCACGCCCACCGATTTTAGCCACGCCCCCTCCTTAAAATGGTGGGTTTGCCATTAAAAACCACCTGGGCCCCTCCCCCATAGTTTGATTGACAGCCTTTGGCCACGCCCTCCATTGGTTTGGATTTATTATGACCACGCCCACTCATCTAAAGGCCACGCCCACCCCTTTAAGCCACGCCCCCTTTAATTAAAATTGAATAATTTCCTATTAAAAACCATTCAGGCTCCTCCCCCATTGCGTGATTGACAGCCCTAGGCCACGCCCCCTTTTCAGGTAGAGTTGTTAGACCACGCCCATATTGATGAAGACCACGCCCATCAAATTTAAGCCACGCCCCTTTAATTCAAATAGAATTCTTTTCTATTAAAACCCAATTAGGTCTCTCCGCTAACGATGATTGACAGCCCCATAGGCCACGCCCCCATTTGACCTTTGAGTCATTTGGCCACGCCCACCCCCACATAGGCCACGCCCACCAAATTTAAGCCACGCCCCTTTTATTAAAAATTGAATAATTTCCCAATAAAAAAATCTCTGCTCCTCCACCATTGGGTGATTGACACCTCTAGGCCACGCCCCCTTTTCTGATAGACCCTCCCCCCATAATTATGGAGGCCACGCCCCCAAATTTAAGCCACGCCCCTTTTATTAAAAATTGAATAATTAAAAAAAAAAACTCCTCCACCGTTGGGTGATTGACACCTCCAGGCCACGCCCCCTTTTCTGATAGACCCCCATAATTATGAAGGCCACGCCCACCAAATTTAGGCCACGCCCCTTTTATTAGAAATTGAATAATTTCCCAATAAAAAAATCTCTGCTCCTCCACCATTGGGTGATTGACACCTCTAGGCCACGCCCCCTTTTCTGATAGACCCTCCCCCCATAATTATGGGGGCCACGCCCCCAAATTGAAGCCACGCCCCTTTTATTAAAAATGGAAAAATTTCCCAATAAAAACTCCTCCACCATTAGCTGATTGACACCTCTAGGCCACGCCCCTTTTCAGATAGACCCCCGGTAATTATGGAGGCCACGCCCCTCAAAGTTAAGCCACGCCCCCATTTATTCAAATGACGTCATTTCCTCAGGACCTGCCCCCCTACCTGAGCCCCTTGGAGGTGACGTTTTCTCCAGGTGAGAAAAAAATGGGAATTTTTTGGGATTTTTTGGGTCGAAAAATGGGAATTTTGAGAATATTTGGGAAAAAAATGGGAATTTTGGGAAATTTTTGGGTCAAAAAATGGGAATTTTGAGAATATTTGGGTAAAAAAATGGGAATTTTGGGAAATTTTTGGGTCAAAAAATGGGAATTTTGAGAATATTTGGGTAAAAAATGGGAATTTAGGGAAATTTTTGGGTCAAAAAATGGGAATTTTGAGAATATTTGGGTAAAAAATGGAATTTTGGGATATTTTTGGGTGGAAAAATGGGAATTTTGGTAATATTTTGGGTAGAAAAATGGGAATTTTTGGGTGGAAAAATGGGAATTTTGGAGAATTTTTGGGAAATTTTGGGTGAAAAAAGGGGAGTTTTGGGAATTTGGGAAATTTTGGGTGGAAAAATGCGAATTTGGGGGAATTTTGAATGGAAAAATGTCAATTTTGGGAATTTTGGGTGGGAAAATGGAATTTTAGGAATTTTTTGTGAAATTTGGGGTGGAAAAATGGGAAATTTTTTGCTGGAAAAATGGGAATATTTTTGGGTGGAAAAATGGAAATTTTCAAAATTTGTTTCATTTTGTTAATTTCCTTCATTTTTGGGTCATTTTCCACCATTTTCGCTCATTTTTTTTTTGCATTTTCCGCCATTTCCTCTCTTTCTTTTTCATCCATTTTTGCCATTTTTGGTTAATTTCAATTAATTTTTGTTAATTTCATTCATTTTAGGTCATTTTACGCCATTTTCTCTCATTTTTTGGGGCAATTTTTACCATTTTTGGTTAATTTCCAATTAATTTTTGTTTATTTCATTCATTTTTGAGTAATTTTCCACCATTTCCTCTCTTTCTTTTTCATCCATTTTTGCCACTTTTGGTTAATTTCGATTAATTTTTGTTAATTTCATTAATTTTTTTGGCAATTTCCGCCATTTTCTCTCATTTTTTGGGGCAGTTTTTTCCATTTTTGTTAATTTCCAATTAATTTTCGTTAATTTCGTTCATTTTTGGATCATTTCCGCCATTTTTTTTCGGGCCCGACCAATCGCAGGCCATTTCGCCGAGGGCCGCGATCGCCGAATTCCGCGATTGGAGGAAATCTTCCGCCGCTTCCCCCGACAGCCAATCAGCATCGAGGTCAAGGACGACGACGATGACATCATCAACGAGGTCACCACCATTGGGGGGAGGGGCGGGGGAAGAAACCAATCCCGAATAGGCCACACCCACATCACTTTTAGCCCCTCCCCCATCCTATTTTGGCCCCTCCCCCACCCAAATTTTGGCCACGCCCACAGCTCTTCAAACACTGAATTTTGGCCACGCCCACAATCCAAATTTGGCCCCGCCCCCACTTCCTTCAAGCCCCTCCCCCACCCAAATTTAAGCCCCGCCCCTCCCCAATTTTGCCCCCCCCCCCCAATTTTGGCCCCTCCCAACCACAATTTTGGCCACGCCCACATCTCATTAGCCCCTCCCCTACCCCAAATTTTGGCCCCTCCCCCACACCCATTTTGGCTCCTCCCCCACCCAAAATTTGGCTCCTCCCCCACCCCAAAGTTTGGCCACGCCCACAGCTCTTTAAACCCCTCCCCCACACCCATTTTGCCCCCCCCCACCCAAATTTTGGCTCCTCCCCCACCCAAATTTTGGCTCCACCCACATCACTTTAAGCCCCTCCCCCACCCGAAATTTGGCCCCTCCCCCACTCCCAATTTTGGCTCCGCCCCGCCCCAATTTTTGGCCACGCCCACATTGCTTTTAGCCCCGCCCCCAGCCTTATCTTTGTTCCTCCCACACCCAAATTTTGGCCCCTCCCCCTCCCCAATTTTGGCCACACCCACAGCTCTTCAAACCCCGAAATTTGGCCCCGCCCCCACCCTAAGCCCCTCCCCTCCCTAATCCCAAAAAAAATCCTTAAAAATTTTCTTTTCAACCCAAAAAATTCTTCTTTTTAATTCATTTTTGGTCTTTTTTTCCTCCATTTTTTCACTCATTTTTCCCCAATTTTTTTTCCTCTCCCCTCCGTGGGCGTGGCCACCCCTCAAGCCACGCCCACACCTCTCTAAGCCACGCCCCTTTTCCCTCTCCAGGTCGCCGCCCTCGTCCGGAAGTTCGACCGAGCTCCCATCACCCTCTGGGCCTCGTTCCACGACTCCATCTTGAGGAAATGCCGCCGAGCCGTGAGGCCACGCCCCTTTTTCCTTAGCCCCTCCCCTTTTTCCTTAGCCCCGCCCCCTACAAAAAAAATCCCGAATTTTTTTTGTGAAAATTTGGATTTTTTGTGATTTTTTTGGGGATTTTTTACGATTTTTTAAAGTATTTTTCGTACTTTATAATTAATTTTTTTGGTTTAAAGCAAGGCCACGCCCATTTTCCTTAGCCCCGCCCCCTTCTCGGCCCCTCCCCCTCAAAAAAATCCCCAAATTTTTGGGTGAAAATTTGGATTTTTTACTATTTTTTGGTGATTTTTAAATGATTTTTTAGGGATTTTATCCATATTTTTAAAAATTTTTGAAGTCTAAAGTGAGGCCACGCCCCTTTTCCTTAGCCCCGCCCCTTTCCGGCCCCTCCCCCTCAAAAAAATCCCAAAATTTTTAGGCAAAAATTTGGATTTTTGGTGATTTTTTTTTTATTTTTTACAATTTTTTAGGATTTAATTCGAGATTTTTTTCCAGGTATTTTGGGTTGCAAATGAGGCCACGCCCCTTTTCCTTAGCCCCGCCCCTTCGCGCCCCTCCCCCTTTTAAAAAATCTCGATTTTTTTTTGGTGAAAATTTGGATTTTTTTCGATTTTTTTCGTGATTTTTTGCGATTTTTTTTCATAATTTTATGATTTTTGGGGAATTTTTAAAGTTTAAAATGAGGCCACGCCCCTTTTCCTTAGCCACGCCCCTTCCTGGCCCCTCCCCCTCAAAAAAAATCCCAAAATTTTTTGGTAAAAATTATGATTTTTTATGATTTTTCCCTTATTTTTTATGATTTTCTTCGTTCTTTTTAGAGATTTTAAAAAAAAAAATTCAAAATTTTTTTTAAAAAATCCTTTAAAAATGCCCCAAAAACTTTACCCCTAAAATATCCCAAATTTCACCCAAAAGTAAAAAAATCCCCCAAAAATTCCCAAAAAATTCACAAAAAAATCACAAAAAAATACGAAAAATTCACCCAAAAAATCACTAAAAATCATCAGTGATTTCCAAAAAAATTCCAATAAAATTCTTTGAAAATCCTTCAAAAATTCACCAAAAAACTCCCAAAATTTCACCAAAAATTTCCAAAAAAATCCCCCAAAAATTCCCAAAAAATCACTTTAAAATCGCTAAAAATTGCAATTTTCGCCCAATTTTCGCCCAATTTTCGCGCGGTTTTTTCTCTACTTCCGGTTGGGGGCGTGGCTTGAATCCCCAAGCCCCGCCCCCACCTTGGCCCCTCCCCCAGCACCCGGAAATGCAAAAAAAATCCCAGAAAAATCACCAAAAAATTGCAAAAAATTCCCAAAAAATCACAAAAAATCCGCCCCCAAATTCCAAATATCATTTAAAAATTACCAAAAAATTTGCGTAAAAATCACCAAGATTTCACCCAAAAAATGTCCCCAAAATGACCAAAAATTTTTTTAAAAAATCGCTTAAAAATTGAAAAAAAAATTCCCCAAAAATCAGGAAAAGATCACACAAAAATGCTAAAAAATCACAAAAAAATTTTTAAAAAGCTCAAAAAAATTCCAAAAAAAATCCCCAAAAATCCTTTAAAAAGACCAAGAAAATCCCCAAAAAGTCCTCCAAATTCCACCAAAAAAATACTCCAAAGTTTCCCAAAAAATGAAAGAAACCACCAAAAAAAGAAAAAAAATCGCTAAAGAAAAATTACAAAAAAATCCCCAAAAAATCCCAGGAAAATCGCCAAAAATTCACCAAAAAGTCCCAAAAACTTCACCCCAAAATCACCAAAATTTCACCCAAAAAATCCTCCAAAAATGCTTTAAAAATCACAAAAAAATTCCCCATAAATCCCAAAAGATTCCCCAGAAATTAAAAAAAAATCCTCGTAAAATCTTGTAAAAATAAAAGAAAAATTTCACAAAAATTTCACCAAAAAATTCCCAAAAAATCAATTTAAAAAATAAAAAAAATTTGCTAAAAAATCACTTAAAAATCGCTAAAAAATCCAATTTTCGCCCAATTTTCGCGCGGTTTTTTTTTTCTATTTCCGGTTGGGGGCGTGGCTTGACTCCCCCAAGCCCCGCCCCCACCTTGGCCCCTCCCCCAGCACCCGGAAATGCAAAAAAAATCCCCAAAATTTCTTTTAAAATGGCCAAAAAATATCCAAAAAATTCAACAAAAAAATCCTCAAAATTTCATCCAAAAAATCCAAAAAAAATACGAAAAATTCACCAAAAAAATCACAAAATAATTCCAAAAACTTAAAATATAAATTGCAAAAAAAATTGCTTAAAAATCTGCAAAAATTGCTAAAAATGGCCAAAAAATTTCCGTAACATTCAACAAAAAATTTCCAAAATGTCATCAAAAAATCACAAAAAATCCCAAAAAATTAGGAAAAATTCACCGAAAAATCACAAAATAATTCCCAAAAATTAAAATAAAAATCTCCCCAAAATTTCCAATCAACTCCCCCCCCCCAAAAAAATTGCTATAATATAAAAAAAAAAATCACAAAAAAATCCGTAAAAAATTGATGAAAAATTGCTTAAAAATCCAATTTTCACCCAATTTTCGCGCGTTTTTTTTTCTACTTCCGGTTGGGGGCGTGGCTTGACTCCCCCAAGCCCCGCCCCCACTCTGGCCCCTCCCCCAGCACCCGGAAATGCCGTACAGCTTTTCCCTTCGCCGAGGCCTCTTCGTTCTCCTCCTCTATTACTGTGGACTCCTCCCCTGGCGCCGCTGGGCGAGGCCGCGCTGCTCTTCCTGCTGCCGTCAATCATCAACAGGTGAGCCACGCCCACTTCCGGGACACGCCCCTTCACTTCCGGGACACGCCCACACCTGAAAAACAAAAAAAAAAGTGAAAAAATCGGTGAAAATTTGGGGTTTTTAGAGATTTTTTAGTGATTTTTTGCTAATTTTTAAATATTTTTTAGCGATTTTTCTTCGGAATTTTTAAAAATTTTTTTGAAGATTTTTTGTGAATTTTTAAATTTTTTTTTTTGAAATTTTTTGGCGATTTTTTGTGATTTTGGGGATTTTTTTCGGATTTTTTGGTGAATTTTCAGGATTTTTTCAGGATTTTTTTGTGATTTTTTTTAGGATTTTTGGATGAATTTTGGGTATTTTTTGGAATATTTTTTCGGATTTTTTGGTGAATTTTCAGGATTTTTTTCGGATTTTTTGGTGAATTTTCAGGATCTTTCTCCAAGATTTTTTGGTGATTTTTTGCGGATTTTTTGGTGATTTTTAAGGATTTTTTAAAGGATTTTTGGGTGAATTTTGCTGATATTTTATCAACTTTTTTGGTGATTTTTCGTAAGTTTTTGGTAATTTTTAAAGTGATTTTTTGGGTATTTTGTAGGATTTTTGGCTGATTTTTTTTTGCAGTTTTCAGAATTTTTTAGTGATTTTTGGGCGATTTTTGGGTGATTTTGAAGAGATTTGGCGCTGCTCTTCCTGCTGCTGTCAATCATCAATCGGTGAGCCACGCCCACTTCCGGGACACGCCCCTTCACTTCCGGAAGGGGTGGGGCTTGAGGATAAAAAAAAACGCGAGAAAATCGGATGAAATTTGAGGTTTTTAGAGATTTTTTAGTGATTTTTTGCTAATTTTTTAATATTTTTAAGCGATTTTTCTTCGGAATTTTTTTTTACAATTTTTTTAGGATTTTTTGTGAATTTTAAATTTTTTTTTTGCAATTTTTTGGTGATTTCTTGTGATTTTTTCGGGATTTTCTTCCAACTTTTGAGGATTTTTTTTGTAATTTTTTGGGGATTTTTTAAGGATTTTTTTGTGATTTTTTGTGATTTTTTTTGAATTTTTTAGGATTTTTTAATGGTTTTTTCGAGTTTTTTGGTGATTTTTTTTTTTAGGATTTTTGGATGAATTTTGGGTATTTTTTGGGATTTTTTTTCGGATTTTTTGGTGATTTTTGTGATTTTTTGCAGAATTTTTCCGGATTTTTGCAAGTTTTTTCATGATTTTTTTTCAGATTTTTTAGGATTTTTTGGATTTTTTTGTTAATTTTTCTCATATTTTATAGTGTTTTTTGGTGCTTTTTTTGAATTTTTTTGGAATTTTTCTAGCGATTTTTTGGGAATGTTTTGGGAATTTTTTAGGGATTTTTTTTTATTTTTTGCAGATTTTTTTTGTGATTTTTTTCGGGATTTTTTCTGTTTTTTTGTGATTTTTTAGGATTTTTGGATGAATTTTCAGAATTTTTTCTGATCTTTTTGGTGATTTTTTTCGGATATTTTTGTGGAAATTTTGGTGATTTTCTGTGGATTTTTTTGTGATTTTCTAAGATCTTTAAAGGATTTTTTGCAGAATTTTTTGTGATGTTTTGTGGATTTTTTTTGTGATTTTTAGGATTTTTTGATGATTTTTTTCCTGAATTTTGTTGATTTTTTCCACGATTTTTTAGGATTTTTCGCGGATTTTTTGGTGATTTTTTTGGTGATCTTTTTCGGGATTTTTTCTAATTTTTTTTGTGATTTTCTAGGATTTTTACAAAATTTTGAGTTAAAATCACAAAAATTTGTGTTAAAATCTCAATTTTTGCCTAAAAATCTCAAAATTTTGCCTTAAAATGTCAATTTTTTTGCGATTTTCACCAAACTTTTTTTATTTTTCAAAAATTTTGGGAATTTCAAGTGAATTTTGGGAATTTTGGGTGAATTTTGGGAATTTTTTTTGATTTTTAAAAAATTTTGGATTAAAATTGCAAAATTTTGGGGCAAAATCTCAAATTTTTGTGTTAAAATCTCAAAATTTTGCCTTAGAATCTCAATTTTTTTGCGATTTTCACCAAATTTTTTTTATTTTTAGAAAATTTTGGGAATTTCGAGTGAATTTCGGGAATTTTTGGGTAAATTTTGGGAAATTTTTTTTATTTTTCAGGACTTATTTTCCCATCCCGCGAGGTTGGGCAGGACACGTCCTCAGCAAAATCGTTCAGGCGTGAGTGGAAAATTTGGGAATTTTGGGAATTTTGGGAAAATTTGGGGAAATTTTTGGGAAAATTTGGGAGAAATTTAGGGAATTTGGGAAAATTTTGGGAAAAGTTTTGGGAATTTTGGGGAAATTTGGGAGAATTTTAGGGAATTTGGGGAATTTTGGGAAAATTTTTGGGAATTTTGGGGAAATTTGGAAAAATTTGGGAAAATTTTATGGAATTTGGGGAATTTTGAGGAATTTGGGAAAAGTTTGGGGAATTTTGGGAAAAATTTGGGAATTTTTGGGAATTTTGGGAAAATTTGGGAAAATTTTGGGAAATTTTGGGCAAAATTTGGGAGAATTTTAGGGAATTTGGGGAATTTTGGGAAAATTTTTGGGAATTTTGGAAAATTTGGGAGAATTTTTGGGAATTTTGGGAAAAGTTTGGGGAATTTGGGGGAAAATTTGGAAATTTTTTGGAATTTTTTTGAATTTTGGGAAAATTTGGGAAAATTTTTTTGAATTTTGGGGAAAATTTGGAGAATTTTAGGGAATTTGGGGAATTTTGGGAAATTTTGGGAAAAATTTGGGGAATTTGTGGTGATTTTTTAAATTTCTGGGAGTTTTTAAAATTTTTGAATTTTTTAAAAATTTTAAGGAAATTTTTGGGCAATTTTGGACAATTTTGGGACAATTTTGGACAATTTATTTCACTTTAATTAATTTTCACTTTGGGACAACTTTGGGTCAATTTTTCACAATTTTTTGCCATTTTTTCCTATTTTTCCCTAATTTTTCGCAATTTTTCCCAATTTTCCCAATTTTCTCAATTTTTCTTAACTTTTCTTAATTTTTTAAATAATTTTAATTAATTTTTGTTAATTTTCCCCTCCCCCCCAGGCTGACCATGCGCCGCCCTCTCCTGAGACACCTCCGGAGCCGCGGGGTCCAGGTGAGGGGCGGGGCCTGGCCGCCATCTTGGAAAGGGGGCGGGGCCTCTGACGTCATCTTGGAAAAGGGGCGGAGCCAAAACCGCCATCTTAGAAAAGGGGAGGAGTCAAAATCCTCAAATTTTTGGGTCAAAATCAGCAATTTTGGGGTTGAATTGAGTGAATTTGGGGTGGGGGAGGGTTTGGACGCCATCTTGGAAAGGGGGCGGGGCCTGTGACGTCAGCTTGAAAAGGGGGCGGGGCCAGGCCGCCATCTTGGGGTTGAAATCCTCGATTTTTGGGTCAAAATCCTCAATTTTTTGGGACAAAATCAGCAATTTTGGGTTGGAATTGAGTGAATTTGGGGTGGGGGAGGGGTTTGGACGCCATCTTGGAAAGGGGGCGGGGTCTCTGACGTCATACGGAAAGGAGGCGGGGCCAGGCCGCCATCTTGGGAACGAAATTGCAATTTTGGGGTCAAAATTTGTCATTTTTGGGATGAAATTTGTGATTTTTGGGGTGAAATTTGGCGATTTTGGGGTCGGGCGGGGCCCTGCCGCCATTTTTGAAAAGGGGAGGAGTCAAAATCCTCAATTTTTTGGGTCAAAATCAGCAATTTTGGGGTTGGAATTGAGTGAATTTGGGGTGGGGGAGGGGTTTGGACGCCATCTTGGGAAGGGGGCGGGGCGCCTGACGTCATCTTGGGAAAGGGGCGGGCCCAGGCCGCCATCTTGGAAAAGGGGCGGAGTCTAAATCCGCGATTTTTGGGTCAAAATCCTCAAATTTTGGGTCAAAATCGGCAATTTTGGGGCTGAAATTCACTGATTTTGGGAGGGGGAGGAGTTTGGACGCCATCTTGGAAAGGGGGCGTGGCCTCTGAGATCACAGTGAAAAGGGGCGGGGCCTCGGGCACCATCTTGGGGACGAAATTTGCAATTTTGGAGTCAAAATTTGTCATTTTTGGGACGAAATTTGTGATTTTTGGGTGGGGGAGGAGCTTGGACGCCATCTTGGAAAGGGGCGTGGCCAAGCCGCCATTTTGGAAAAGGGGAGGAGTCAAAATCCTCAAATTTTTGGGTCAAAATCAGCAATTTTGGGTTGGAATTGAGTGAATTTGGGGTGGGGGAGGGTTTGGACGCCATCTTGGAAAGGGGCGGGGCCTCTGACGTCATTTTGAAAAGGGGCGGGCCAAATCCGCCATCTTGAAAAGGGGAGGAGTCAAAATCCTCAATTTTTAGGGTCAAAATCAGCAATTTTGGGGTTGAAGTTGAGTGAATTTGGGGTGGGGGAGGAGTTTGGACGCCATCTTGGAAAGGGGGCGGGGCCTGTGGCGTCATCTTGGAAAAGGGGCGGGGCCTCGGGCGCCATCTTGGGGACGAAATTTGCAATTTTGGGGTCAAAATTTGTCATTTTTGGGGCGAAATTTGTGATTTTTGGGATGAAAATCAATGATTTTGGGATGGGGAGGGGTTTGGGAGCCATCTTGGAAAGGGGGCGTGGCCTCTGACGTCATCTTGGAAAGGGGCGGGGCCAAAATCTGCCATTTTTTAGGCCCAAATCCCCAAAATCTCAATTTTTTCCAAAAAATCTCCATTTTTCTTCCTAAAAATCACCTTTTTTTCCCCAAAATCGCCGTTTTTTCACCCAAAAATGACAAATTTCCCCCCAAAATCTCAATTTCTTTTCCTAAAATCCATTTTTTTTCTGAAAAATCTGTTTTTTTTAACCAAAATCGCCGTTTTTCCTCCAAAATCTCAATTTTTTTTTTCTAAAATCCAATTTTTTCCTCCAAAATCTCAAATTTTTTTCGCAAAATCTCAATTTTTTTTCCTAAAATCTCCAATTTTTTTTCCCAAAATCTCAATTTTTTGTCCTAAAATCTCCAATTTTTTTCCCAAAAATTGCTGGTTTTTACACCCCAAAAATGACAAATTTTCCCCCAAAATCGCAATTTCTTTTCCTAAAATACATTTTTTTTCTGAAAAATCTGAATTTTTTTAACCAAAAATCGCCGTTTTTCCACCCCAAAAATGACAAATTTTCCCCCAAAAATCTCGATTTTTTTTTCTGTAATCCAATTTTTGTCCCCAAAAATCTGAATTTTTTTACCAAAATCTCCAATTTTTTTCCCAAAATCTCAATTTTTTTACCAAAATCTCCAATTTTTTTCCCAAAATCTCAATTTTTTTTACCAAAATCTCCAATTTTTTTCCCAAAATCTCAATTTTTTTCCCAAAATCTCAATTTTTTTTCCTAAAATCTCCAATTTTTTCCCCAAAATGTCAATTTTTTTTCCTAAAATCTTCAATTTTTTTCCCCAAAATCTCAATTTTTTTTCCCAAAAATTGCAGTATTTTCACCCCAAAAATGACAAATTTTCCTCCAAAATCTCAATTTTTTTTCTAAAATCCATTTTTTCCCCGAAAAATCTGAATTTTTTTTTCCAAAATCGCCATTTTTCCTCCAAAATTGCCATTTTTCCTCCAAAATCTCCAATTTTTTTCCCAAAATCTCCAATTTTTTTCCCAAAATCTCCAATTTTTTCCCCAAAAACCTCAATATTTTTTTTTCCCAAAATTTTCTTTTTTTTCCCCCAAAACCTCAGGTGTGCCTGTGGGTGCTGAACGAGGATCGCGATTTCGCCGAAGCTTTCGCCCTCGGAGCCTCGGGAGTGATCAGCGATTTCCCACGGAGGCTGCGGAAGTTTCTGGAAGGCCACGCCCACCGCGGGGGGGGAGGGGCCAGGGAGGGGGAGGGGGAGGGGAGAGAAAAAATGGGGAAAAAATAAAAAAAATTGGAAAAAAATGGTGAAAAATGGAGCAAAAATGGAGAAAAAATGAGGAAAAATGGAGAAAAAAGGCAAAAAATTGATCCAAAAAATTGAAAAATTTTGACGAAAAAATTGCAAAAATTAGACCAAAAAATTGCAAAAATTTGACCAAAAAATTGACAAATAATTGACCAAAAAATGGACAAAAATTGATCAAAAATGGCCTAAAAAAGGCCAAAAATGACCGAAAATGGACGAAAAAATCAGGAAAAATGGATGAAAAAATGACACAAAATGACCAAAAATAGGCAAAAAATTGACCAAAATTTGCAAAATTTTGATCAAAAAATTGCAAAATTTTGACCAAAAAATGGACAAATAATTGACCAAAAAATGGACAAAAAATGACCCAAAAATGGGGAAAAAAGTCCCAAAATGACCAAAATTGGACCAAAAAATGACAAAAAATGGGCAAAAAATGTCACAAAATGACAAAAAAATTGACAAAAAATTGACCAAAAATGACACAAAATGACAAGAATGAAAATTACTCGAAGTGAACAAAAAATGAGCAAAAATGACCCAAAATGAGCGAAAATAATTTTAAAATAGCCCAAAAAAATGACCCAAAAATGGACAAAAAATGGAGAAAAATTGACTAAAAAAAGACAAAGGAATTGACCGAAAGTGAACAAAAAATTGTCGAAAATGAAAAAAAAAAAAAAAACCAAAAAAACACAGAAATGGAGCAAAAAATGACCAAAAAATGGAAAAATTTGCCCCAAAGCTGACCCCGCACCGCCCCTCCCCCACCCCAGGGCCAGAGAGCTCCCCGGGGTGGGGAGGGCTGGGGTGGGGAGGGGATCGGGGCGGCGGGGGCGCCTCGGGGGGCGAGGGGCGGAGGGGAAAGTCTGAGGGGTGGGGGAGGGGCCTGGGGTGGGGGAGGAGCGCGGGAAAAAATCTGAGGGGTGGGGAGGGGCTGGAGAGGTGGGGGAGGGGCGGTGGAGAATTCGAGGGGTGGGGGAGGGGAGAGAGAGGGGTGGGGGGAGGAGGGGCCGGGAAGAATTCGAGTGGTGGGGAGGGACCTGGAGTGGGGGAGGGGCGCGTGGTCGGATTTGAGGGGTGGGGGAGGGGCCTGGAGGGTTGGGGAGGGGCGGGAGTGGGGAGGTGATTAGAGAGGTGGGGGAGGGGCGGAGGAGAAAGTCTGAAGGGTGGGGAGGGGCACGGGAATCAGATTTTTGGGGTGGGGGAGGGGCGGGGAGGGGGGAGGGGATTAGAGAGGTGGGGGAGGGGCGCGGGAAAAATCTGAGGGGTGGGGGAGGGGCTCGGTGTTGGGGGAGGGGCGCGGGAAAAGTCTGAGGGGTGGGGGAGGGGCGCGGGGTCGGATTGGGGGAGGGGAATTTTGGGGTGGGGGGGAGGGGCCAGAGTGGGGAGGGACCCTGGAAGATACTTGAGGTGTGGGGGAGGGGCCTGGAGTGGGGGAGGGGTGTGGGAATTATTCCAGGGGTGGGGGAGGGCTCGGGAATGGTTGGAGGGGTGGGGGGAGGGGCCTGGAGTGGGGGAGGGGCGCGGGAAAAGTCTGAGGGGTGGGGGAGGGGCGCGGGGTCGGATTGGAGGGGTGGGGGGGCGGGGGGTGGGGAGGAGATTAGAGAGGTGGGGGAGGGGCGCGGCCAATTTTTTCTCATTTTTGTGTCACTTTTTGCTCATTTTTTGGTCCATTTTTTGCTCATTTTTCCTCCTTTTTTGTCATTTTTTTGTCCATTTTTTGGTCCTGATTTCTGTCATTTATGGGCCAATTTTTTGTCATTTTTGGATCAATTTTTTGGTCATTTTTGGGTCCATTTTTTGCTCATTTTTGTGTCATTTTTTGCTCATTTTTTGGTAATTTTTTGTTCTTTTTTCTCTGTTTTCTGTCATTTTTCTGTCCATTTTTAGGTCCTGATTTCTGTCTATTTTGAGCCAATTTTTTGTCATTTTTGGGTCCATTTTTTAGTAATTTTTTGCTCATTTTTACTCTTTTTTTTGTCCATTTTTTCGTCCTGATTTCTGTCATTTTTGGGTTCATTTTTGGGTCATTTTTTCCTTATTTTTCCCTCATTTTTTCCTCATTTTTTCCTCATTTTCCCCTCATTTTTCCCTCTTTTTTTGTCCAATTTTTTTTCTCATTTTTCGGTCCATTTTTTCCTCATTTTCCCTCATTTTTCCCTCATTTTCCTCATTTTTCCTCATTTTTCCCTCATTTTTTCCTCATTTTTCCCTCATTTTTTCCTCATTTTTCCCTCATTTTTTCCTCATTTTTTCCTCATTTTTCCCTCATTTTTCTCTCATTTTTCCTCATTTTTTCCTCATTTTTCCGTCCATTTTTTCCTCATTTTTTCCTTATTTTTCCCTCATTTTTTCCTCATTTTTTCCTCCTTTTTTCCTCTTCTTTTGTCCATTTTTTGTCCATTTTTGGATCCATTTTTTGGTCATTTTTATCTCATTTTTTCCTCCTTTTTTCCTCTTCTTTTGTCCATTTTTTGTCCATTTTTGGATCCATTTTTTGGTCATTTTTATGTCATTTTTTCCTCATTTTTCCTCATTTTTTGTCCATTTTTTTTCTCATTTTCCAGTCCTTTTTTCCCTCATTTTCCCTCATTTTTTCCCCATTTTTCCTCATTTTTCCCCCAAATTTTCCTCCATTTTGTGTCCTTTTTTTCCCCATTTTTTAAACATGGGCGTGGTTTATCCAATGTGGGCGTGGCCTCAATTGTTTTTTTAACCTCGGGGAGGGGGCGTGGCTTAGGATTTTTCCAAGATGGCGGCGCCGGGGCTGACCCTTGGGACCTTGGGGTGATCGGAGCTTATTTCCTATTGGTCATGGCCGTGGGGCTTTGGGTAAGGAAACCCCAAAAATCGAACCTCGAAATTATTGAGATTTGACCCCAAAAAATTTAAAAAAAAAAAAAAAAAAATTTACCCCAAATCTTGAGATTTACCCCCAAAAAATCGCGAAAAAATCGTGGAATTTAGCAAAAAAATAACCCCAAAAATCTCAAAAAATCCCGAATTTATCCCCAAAATTTAAAAAAAAAAATTACCCCAAAATCTCCGGAATTTAACCCAAAAATTAAAAAAAAAATTAGGGCAAAATTTTGAAATTTTACCCTGAAAAAAATCCTAAAAAAATCCCAAATTACCCCCAAAAAAATCACGGATTTTACCCAAAAATTTAAAAAAAAAATACCCCAAAATCTTGAGATTTATCCCCAAAAAAATCGCGAAAAAATCCTGGAATTTAAGAAAAAAAAAATCGAATTTAACCCCAAAAATCTCAAAAAATCCCGAATTTATCCCCAAAATTTAAAAAAAAAAAATTACCCCAAAATCTCCGGAATTTAACCCAAAAATTAAAAAAAAAATTAGGGCAAAATTTTGAAATTTTACCCTGAAAAAAATCCTAAAAAAATCCCAAATTACCCCCCAAAAAAATCACGGATTTTACACCAAAAATTTTTTAAAAAAAATTACCCCAAAATCTTGAGATTTACCCCAAAAAATTCCGAAAAATTTAGAACAAAATCTTGAAATTTAGGCTGAAAAAATCTCAGAATTTAGTCCCAAAATCTAAAGATTTGCCCCCAAAAAATCCAAAATCCCCCGGAATTTATTCCCAAAATTTAAAAAAAAAATTACCCCAAAATCTCCAGAATTTACCCCAAAAAATTAAAAAAATAAAATAAAATTTTGAGTGAAATCTTGAAATTTTACCCTGAAAAAAATCCTAAAAAATCCCAAATTACCCCAAAAAAATCACGGATTTTACCCAAAAATTAAAAAAAAAATACCCCAAAATCTTGAGATTTACCCCCAAAAAATCGCGAAAAAATCGTGGAATTTAGAAAAAAAAATCATCGAATTTAACCCCAAAAATCTAAAAAAATCCCGAATTTATCCCCAAAATAATAAAAAAAAATTACCCCAAAATCTTGAGATTTACCCCCAAAAAATTCCGAAAAATTTAGAAAAAAATCTGGAAATTTGGCTGAAAAAATCTCAGAATTTAGTCCCAAAATCTAAAGATTTACCCCCAAAAAATCCAAAATCCCCCGGAATTTATTCCAAAATTTAAAAAAAATATTACCCCAAAATCTCTGGAATTTAACCCAAAAAATTAAAAAAAGAAAATAAAATTTTGAGTGAAATTTTGAAATTTTACCCTGAAAAAAATCCTAAAAAAATCCCAAATTACCCCCAAAAAAATCACGGATTTTACCCAAAAATTAAAAAAAAAATACCCCAAAATCTTGAGATTTACCCCAAAAAAATCGCGAAAAAAACCTGGAATTTAGAAAAAAGAATCGAATTTGACCTCAAAAATCTCAAAAATCCTGCAGAATTTATCTCAAAATAATAAAAAAAAATTACCCCAAAATCTTGAGATTTACCCCCAAAAAATTCCGAAAAATTTAGAACAAGAGCTTGAAATTTTGGCTGAAAAAATCTCAGAATTTAGTCCCAAAATCTTTGAATTTTCCTCCAAAAAACCCCGAAATTTACCCAAAATAAAACAGAAAATTACCCCAGAATTTACCCAAAAATAATTTTTAAAAACTTACACCAAAATCCTGAAAATTTACCCCAAAATAATTGAATTTATCGCCAAAAAAACACCAAAATTCCTGAATTTACCCCCAAAATTCACCCCAAAAATCCTCCCAAAAATTCTCCCGATCCCCAAAATTCCCAAAATCCCAAAATTTTCCTCAAAATTCCGAAATATTCTCCAAAAATTCCCTAAAAAACTGAAAAATCCCCCAAAAAATCCCCAAAATTCCCCCCAAAAATCCCAAAATTTCCCCAAAATTATGCAAATTCTCCCCAAAAATCCTCCCAAAAATTCTCCCAATCCCAAAATCCTGAAAATCCCAAAATTTCCCCCAAAATTCCCAAAATTTTCCCCAAAAATTCCCTAAAAACCTGAAAAATAAAAAAAAATCCCAAAAATTCCCCCCAAAAATCCCAAAAATTCCCCCAAAAATCCCCAAAATTTCCCCAAAATTATGCAAATTCACCCCAAAAATCCTCCCAAAAATTCTCCCAATCCCAAAATTCCCAAAATCCCAAAATTTCCCCCAAAATTCAAAAATTTTCCCCAAAAAATTCCCTAAAAAACTGAAAAATAAAAAAAAATCCCCAAAATTCCCCCAAAAAATCCCAAAAATTCCCACCAAAAATGTCCAAAATTTCCCCAAAATTATGCAAATTCTCCCCAAAAATCCTCCCAAAAATTCTCCCGATCCCAAAAATCCCAAAAATCCCAAAATTTTCCCCAAAAAGTTACCTAAAATACTGAAAAATCCCCAAAAAATCCCCAAGATTCCCCAAAAAATCCCAAAAATTCCCCCAAAAATCCCCAAAATTTCCCCAAAATTATGCAAATTCACCCCAAAAATCCTCCCAAAAATTCCCCCGATCCCCAAAATTCCCAAAATCCCAAAATTTTCCCCAAAATTCCCAAAAAAACAACAACAAAAATAAATTAAAATAATCCTCCCTGCCCCTCCCCCACCCCGAGGTTGTTTTTTTGACCTTTCCGTGACCCCAAGGGGGCGTGGCTTACCCACAATGCACCGCGGGGGTTAATCAGTGATGGACTGGGATGGACTGGGAGGGACTGGGACGGACTGGGATGGAACTGGGATGGACTGGGAGGGACTGGGAGGGACTGGGATGGAACTGGGATGAACTGGGATGAACTGGGACAGACTGGGATGGAACTGGGATGAACTGGGAGGGACTGGGAGGGATTTGGATTGAACTGGAATCAAACTGGTTTATACTGGGAGGGACTGGGATGGACTGGGAATGAACTGGGATTGAACTGGGAGGGACTGGGATTGAACTGGGAATGAACTGGGATTGAACTGGGACAGACTGGGATGGAATTGGGAGAGACTTGGATCAAACTGGGAGGGACTGGGACAGGCTGGGAGGGACTGGGATGGACTGGGAATGAACTGGGAGGGATTGGGAGGGACTGGGGTCAAACTGGGATGAACTGGGAATGAACTGGGATGAACTGGGAGGGACTGGGAGGGACTGGGAGGGACTGGGGTCAAACTGGGATGGACTGGGAGGGACTGGGAGAACCTGGGATTGAACTGGGATGGACTGGGATGGAACTGGGACAGACTGGGATCAAACTGGGAGGGACTGGGATTGAACTGGGAGGGACTGGGATTGAACTGGGAGGGACTGGGATCAAACTGGGAGGGATTGGGATTGAACTGGGATTGAACTGGGACAGACTGGGATGGAACTCAAATGGACTGAGATGGACTGGGAATGAACTGGGATTGAAATGGGAGGGACTGGGATTGAACTGGGATGGAACTGGGAGGGAGTCGGATCAAACTGGGAGGGACTGGGATGGACTGGGATAGACTTGGGGCCCAAACTGGAACAAACTGGTTTATACTGGGAGCACTGGGAGCCCAAACTGGTCCCATACTGGTTTATACTGGTCCATACTGGTTAATATTATTATTTTGGGGTTTATACTGGTCCATACTGGTTTATACTGGTTTTTCGGGTTTATACTGGTTGATACTGGTTTAAACTGGTTTAAACTGGTTTATACTGGTTTATACTGGTTTTTGGGATTTATACTGGTCCATACTGGTCCATACTGGTCCACACTGGTCCAAACTGGTCCACACTGGTCCATACTGGTCCATACTGGTCTGTACTGGTCTCAGTCCCTGCGCAGGCGCAGTGGCCGAAGCCTCTCCGGATATTTCCTGGCCGGACGGAGCATGAGCTGGGGCCCGGTGAGTCATACTGGTTTATACTGGTTTATACTGGTTTGTACTGGTTTTGTACTGGTTTTATATTGGTTTATACTGGGACAGCGCTGGGGTCACTCAGAGGTCAAACTGGGCCTTACTGGGGTCACTCAGGGGTCACTGGTCCATACTGGTCCATACTGGTTTATACTGGTTTGTACTGGTTTATACTGGTTTATACTGGTTTGTACTGGTTTTATACTGGTTTCATACTGGTTTGTACTGGTTTATACTGGTTTTTACTGGTTTTTACTGGTTTTTACTGGGACAGCACTGGGGTCATTTTTGGGCCCTTTTTGGGGTAATTTTGGGCAAATTTTGGGCAAATTTTGGATCATTTTTTGCCATTTTGGGGCATTTTCCTTCATGTTTTCCTCATTTTTTCTCATTTTTTCTCATGTTCTGTCCCTCACCTGTCTCACCTGTGTCTCACCTGTCCCTCACCTGTGTCAGATGCTCCTCACCTGTCCCTCTTGTGTCTCACCTGTCCTCACCTGTCCATGTCTCACCTGTGTCACCTATCCTCACCTGTCCCTCACCTGTCTCACCTCTCTCACCTGTCTCACCTGTCTGACACCTGTCTGTCACCTGTCCATCACCTGTCCCTCAGCTCTCTCACCTGTCCCACCTGTCTCCCCTCTCCCTCACCTGTCCCTAACTTACCTGTGTCACCTGTCTCACCTGTTCTTCACCTCACTCACTTGTCCCACCTCTCTCACCTGTCTCACCTGTCTCACCTGTCCATCACGTGTCTCACCTGTCTCACCTATCCTCACCTGTCTCACCTGTCCACCTGTCTCAGGTGTTCCTCACCTGTCCCTCACTCACCTGTCCCTCACCTGTCCCACCTGTCTCACCTGTCTCACCTGTCCCTCACTCACCTGTCCCACCTGTCCCTCACTCACCTGTGTCTCACCTGTCTCACCTGTCTCACCTGTCCCGCCAGGTGGGGGCATCTCTCTTCGCCAGCAACATCGGCTCAGGTCACTTCGTGGGCCTGGCAGGGACAGGTGCGGCTGGAGGCATCGCCGTGGGAGGCTTCGAGTGGAGCGTGAGGACCCCGGGGGCACTTCCGGGTCACCTGAGCTCACCTGGGCACACCTGGGAGTCACTTCCGGGTCACCTGGGGGAACTTACGGGTCACCTGAGCACGCCTGGGCACACCTGGGGTCACCTGGGGGCACTTCCGGGTCACCTGAGCACACCTGGGAGTCATTTTGGATCACCTGAGTGTCATTTTTGTCACCTTTGGGCCACCTGGGGACATTTCCGGCTCACCTGAGCATACCTGGACTCATCTGAGCATACCTGGGCACAGCTGAGCACACCTGGGGACACCTGGGGTCACCTGGGAGTCATTTTTGGGTTACCTGGGAGTCATTTCTGGGTCACTTCCGGGTCACCTGGACGCGTCTGGGAGTAATTTGCATCACCTTTGGGTCACCTGAGCACACCTGGGGACACCTGGGCATAATTTTTGGGTCAGCTGGGGTCACTTCCAGCTTACCTGGGGTCACTTCCGTGTCACCTGGGCACACCTGGACTCACCTCGGGTCAATTTGGGGTCAGCTGGACTCACCTTGGGGTCACTTTGGGGTCACCCAAACTCACCTGGGCATGCCTGGGGGTCAATTTGGGGTCACCTGATCTCACCTGGGGTCATTTCCGGGTCACATGATCACTTTGGGGTCACTTCTGGGTCACCTGAACTCACCTGGTGGTCATTTTTGGGTCATGTGATCACTTTGGGGTCACCTTGGGTCAATTTGGGGTCACCTGGACACACCTGGAGGTCATTTTTGTGTCATGTGATCACTTTGGGGTCACCTGGGGGTCACCTGAACTCACCTGGGGGTCACTTCCGGGTCACATGATCGCTTTGGGGTCACCTTTGGGTCACCTGAGCTCACCTGGGGGTCATTCTTGGGTCACGTGATCACTTTGGGGTCACCTGGGCACACCTGAATTCACCTGGGGGGGGGGGGTTACTTCCGGGTCACGTGATCACTTTGGGGTCACCTTTGGGTCACCTGAGCTCCCCTAGACTCACCTGAGGGTCACTTTTGGGTCACGTGATCACTTTGGGGTCATTTTGGGTCACCTGAACTCACCTGGGGCACACCCGTGGGTCACTTTCGGGTCACGTGATCACCTTGGGGTCACCTTTGGGTCACCTGGGACACACCTGGGGGGGTCACTTCCGGGTCACGTGGTCACTTTGGGGTCATCTCGGGGTCACTTCCGGGTCACCTGAACTCACCTGGGGGTCATTCTTGGGTCACGTGATCACTTTGGGGTCATTTTGGGTCACCTGAACTCACCTGGGACACACCTGAGGGTCACTTCCGGGTCACCTGAGCACACCTGGGGTCAATTTGGGGTCACCTGAACTCACCTGGGGGTCACTTCCGGGTCACGTGATCACTTTGGGGTCACTTCCAGGTCACCTGAACTCACCTGGGGGTAATTTTTGGGTCACGTGATCACCTCGAGGTCACCTGGGGGTCACTTCCGGGTCACGTGGTCACTTTGGGGTCATCTCGAGGTCACTTCCGGCTCACCTGGGAGGGGTCACGTGATCCAATTGGACACACCTGGGGTTCTTTTTGGGTCATTTTTGGGTCATTTTTGGGTCACGTGATCACCTGGGGGGGGTGGTGTCACTTCCGGGTCACCCTCATTAGCATCTCATTTGCATAAATCGCCCCTCCCCCCAGGGCATGTTCATTGTGCTGCTCCTGGGCTGGGTCTTCGTCCCCATTTACATGAAGGCCGGGGTGAGACTGGTTCTTACTGGTTTATACTGGTTTATACTGGTTCATACTGGGAGGGACTGGTTTATACTGGTTTATACTGGTTTAGACTGGGAGGGACTGGTTCATACTGGGAGGGATTGGTTTTATTGGTTTTACTGGTTTATACTGGGAAGGCCTGGGAGGGACTGGGAGAGACTGGTCTATACTGGTTTATACTGGGAGGGACTGGTTTATACTGGTTTAGATTGGTTTATACTGGTTTAGACTGGTTTATACTGGGAGGGACTGGGAGGGACTGGTTTATACTGGTTTAGACTGGGAGGGACTGGTTCATACTGGGAGGGATTGGTTTTATTGGTTTTACTGGTTTATACTGGGAAGGCCTGGGAGGGACTGGGAGAGACTGGTCTATACTGGTTTATACTGGGAGGGACTGGTTTATACTGGTTTAGATTGGTTTATACTGGTTTAGACTGGTTTATACTGGGAGGGACTGGGAGGGACTGGTTTATACTGGTTTAGACTGGGAGGGACTGGTTCATACTGGGAGGGATTGGTTTTATTGGTTTTTACTGGTTTATACCGGGAAGGCCTGGGAGGGACTGGGAGAGACTGGTCTATACTGGTTTATACTGGGAAGGAGTGGTTTAGATTGGTTTAGATTGGTTTATACTGGTTTAGACTGGTTTATACTGGGAGGGACTGGAAGGGACTGGTTTATACTGGTTTATACTGGTTTATACTGGGACTGATTGGTTTAGACTGGGAAGAACTGGGAGAGACTGGTTCATACTGGTTTACACTGGTTCAAATTGGTTTATACTGGGAGGGACTGGTTTAGACTGGAAAGGCCTGGGAGGAACTGGTCTATACTGGTTTATACTGGTTCATACTGGTTTAGACTGGGAGGGACTGGGCACATGGGCATGGCCCTAAAACGATGTGGGTGTGGCTTGCAGGATTCTGGGCGTGGCCTTGAATAGGTGGGTGTGGCCTAAATGGGACTGGGCGTGGCCTAAAACTATCCGGGCCCTTTGGCACGTGGCCTAATCATTGTGGGTGTGGTCTAATCAAAGTGGGCGTGGTCTAATCAAAGTGGGTGTGGCCTATATTGTTCTGGGTGTAGCCTAAGTAGTTATGGGAGTGGCCTAAAGCATTCTGGGATGTTATGGGCGTGGCCTAATAATTGTGGGCATGGCCTAAATTGAGCTGGGCGTGGTCTAAAAACTGTTGGGATGTGACTGAAATTGTTATCCTAATGGGTGTGGGTGTGGCTTTAGGATGGTGGGCGTGGCCGGAAGTGGCCTGGGCGTGGCCAAATTGGTATGGGTGTGGTCTAAGTGGTCGTGGGAATGGTCTAACTTGTGGGTGTGGCTTTGTATGGGTGGGCGTGGCCTAAATGGCTCAGGTTTGGTTAGGGTTGTGGCCTAAATTGCTATGGGCGTGGCCTAATGAGTTGTGGGCGTGGCCTAAATTGTTATGGGCGTGGCCTAAATAGTTGTGGGCATGGTCTAAATAGCTGTGGGCGTGGCTGATTCATTGTGGGCGTGGCCTAAACACCTCTAAACTGCTTTGGGCGTGGCCTAGCGACCCCGGGGTTTTTCCTGGGCGTGTCCCAGGGGTGGTGGGCGTGGCCTGATGCGCTGTGGGCGTGGCCAGGTGAGCACCATGCCCGAGTACCTGGGGCGGCGCTTCGGGGGGGGGCGGATCCGACTCTACCTGGCGCTGCTGAGCCTCGGCCTCTACGTGTCCACCAAGATCTCGGTACTGGGAGGGGCTGGGAGGGACTGGGAGGGGATTGGGACAAACTGGGAGGGATTGGAATAAACTGGGAGGGACTGGGAGGGACTGGGATGGGATTTGGAGGGAGTGGGAGGGGATTGGGACAAACTGGGAGGGACTTGGAGGGGACTGGGGAGGACTGGGACAAACTGGGAGGGGACTGGAATAAACTGGGAGAGACTGGGAGGAGATTGGGATAAACTGGGAATGGACTAGGAGGGGACTGGGATGGACTGGGACAAACTGGGAGGGACTGGGAGCTCTTAAATTTGTTTATAATTGGTTTTTAAGTTTTTTCTTTAAATACTGGTTTATACTGGTTTGGAGTGGTTTATGCTGGGAGGGACTGGGAAAAACTGGGAGGAGTTTGGGACAAACTGGGTGGGACTGGGAGGGACTGGGAGCGACTGAGAGCTCTTAAATTTGTTTAAAATTGTTTTTTAAGGTTTTTTTTTTATACTGGTGTATACTGGGAGGGGACTGGTTTATGCTGGGAGGGACTGGGAGGGGATTGGGATAAACTGGGAGGGCCTGGGAGGTCACTGGTTTATACTGGGAGGGAACTGGGATGGACTGGGATAAACTGGGAAGAGTTTGGGACAAACTGGGAGGGGATTGCGGGGGACTGGGAGGGACTGGGAATGACTGGGAGAGGAATGGGATGGAACTGGGATGGACTGGGACGAACTGGGATGGACTGGGAGGAGTTTGGCACAAACTGGGAGGCACTGGGAGGTCACTGGTTTATACTGGTTTGGACTGGGACGGAAGTGGGAGACAAATTCCGGGAGGGGGACCCAAAATCCCCTCCCAGTCCCTCCCAGTCCCTCCCAGTTCCTCCCAGTCCATTCCCGATCCATTCCCAGTCCGTCCCAGTCCAAACCAGTATAAACCAGTATAAACCAGTATAAACCAGTATCCCCGACCAGGTGGACATGTACTCGGGGGCTCTGTTCATCCGCGAGGCTCTGGGCTGGGACCTCTATGCCTCCGTGGGGGCCCTGTTGGGGGTGACGGCCCTGTACACTGTTACTGGTTTGTACTGGTTTATACTGGTTTGGACTGGGAGGGGACTGGGATGGAACTGGGATGGAACTGGGAGCGACTGGGAGGGACTGGGAGGGACTGGGAGGGGTTAAAAGTGGGCGGGAAGGGTTAAAAAATTGAGGAGAAGAGGATTGGGGGTTACTGGTTTATACTGGTTTGATATTGGTTTGGACTGGTTTATACTGGGAGGGGACTGGGGCAAACTGGGAGGGACTGGGAGGAACTGGGAGGGAACTGGGATGAACTGGGAGGCCCTAAATTGGTTATAAACCTATCCTAAAATGTGTTTTTTATACTGGTTTGTACTGGTTTATACTGGGAGGGGACTGGGAGAGACTGGGATGGACTGGGAGGGACTGGGATTGAACTGGGATGGACTGGGATCAAACTGGGAGGGACTGGGATTGAACTGGGATGGACTGGGATGGACTGGGAGGGACTGCGATTGAACTGGGAGGGACTGGGATCAAACTGGGATGGACTGGGAGGGACTGGGATGGACTGGGATGAACTGGGAGGGACTGGGATCAAACTGGGATGAATTGGGATGGACTGGGAGGGACTGGGAGGCAAAAGGGGCGTGGCCAAAGCTCCCATTGACCTCAATAGGGAAAGAGGGTGGGCGTGGCCTGGGAATGATTGGCATGTCCTGGGATAAAAGGGGCGTGGCTAAAGCTCCCATTGAGCTTAATGGGGAGAATTTGGGGTGGGGTTTAATGGAGTGGGCGTGGCCTGGGATTGATTGGCATGTCCTGGATTAAAGGGGGCGTGGCTAAAGCGCCCATTGAAATTAATGGAAATAATTTTGGGTGGGGTTTAATGGGGTGGGCGTGGCCTGAGGGAAAAGGGGCGTGGCTAAACCTCCCATTGAACTAAATGGGGAGCGTTTGGGGTGGGGTTTAATGGGGTGGGCGTGGCCTGTGGGAAAAGGGGTGTGGCCAAACCGCCCATTGACCCTAATGGGAATAATTTTGGGTGGGGTTTAATGGGGTGGGCGTGGCCTGAGGGGGAAAGGGGCGTGGCCAAACCTCCCATTCTCCCTAATGGGAATAAATTTGGGTGGGGTCTAATGGGGTGGGCGTGGCCTGATGGAAAAGGGGCGTGGCTAAAGCTCCCATTCACCCTAATGGGAATAATTTTGGGTGGGGGTTAATGGGGTGGGCGTGGCCTGGGGCGGAAGTGGGCGTGGCCTGACGCGGTGGGCGTGGCCTCAGGTGGGCTGACGGCGCTGATGTTCGCGGACCTGGCGCAGACCTTCATCATCATCGTGGGGGCCTCGGTGCTGGCCGGCTATGGTGGGCACTGGTTTATACTGGTTTATACTGGGAGGGGACTGGGATGGGACTGGGATGGACTGGGACAAACTGGGAGTGGATTGGGACAAACTGGGAGGGACTGGGAGGGACTGGGAGGGGCTGGGACAAACTGGGAGGGACTGGGAGAAGCTCTGTGGTGCCATACTGGTCCATACTGGTCCATACTGGTTCATACCATTTTATACTGGTTTATACTGGTTCGCACTGGTCCATACTGGTGTATACTAGTTTATACTGGTTTTTCCCATTTTTTCCATGATTTTTTGGTTCATACTGGTGTATACTGGTTTATACTGGTTTATACTGTTTTTTCCTAATTTTTCCCAATTTTTTGGGTTCATACTGGTCCATACTGGTCCATACTGGTTTATACTGGTCCATACTGGTCCATACCAGTCCACACTGGTCCATACTGATTTATATTAGTTTATACTGGTGTATACTGGTTTACACTGGTTTTTCCCATTTTTCCCCCATTTTTTTCATTCATACTGGTCCATACTGGTCCATACTGGTCCATACTGGTCCATACTGGTCCATACTGGTCCATACTGGTTTATACTGGTCCATACTGGTCCACACCACTCCCACCCCCCCCCTCTCCTCAGCCCTGGGCGCCGTCGGGGGCTACCAAGGCCTCCTGGAGCGTTACCCCCTGGCCCTGCCCCCCAACGCCTCCGGCCCCTGCGGGAAACCCCGCGCCGACGCCTTCCACCTCCTGCGCCATCCCAGCACGGGGGACCTGCCCTGGCCCGGCCTCGTGCTGGGACTGGGAATCATCTCGGCCTGGTACTGGTGCACCGACCAGGTGGGACTGGGAGGGACTGGGAGGGAATTGGGACAAACTGGGATGGACTGGGAGGGGATTGGGACAAACTGGGAGGGACTGGGAAGGACTGGGATGGACTGGGATTGAACTGGGATGGATTGGGATGGACTGAGATCAAACTGGGAGGGTCTGGGAGGGACTGGGAGGGACTGGGAATCATCTCGGCCTGGTACTGGTGCACTGACCAGCTGGGACTGGGATGGACTGGTTTGTACTGGGAGGGACTGGTTTATACTGGTTTCATGCTGGTTTCATGCTGGTTTCATGCTGGTTTATACTGGGAGGGACTGGGAGGGGATTGGGACAAACTGGGAGGGATTGGGAGGGACTGGGATCAAACTGGGAGGGACTGGGAGGAACTGGAATCAAACTGGGAGGGACTGGGAATCATCTCGGCCTGGTACTGGTCCACCAACCAGGTGGGACTGGTTTGTACTGGGAGAGACTGGGAGGGGACTGGGATAAACTGGGAGGGACTGGGAGGGGATTGGGAGAGACTGGGAGAGACTGGGAGGGGCTGGGAGGGACTGGGATTGAACTGGGATGGATTGGGATGGACTGAGATCAAACTGGGAGGGACTGGGAGGGTCTGGGAGGGACTGGGAGGGACTGGGAATCATCTCGGCCTGGTACTGGTGCACCGACCAGGTGGGACTGGGATGGACTGGGAGGGACTGGGATGGACTGGGATCAAACTGGGAAGGACTGGGAGGGACTGGGAGGGGATTGGGAGAGACTGGGAGAGACTGGGATGGGCTGGGAGGGACTGGGATCAAACTGGGAGGGACTGGGAGGGGATTGGTTTATACTGGTTTATACTGGGAGGTGCTGGGAGGGACTGGGAGGGCATTGGGACAAACTGGGAGGGACAGGGAGTGACTGGGAGGGACTGAGAGGGGACGGGTTTATACTGGTTTCATACTGGTTTCATACTGGTTTCATACTGGTTTATACTGGGAGGGGCTGGGAGGGGATTGGGACAAACTGGGAGGGACTGGGAGGGACTGGGAATCATCTCGGCCTGGTACTGGTGCACTGACCAGGTGGGACTGGTTTGTACTGGGAGGGACTGGGAGGGGCTGGTTTCATACTGGTTTCATGCTGGTTTATACTGGGAGGGACTGGGAGGGGATTATAAGGGACTGGGATGGACTGGGAGGGACTGGGAGGGACTGGGATGGGACTGGGAGGGACTGGGATGGACTGGGATCAAACTGGGAGGGACTGGGAGGGACTGGGAATCATCTCAGCCAGGTACTGGTGCACTGACCAGGTGGGACTGGGATGGACTGGGAGGGACTGGGATCGAACTGGGAGGGACTGGGAGGGGATTGGTTTATACTGGTTTATACTGGGAGGGGCTGGGAGGGGATTGGGAGAGACTGGGAGAGACTGGGAGGGTCTGAGAGGGACTGGGATGGGACTGGGATGAACTGGGATTGAACTGGGAGGGACTGGGATGGACTGGGAGAGGATTGGAATGGACTGGGATGGACTGGAATCAAACTGGGAGGGACTGGGAATCATCTCGGCCTGGTACTGGTGCACCAATCAGGTGGGACTGGGAGAGACTGGTTTGTATTGGTTTCATACTGGGAGGGGACTGGGAGGGATTGGGAGGGACTAGTTGGGACTGGTTTAGACTTGGAGGGGACTGGTTTATACTGGTTTATACTGGGAAGGGGCTGGGAGGGACTGGGAGGGGATTGAGAGAGACTGGGAGGGACTGGGAGGGGATTGGTTTATACTGGTTTCCTACTGGTTTATACTGGGAGGGACTGGGACAAACTGGGATAAACTGGGAGGGGACGGGGAGGGACTGGGACAAACTGGGGTTTTACTGGGATGGAACTGGGAGCACTGATCTCTAACTGGTCTCTAACTGGAGTCACTGATCTCTAACTGGTTTAACTGGTCTCTAACTGGAATCATTGGTCTCACCAGTCCCTAACTGGTCTAACTGGTCCCTAACTGGTCTCACCAGTCCCTAACTGGTCCCTAACTGATCTCTAACTGGTTTAACTGGACTCTCACTGGTTTAAGTTGTTTAACTGGTCTCTAACTGGAATCACCAGTCTCTAACTGGTCCCTAACAGGTCTAACTGGTCCCTAACCGGTCTCACCAGTCCCTAACTGGTCCCTAACTGGTCTCTAACTGGTCTCACTGGTCTCTTAACTGGTCTCACCAGCCCCTAACTGGTCTCTAACTGGTTCCTAACTGGTCTCACCGGTCCCTAACTGGTCTATCTGGTCCCTAACTGGTCTCTAACTGGTCTCTAACTGGTCTCACCAGCCCCTAACTGGTCTTTAACTGGTTTCTAACTGGTCTCACCAGTCCCTAACTGGTCTAACTGGTCCCTAACTGGTCTCTAACTGGTCTCACTGGTCTCTAACTGGTCTGACCAGCCCCTAACTGGTCTCTAACTGGTTCCTAACTGGTCTCACCGGTCCCTAACTGGTCTATCTGGTCCCTAACTGGTCTCTAACTGGTCTCACTGGTCTCTAACTGGTCTCACCAGCCCCTAACTGGTCTCTAACTGGTTCCTAACTGGTCTCACCGGTCCCTGACCCGTGCCCCTCCCCCGCAGGTGATCGTGCAGCGCTGCCTGGCCGGCCGTTCCCTCACCCACGTCCGCGCAGGCTGCGTCGTCTGCGGCTACCTCAAGGTGCTGCCCATGTTCCTGATGGTGCTGCCCGGCATGGCCGCCCGCGTCCTCTTCCCGGGTCAGAGCCTGCCCCTCCCCCCTCCAAGATGGCCGCCCGAGAGTGGGGGGGAGGGCAAAGATGGCGGGGGGTAGGGGTGTGTTCAAGATGGCAGCCAAGATGGCGACTAAGGGATCGATTCAAGATGGCGGCCAAGATGGCTGCCTGACATTAGGGTGATAGCCAAGATGGCGGCCAAGATGGCAGCCAAGATGGTGGCCAAGATGGCGGCCAAGATGGTGGCCAAGATGGCGGCCAAGATGGCTACCCAACATGGGAGGGATAGCAAAGATGGCGGCTAAGGAATATATTCAATATGGCGGACAAGATGGCGGCTAAAGGATGTATTCAATATGGCGGCCAAGATGGCTGCCTGACATTGGGGTGATAGCCAAGATGGCGGGCAAGATGGCGGCCAAGATGGCTGCCTGACTTTGGGGGAGATAGCCAAGATGGTGGCTAAGGGATGTATTCAAGATGGCGGCCAAGATGGCGGCTCAGGGGTGTATTCAATATGGCAGCCAAGATGGCTGCCTGACATTGGGGGGAGAGCCAAGATGGCAGCCAAGATGGTGGCTAAGGAATATATTCAATATGGCAACCAAGATGGCTGCCTGAGATTGGGTGGGATAGCCAAGATGGTGGCCAAGATGGCGACCAAGATGACTGCCCAACTTTGAGGGGGATAGCAAAGATGGCAGCCAAGATGGCGGCTAGGGAATATATTCAATATGGCGGCCAAGATGGCTGCCCAAGATTGGGTGGGATAGCCAAGATGGAGGCCAAGATGGCGGCTAAGGAATATATTCAAGATGGCGGCCAAGATGGCTGCCCGAGATTGGGGGGAATAGCCAAGATGGCGGCTAAGGGGTGTATTCAAGATGGCGGCCAAGATGGTTACCCAACTTTGGGGGGATAGCAAGATGGCGGCTAAGGAATATATTCAATATGGCGGCCAAGATGGCTGCCCGAGATTGGGGGAGATAGCCAAGATGGTGGCCAAGATGGCGGCTAGGGAATATATTCAGTATGGCGGCCAAGATGGCTGCCTGACATTGGGGGGATAGCCAAGATGGCGGCCAAGATGGCGACCAAGATGGCTACCCAACTTTGGGGGAGATAACAAAGATGGCGGCCAATATGGCAGCTAAGGAATATATTCAATATGGCGGCCAGGATGGCTGCCTGACATTAGGGGGGGATAGCCAAGATGGTGGCTAAGGGATATATTCAAGATGGCGGCCAATATGGCTGCCTGACATTGGGGGAAATAGCCAAGATGGCGGCCAAGATGGCTGCCCAACTTTGAGGGGGATAGCAAAGATGGCAGCCAAAATGGCAGCTAAGGAATATATTCAATATGGCGGCCAAGATGGCTGCCCAAGATTGGGTGGGATAGCAAAGATGGCGGCCAAAATAGTTGCTAAAGGATGTATTCAAGATGGCGGCCAAGATGGCTGCCCAAGATTGGGGGGATAGCCAAGATGGTGGCCAAGATAGTGACTAAATGTTTATTCAATATGGCGGCCAAGATGGCTGCCTGACATTGGGGTGATAGCCAAGATGGCGGCCAAGATGGCAGCTAAGGAATATGTTCAATATGGCGGCCAATATGGCTGCCTGACATTGGGGGAAATAGCCAAGATGGCGGCCAAGATGGCAGCTAAGAGATATATTCAAGATGGCGGCCAAGATGGTGGCCAAAGGATATATTCAATATGGCGGCCATGATGGCTGCCCGAGATTGGGGTGATAGCCAAGATGGCGGCTAAGGAATGTATTCAATATGGTGGCCATGGTTTATACTGGTCCATACTGGTCCAAACTGGTCCAAACTGGTCCATACTGGTCCAAACTGGTCCATACTGGTCCATACTGATTTTTACTGATTTATACTGGTCCAAACTGGTCCACACTGTTCCACAATGTTCCATACTGGTCCATACTGGTCCACACTGGTCCAAACTGGTCCATACTGGTCCACACTGGTCCACAATGGTCCATACTGGTCCACACTGGTCCATACTGGTCCATACTGGTTTATACTGGTTTTTGTGGTTTTTACTGATTTATATTGATTTATACTGGTTTATACGGGTCCACACTGGTCCATACTGGTCCACACTGGTCCATACTGATCCACACTGGTCCACAATGGTCCATACTGGTCCACACTGGTCCATACTGGTCCATACTGGTCCATACTGGTTTATACTGGTTTTTGTGGTTTTTACTGATTTAAATTGATTTATACTGGTTTATACTGGTCCACACTGGTCCACACTGGTCCACACTGGTCCAAACTGGTCCATACTGGTCCATACTGGTCCACAATCTTCCATACTGGTCCAAACTGGTCCATATTGGTCCATACTGGTCTATACTAGTCCATACTGGTTTTTGTGGTTTTTACTGATTTATACTGGTCCATACTGGTTTATACTGGTTTTTGTGGTTTTTACTATTTATACTGGTCCATACTGGTTTATACTGGTCCATACTGGTCCACACTGGTCCAAACTGGTCCATACTGGTCCATAGTGGTCCATACTGGCTTATACTGGTTTTTGTGGTTTTTACTGATTTAAATTGATTTATACTGGTTTATACTGGTCCACACTGGTCCACACTGGTCCAAACTGGTCCATACTGGTCCATACTGGTCCACACTGGTCCATACTGGTCCATACTGGTTTTTGTGTTTTTTACTGATTTATACTGGTCCATACTGGTTTATACTGGTTTTTGTGGTTTTTACTATTTATACTGGTCCATACTGGTCCAAACTGGTCCATACTGGTCCAAACTGGTCCACACTGGTCCATACTGGTCCCCGCAGAGGTCGTCGGCTGCGCTGACCCCCAGGGCTGTTCCCGGGCCTGCGGTTCCCCCCTGGGCTGTTCCAACGTGGCCTATCCCCGCCTGGTGCTCGGCCTGCTGCCCCACGGTAATTAGCGCTAATTAGCGGTAATTAGTGATTCATTAACCCGTCGGTCATTAATTAACCCAATAGTGGTTAATTAAGCTCTCTTAAGGGCTTTATTAGGAGTAATTAGTGCGTTATTAGGAATAATTAGTGCTTTTTAGAGTGTTATTAAGATTAATTAGGGGCTTATTAGTAGTAATTAGGAGTTAATTAGCAGTAATTAGGCGGTTATTAGTGATTCATTAACCCATTGGTCATTAATTAACCCATTCCTCATTAACTGACCTATTTTAAAGGCTCTATTAGGAGTTATTAGTGAGCTATTAGGAATAATTAGTGTTTTTTAGAGCGTTATTAATTAGGGGCTTATTAGCGGTAATTAGGAGTTTATTAGTGGCAATTGGGCAGTTATTAGTGATTAATTAACACATAGATCATTAATTAACTCATCTGAAGGGCTCTATTAGGTGTTATTAGTGCATTATTAAGAATAATTAGTGCTTTTAGGGCGTTATTTCGGTTAATTAGTACTAATTAGAGGGTTATTAGGGGATAATTAAGCTGTTATTAGCCATAATTGGGGTAATTGGGGCATTTTTAGGACTAATTAAGGGCTAATTAGTGATTATTGGGTATTTCCAGGGAATTATTAGAAGTCTTTAGTGCGTTATTAGTGATATTTTGGAGTAATTAGGGGTTCATTAGTGGTAATTAGTGGTAATTAGGGGTTTATTAAGAGGTTTTAGCGGTTCTTAATTATTGCCTAATAATTAGGGGTAATTAAATCCCTATTAACAGCTCAAGGGGGAGTTATTAAGACTATTACTTAATTATTATTGCTATTTTTTCGGCTAATTAATTCCGATTTTCCCAATTAACGCCATTTTTTCTCCCATCATTGACACTGGGGTAATTATTAGGATTATTAATTAATTATTAACGCCATTTTTGGGCCAAATAATTCCATTTTTTGTTCCATTAATGCAATTTTTTTGCTCATCATTGACTCACGGTAATTATTAGGATTATTAATTAATTATTAACGCCATTTTTGGGCCTAATAATGCAATTTTTAGTCCTAAAAATGCCATATTTTGGCCAAATAATTCCATTTTTTTGTTCCATTAATGCTATTTTTTACTCATAATTGACTCTGGGGTAATTACTAGAATTATTAATTAATTATTAACGCCATTTTTTGGGCCTAATAATGCAATTTTTAGTCTCAAAACAGCAATTTTTTGGCCTAATTTTTTGTTCCGTTGGCACAATTTTTTTTCTCCATAATTGACTGTGGGGTAATTATTAGGATTATTAATTAGCTATTAACGCCATTTTTGGGCCTAATAATGCCATTTTTAGTCCTAAAAATGCCATTTTTGAGCCTAATGATTCAAATTTTTGTTCCATTAATGCCATTTTTTGCCCATAATTGACTCTGGGGTAATTATTAAAATTATTAATTAATTATTAACGCCATTTTCAGTCTTAAAAATGCCATTTTTGGGCCTAATAACTCCATTTTTGGGCCTATTAATGCTGTTTTTTCACCAATTAACACCATTTTTGGGTCTATCAACGCTATTTTTTCACCGATTTCTCTCTAATTAGCAAAATTACTAATTAATTAACATAATTTCCGCCCCAGGGCTGCGGGGGCTGATGCTGGCCGTGGTTTTGGCGGCGCTGATGTCATCGTTGGCCTCCATTTTCGCAAGTTCCGGGGCCCTTTTCACCTTGGACGTTTATCAGAAGCTCCGCCCCCGGGCGGGGCCGCGGCATCTCCTGATGGCTGGGAGGTGAGGAGGGGGCGGGGCCAGGGGTGGGGTTTGTGATAAATGATTGAGCCAATATGGCCGCCGGTAGTGCTTTCCCATCCATCCAATATGGCCGCCGGTATTGCTGACCTATCCATCCAATATGGCCGCCGGTATTGCTGGCCTATCCATCCAATATGGCCGCCGGTATTGCTTTCCCATCCATCCAAGATGGCCGCCGGTATTGCTGACCTATCCATCCAATATGGCTGCCGGTATTGCTGACCTATCCATCCAAGATGGCCGCCAAGGGATTTACATAATATGGTCACCAAGATGGCCGCCAAGTGATTTATTCAAGATGGCTGCCCAAGATGGCCACCAAATGATTTATCCAAGATGGCTGCCAATATGGCTGCCAAGTGACGCAAACATTCAAAATGGCTGCCCAATATGGCCGCCAATTGACTTATCCAATATGGCTGCCAAGTGACTTATCCAACATGGCTGCCAAGTGACCCATCCAATCAACATGGCCGCCAATGTGACCATTCAAAATGGCTGCCCAAAATGGCCACCAAGTTACTTATCCAATATGGCCACCAAGTGACCCAAACATTCAAAATGGCTGCCCAATATGGCCGCCAAGTGACTTACCCAATATGGCTGCCAAGTGACCCAAAAATGCAAAATGGCTGCCCAAAATGGCCGCCAAGTGACTTATCCAAGATGGCCGCCAAATGACCCAAACATTCAAAATGGCTGCCCAAAATGGCCACCAAGTGACTTATCCAATATGGCCACCGTTATGGTTGCTAAGTGACTCATCCACCCAAAATGGCCGCCAATTGACTTATCCAATATGGCCGCCAAGTGACCCACCTACCCAAGATGGCCACCAAATAATTTATCCAAGATGGCCGCCCAATATGGCCACCAAGTGACCCACCCACCCAAGATGGCCGCCAATGTGACCATTCAAAATGGCTGCCCAAAATGGCCACCGAGTTACTTATCCAAGATGGCTGCCAAGTGACCCGAACATTCAAAATGGCTGCCCAATATGGCTGCCAATGTGACTTATCCAATATGGCCACCAAGTGAGCCAAACACTCAAAATGGCTGCCCAAAATGGCCACCAAGTGACTTATCCAATATGGCCACCAAGTGATGTATCCAAGATGGCTGCCAATATGGCTGCCAAGTGACCCACCCACCCAAGATGGCCGCCAAATGACTTATCCAATATGGCTGCCAAATGATCCAAAAATGCAAAATGGCTGCCCAAAATGGCCGCCAATTGATTTACCCAATATGGCCGCCAAGTGACTTATCCAATATGGCCGCTAAGTGACCCAAACATTCAAAATGGCCGCCAATGTGACCATTCAAAATGGCTGCCCAAAATGGCCACCAAGTTACTTATCCAATATGGCCAAGTGACCCAAACATTCAAAATGGCTGCCCAATATGGCCGCCAAGTGACTTATCCAAGATGGCCGCCGTTATGGTTGCTAAGTGACTCATCCACCCAAAATGGCCGCCAATTGACTTATCCAATATGGCCACCAAGTGACCCACCCACCCAAGATGGCCGCCCATGTGACCATTCAAAATGGCTGCCCAAAATGGCCACCGAGTCACTTATCCAATATGACTGCCAAATGACTCATCCACTCAAGATGGCCACCAATATGGCCATTCAAGATACCCGCCCAATATGGCTGCCAAAAATGAACATCCAATATGGCCTCCAATATGGCCGCCCCATGTGACTTCCCAATATGGCCACCCCCATGTGACTTCCCAATATGGCCGCCCTCATGTGACTACCATATATGGCCACCCCCATGTATATTTCCAATATGGCTGCCTCATGTGACTTCCCAATATGGCCGCCCTCATGTGACATCCCAATATGGCTGCCCTCATGTGACTTTCCAATATGGCTGCCCTCATGTGACTTTCCAAATATGGCCACCCCCATGTATATTTCCAATATGGCTGCCCCATGTGACTCCCAAATATGGCTGCCCTCATGTGACTTTCCAATATGGCTGCCTCATGTGACTTCCCAATATGGCTGCCCCATGTGACTTTCCAATATGGCCGCCCCCATGTGACTTCCAAATATGGCTGCCCTCATGTGACTTTCCAATATGGCTGCCTCATGTGACTTTCCAATATGGCTGCCCCATGTGACTTCCCAATATGGCTGCCCCATGTGACTTTCCAATATGGCCGCCCCCATGTGACTTCCAAATATGGCCGCCCTCATGTGACTTTCCAATATGGCTGCCCCATGTGACTTTCCAATATGGCCACCATCATGTGACTTTCCAATATGGCTGCCCCATGTGACTTTCCAATATGGCCGCCATCATGTGACTTTCCAATTAGGTGGCCCCATGTGACTTTCCAATATGGCTGCCTCATGTGACTTTCCAATATGGCTGCCCCATGTGACTTTCCAATATGGCTGCCTCATGTGACTTTCCAATATGGCTGCCCCATGTGACTTTCCAATATGGCTGCCCCATGTGACTTTCCAATATGGCTGCCCCATGTGACTTTCCAAATATGGCCGCCCTCATGTGACTTCCAAATATGGCCGACCTCATGTGACTTTCCAATATGGCTGCCCCCATGTGACTTCCCAATATGGCCGCCCCATGTGACTTTCCAATATGGCTGCCTCATGTGACTTTCCAATATGGCTGCCCCATGTGACTTTCCAATATGGCTGCCCCATGTGACTTTCCAATATGGCTGCCTCATGTGACTTTCCAAATATGGCTGCCCCATGTGACTTCCCAATATGGCCGCCCCATGTGACTTCCCAATATGGCTGCTCTCATGTGACTTTCCAATATGGCTGCCCCATGTGACTTCCAAATATGGCTGCCCCATGTGACTTCCAAATATGGCCACCCCCATGTATATTTCCAATATGGCCGCCCCCATGTGACTTTCCAATATGGCCGCCCTCATGTGATTTTCCAATATGGCTGCCCCATGTGACTTCCCAATATGGCTGCCCTCATGTGACTTTCCAATATGGCTGCCTCATGTGACTTTCCAATATGGCCGCCCCCATGTGACTTTCCAATATGGCTGCCCCATGTGACTTTCCAATATGGCCGCCATCATGTGACTTTCCAATATGGCGGCCCCATGTGACTTTCCAATATGGCTGCCCCATGTGACTTTCCAAATATGGCTGCCCCATGTGACTTCCCAATATGGCTGCCCCATGTGACTTTCCAAATATGGCCGCCCCCATGTGATTTCCCAATATGGCCACCCTCATGTGACTTCCCAATATGGCTGCCCCATGTGACTTTCCAATATGGCTGCCCCATGTGACTTCCCAATATGGCCGCCCTCATGTGACTTTCCAATATGGCTGCCAGCGATCCAAGATGGCGACCCAAAATGGCCGCCAAGCGATTAATCCAACATGGCCGCCAATGAGGGACAATGGTGACCTCAAAAAGAGCAAATTTTGGGGTCTCAGGTGACTTTGAGCTCCCGAATTTTCACTTCCGGAAGTCATGGAGATCCCGAATTTTTTTGGGGTGACCTCTGGTGACCTCAGGTGTTCTCACGTGACCTCAGGTGACCTCAAGAACCCAAATTTTGGGATACTCAGGTGTCCAAAAATCCCAAAATTTGAGTTTCTCGTCTCAAAAATCCCAAGTTTTGGGCTCCCGGGTGACTTTGACCTCCCAAATTTTGGGTTCCGGAGCTCCTGGAGATCCCAAATTTTTTTGGGATCATCTCAGGTGACCTCAGGTGTTCTCAAGTGACCTCAGGTGACCTTGAGGACCCAAAATTTGGGAGTTGTAGGTGTCCAAAAAACCCAAATTTGGGCTCAAAATGAGCCAAAAAAAGAGCATATTTTGGGGTCTCAGGTGACTTTGAGCTCCTAAATTTTGGGTTCCGGAGCTCCTGGAGATCCCAAATTTTTTTTGGATCATCTCAGGTGACTGCAGCGATCTCAAGAACCCAAATTTGGGACTCTCAGGTGTCCAAAAATTTCAAATTTTGGGTTCTCAAGTGACAAAACCCCCAAATTTTGTCGTTCCAAGTGTCCAAAGGAACCTCAAAAGTTCCAAATTTTGGGGTCTCAGGTGATTTTGAGCTCCCAAATTTTGGGTTCCGGAGCTCCTGGAGATCCCAAATTTTTTGGGGATCATCTCAGGTGACCTCAGGTGTTCTCAAGTGACCTCAGGTGACATCAAGAACCAAAATTTTGGGACTCCCAGGTGTCCAAAAATCCCAAATTTGAGGTTCTCAAGTCTCAAAAATCCCAAATTTTGGGCTCCCGGATGACTTTGGGCTCCTAAATTTTGGGTTTCGGAGCTCCTGGAGATCCCAAATTTTTTTGGGATCATCTCAGGTGACCTCAGGTGTCCTCACATGACCTCAGATGACCTCAAGAACCCAAATTTTGAGGTTCTCAAGTGTCCAAAAACCAAAATTTGGGCTCAAAATGACCTTAGAAATGCCAATTTTTTGGCTTCCGGGTGACTTTGTGCTCCCGAATTTTCACTTCCGGAGGTCATGGAGATCCCAAATTTTTTTGGGGTGACCTCAGGTGTTCTCAGATGACCTCAGGTGACCTCACCTGTCCAGGTGACCTCAAGAACCCAAATTTTGAGGTTCTAAAGTATCCAAAACCCCAAATTTGGGCTCAAAATGACCTTAGAAATGCCAATTTTTGGGCTTCCGGGTGACTTTGAGCTCCCGAATTTTCGCTTCCGGAGGTCGTAGAGATCCCGAATTTTTTTGGGGTGACCTCAGGTGACCTCAGGTGACCTCAGGTGACCTCACCTGTCCAGGTGACTTCAAGGACCCCCAAATTCAGGATCAAGATGACCTCAAAAACCCCAAATTTACCTTTCTCAATAATCAAAAATCCCAAATTTTGTGCTCCCAGGTGACTTTGAGCTCTCGAATTTTGGCTTCCAAGTACTCAAACGATTCCGAATTTTTTGGGGATCATCTCAGGTGACCTCAGGTGACCTCAAGAACCCAAATTTGGGACTCTCAGGTGTCAGAAAAAAACCAAATTTTGGCTCAAAATGAGCCAAAAAAAGAGCAAATTTTGGGGTCTCAGGTGACTTTGAGCTCCTAAATTTTGGGTTCCGGAGCTCCTGGAGATCCCAAATTTTTTGGGGATCATCTCAGGTGACCTCAAGGACCCAAATTTTGAGGTTCTCAGATGTCCAAAACCCCAAATTTTGGGTCAAATCGACCTCAAAAGTCTCAAATTTTGGGCTCTCAGGTGACTTTGAGCTCCGGAATTTTCACTTCCGGAGGTCGTGGAGATCCCGAATTTTTTTGGGGTGACTTCAGGTGACCTCAGGTGACCTCAGGTGACCTCTGACCTGTCCGGCAGGTGTTGGGTGCTGGTCATGGTGGGGCTCAGCCTGGCCTGGCTGCCTGTGGTGGAGGCAGCTCGGGGAGGACAACTCTTCGATTATATCCAAGCCTTGGCCTCGTACCTGGCACCGCCCGTGGCTGCCGTGTTCTTCCTGGCGGTGTTCGTGCCGAGGGTCAACGAGCCGGTGAGTGACACCTGGGGACACCTGGGGACACCTGGGGACAGGTGGGAGGAGAAAGAGAAAAAAAAATGGGGAAAAAAGGTGAAAAAATGGGGAAAATAGAGCAAAAAAAGGGGAAAATATGGGGGAAAATGGGGGAGAAAATGGGGAAAAAAATGGGGGAAAAATGGGGAAAAATGGGGAAAATGGGGAAAATATGGGGAAAAATGGGGAAAATATGGGGAAAAAATGGGGAAAAAATGGGGAAAAATGAGGAAAAAATGGGGAAAATAGGGGGAAAAAATGGGGAAAATAGAGGGAAAAATGGGGAAAAAATGGGGAAAATAGGGCAAAAAAATGGAGGAAATAGAAGGAAAAATGGGAGAAATAAGGGGAAAAATGGGGGGAAATGGGGGGAAAATGGGGAAAATTGGGGAAAAAATGGGGAAAAAATGGGGAAAAATGGGAAAAAAAATGGGAAAAATGGGGAAAAACTGGGGAAAAATGAGCAAAAAAAGAATAAAAAGTGGGGAGAAGTGGGGAAAAAATGGGGTGAAAATGGCGAAAAATGGGAAAAAATGAGAAAAAAATAAAAAATGGGGGGAAATGAGATAATAAGATGAAAAAATGGGAAAAAAAGAGAAAAAATGGAGAAAAATGGTGAAAAAATGAGGAAAAAATGGGGGGAAATGGTGAAAAAATGAGGAAAAAATGGGGAAAAAATGGGGAAAAAAGAGAAAAAAATTGGGAAAAAAGATTAAAAAACGGAAAAAAAAATTTAAATTATTTAAATTTTTTTTTTTTAAATTTTTCTCTATTCCCAGGGTGCTTTTTGGGGTCTGCTGGGAGGTTTGGGGTTGGGCCTGGCTCGGCTGATCCCAGAATTCCTTTTGGGCTCAGGCTCGTGCGGCAGCCCAGGGCAGTGCCCGGCGCTGCTCTGCGGCCTGCACTACCTGCACTTCGCCGTTCTGCTTTTTCTGATGACTTGTGCGATCGTCGTGGGAGTTTCCTTTTGTTATCCAGCGATTCCGAAAGTTCACGTGAGTATTCAGATTTTTTTCCGGATTTTTTGGGGGGTTTTGGCATTTTTTTCCGATTTTTTTTTGCATTTTTTTCCGATTTTTTTCTGATTTTTTTCTTATTTTTTCCCAATTTTTTTCAATTTTTCCAATTTTTTTTTTCCATTTTTTCCGATTTTTTCCCAATTTTTTTCATGGCCAAATGATAGTAAATTACCCCAAAATGACCCAAAATGACCCAAAATGACCAAAATTATCCCAAAATTTCCCCAAATTGGCCCAGGGCAGTGCCCGGCGCTGCTCTGTGCCTGCACTACCTGCACTTCGCCGTTCTGCTGTTTCTGCTCACCTGTGCGATTGTTGTAGGAGTCTCGTTTTGTTATCCTGCCATTCCCAAAGTTCATGTAAGTATTCAGATTTTTTTCCGGATTTTTTGGGGGGTTTTGGCATTTTTTTCCGATTTTTTTTGCATTTTTTTCCGATTTTTTTTCGATTTTTTTTCGATTTTTTCCCGATTTTTTCGAATTCTTTTGTCATTTTTCCTGTTTTTTTCCGATTTTTTTTTTCAATTTTTTCTGTTTTTTTCCGAATTTTCTCTGATTTTTTCCGATTTTTTCCGAATTTTTTCCGAATTTTTTTGATTTTTTTTCCGATTTTTTTTCGAAATTTTTTCGAATTTTTTCCAATTTTTCCACATTTTTTTCCACAGAGAAATGATAGTAGATTACCCAAAATGACCCAAAATGACCCAAAATGACCCAAAATGACCAAAATTATCCCAAAATTTCCCCAAATTGGCCCAGGGCAGTGCCCGGCGCTGCTCTGCGGCCTGCACTACCTGCACTTCGCCGTTCTGCTTTTCCTGCTCACCTGTGGAATTGTTGTAGGAGTCTCGTTTTGTTATCCAGCGATTCCGAAAGTTCATGTAAGTATTCAGATTTTTTTCCGGATTTTTTGGGGGGTTTTGGCATTTTTTTCCGATTTTTTTTGCATTTTTTTCCGATTTTTTTTCGATTTTTTTCGAATTTTTTCCGATTTTTTTTCGATTTTTTCCGATTTTTTTTTTGCAATTTTTTCCGATTTTTTTCGGTTTTTTAAAAATTTTTTTCCGATTTTTTTCTGATTTTTTTTCGATTTTTAAAATTTTTTTTCCGATTTTTTTCCGACTTTTTTTGCATTTTTTCCGATTTTTTCCGATTTTTTTCCGATTTTTTTCGAATTTTTTTCGATTTGTTTTCGAATTTTTTTCGATTTTTCCCGATTTTTTTCCCGATTTTTTATGATTTATTTTCCAATTTTTTCCGATTTTTTTCGATTTTTTTCGCAATTCTTTCCAATTTTTTTCTGATTTTTTTCCTATTTTTTTCCGATTTTTTCTTATTTTTTCCGATTTTTTTCCAATTTTTCCCATTTTTTTTTTCCATTTTTTCCGATTTTTTCCCTATTTTTTTCACAGAGAAATGATAGTAAATGACCCAAAATGACCAAAAATGACCAAAATTGTCCCAAAATTTCCCCAAAATGGCCCAGGGTGGTGCTGGATTTTGTTATCCAGCCATTCCCAAAGTTCATGTATGTATTCTGAAATTTTTGGGGAATTTTTGGGCTTTTTTTGCATTTTTTTCCGATTTTTTTCCGATTTTTTTCCGATTTTTTTTCGATTTTTTTCCGATTGTTTTTTTCGATTTTTTCTTATTTTTCCCGATTTTTTTTCGATTTTTTTCGTTTTTTTCCAATTTTTTTTTCCGATTTTTTCCGATTTTTTTTCCGTTTTTTTTTTTCGATTTTTTTCGTTTTTTTCCAATTTTTTTTTCCGATTTTTTCCGATTTTTTTTCCGTTTTTTTTTTTCGATTTTTTTCTTATTTTTTACGAATTTTTTTTCGATTTTTTTCCGATTTTTTTCTGATTTTTTCCGAATTTTGTCTGATTCCTTTTCGATTTTTTTTCCGGATTTTTTTTCGATTTTTTTTCTGATTTTTTTGGGTTTTTTTCCGATTTTTTTTGCATTTTTTTCCGATTTTTTTCGAATTTTTTTGCTTTTTTTTTTCGATTTTTTTTTCGAATTTTTTTTGCATTTTTTTCCGATTTTATTTCGATTTTTTTCCCGACTTTTAAAAAATTTTTTTTCGATTTTTTTCGATTTTTTTTTCAATTTTTTCTGATTTTTTCCGAATTTTCTCTGATTTTTTCCGATTTTTTTCTGATTTTTTTCTGATTTTTTTCGAATTTTTTTCCCAATTTTTTCCAATTTTTTTCTGATTTTTTTCCGATTTTTTTCGATTTTTTTTCCGATTTTTTTCGATTTTTTTTTTTTTCTGATTTTTTTCGATTTTTTTTCCGATTTTTAACGATTTTCTTTGCAATTTTTCCAATTTTGGGTCAATTTTGGTCAATTTTGGGTCAATTTTCCCAAATTTTGGTTCAATTTCCCCAAATTTTGGTGCAATTTTTCCCAAATTTTGGGTCTATTTTCCCGAATTTCGGCTCCCCAGCTGCACAGGTGAATTCTGGGTAATTTTGGTTCAAATTTTCCAAATTTTGGGCTGAATTTTCCCAAATTTTGGGGCAATTTCTCCAAAGTTTTAATGGAATTTTCTGAATTTTGGGGCAATTTCTGTGAATTTTGAGGCAATTTTCCAAATTTTGGGGCGAATTTTCCAAATTTTGAGGCAATTTTTGTGAATTTTGGATCAATTTCCCCAAATTTTGGGTCGATTTCCCTGAATTTTTTGGATTATTTTCCCAAATTTTGGGTCGATTTCTCCAAATTTTTTATGGAATTTTCTGAATTTTGGAGCAATTTCTGTGAATTTTGAGGCAATTTTTTCAATTTTTTTTCAATTTTTCCAATTTTGAGTCAATTTTTTTGAATTTTGGGGCAATTCTTACAATTTTTGCTGCAATTTTTCTGAATTTCTGTGAATTTTGAGGTGATTTTTCCAAATTTTGGGACAATTTTGGTGAATTTTAGGTCAATTTATCTGAATTTTGGGTCGATTTGTCCAAATTTTGAGGAAAATTTTCCAAATTTTGGGGCAATTTTTTCCAAATTTTGGGGGAATTTTCTGAATTTTGGTAAATTTTGATGCGATTTTTTTCACTTTTTTGGGCAATTTTTCCAATTTTGGGTCAATTTTGGTCAACTTTGAGTCGATCTTCCCAAATTTTGGGTCAATCTCCCCAAATTTTGGGTCAATCTCCCCAAATTTTGGGTCAATTTCTCCAATTTTTGGGTCAATTTCTCCAAATTTTGGGGTCATTTCTGTGAATTTTGGAGAAATTTTTTCAATTTTTTTTTCAATTTTTCCAATTTTGGGTCAATTTTGGTCAATTTTGAGTCGATCTCCCCAAATTTTGGGTCGATTTTCCCAAATTTTGGGTCAATTTCTCCAAATTTTGGGTCGATTTTTGTGAATTTTGAGGCAATTTTTTCAATTTTTTTTGCAATTTTTCCAATTTTGGGTCAATTTTGGTCAATACTGGGTCAATTTTCCCAATTTTTGGGTCGATCTCCCCAAATTTTGGGTCGATCTCCCCAAATTTTGGGTCAATTTCTCCAATTTTTGGGTCAATTTCTCCAAATTTTGGGGTCATTTCTGTGAATTTTGGAGAAATTTTTTCAATTTTTTTTTCAATTTTTCCAATTTTGGGTCAATTTTGGTCAATTTTGAGTCGATCTCCCCAAATTTTGGGTCGATTTTCCCAAATTTTGGGTCAATTTCTCCAAATTTTGGGTCGATTTTTGTGAATTTTGAGGCAATTTTTTCAAATTTTTTTGCAATTTTTCCAATTTTGGGTCAATTTTGGTCAATATTGGGTCAATTTTCCCAATTTTTGGGTCGATCTCCCCAAATTTTGGGTCGATCTCCCCAAATTTTGGGTCGATTTTCCCGAATTTTGGGTCGATTTTCCCGAATTTCGGCTCCCCAGCTGCACAGGTTGGTGTTCAGCCTCCGGAACAGCCGCGAGCCGCGGATCGACCTCGACGCGCCCAAGGAACCTGCGATCGCCCTGGGCGGTAAAACCCCAAATTCTGGGGAATTTTGGGAAAGAATTTGGGATTTTGGGGGCCGAATTTGGGATTTTTGGGAGGTTTGGGACAAAAATTTGGAATTTGGGGTGAAAATTTGGGATTTTTTTTGGCGAATTTGGGATTTTTGGGGCGAATTTGGGATTTTTGGGAAAGAATTTGGGATTTTTGGGAAGTTTGGGACAAAAATTTGGGATTTTTGGAGCTGAATTTGGGATTTTTGGGAGGTTTGGGAAAATAATTTGGAGGGTTGGAGTGAAAATTTGGGATTTTTTTGGCGAATTTGGGATTTTTGGGAGGTTTGGGACAAAAATTTGGAATTTGGGGACGAAAATTTGGGATTTTTGGGAGGTTTGGGGTGAAAATTTGGGATTTTTGGGGTTATGGGAATAAAAATTTGGGATTTAGGGATAAAAATTTGGGATTTTAGGATCAATTTTCCCCAAATTTTCCCGAAATTTTCCCCAAAATCCCCAAATTTTCCCCAAATTCCCCAAATTTTCCCCAAAATCCCCAAATTTCCCCCCAAATTCCCAATTTTCCCCCAAAATTTCCCAAAAATTACCCCAAAAATTTACCAATTTTACCCAATTTCCCCAAATTTTCCCCAAATTTCCCCAAAATGTTCCCAATTTTTCCCCAAAATTTTCCCCAAACTTTCCAAATTTCCCCAAATTTCCCCAAATTTTCCCCAAAATTTTCCCCAAAATTCCTACATTTTCCCCAAATTTTCCCCAAATTTCCCCCATTTTTTCCCAAATTTTCCCCAAATTTCCCCAAATTTCCCCAAATTTCCCCATTTTTCCCCAAATTTCCCCAAATTTCCCCAAATTTTCCCTAAAATCCCCAAATTTTCCCCAGAATTCCCAAATTTCCCCAAATTTCCCCCAATTTTCCCCAATTTTCCCCAAATTTCCCAAAAAATTTTCCCCAAATTTCCCCAGAATTCCCCAAATTTTCCCCAAATTTCCCTAAATTTTCCCAAAATTCCCCAAATTTTCCCCAAATTTTCCCCAAATTTCCCCAAATTTTCCCAGAATTTTCCCAGTTTTCCCCCAAAATACCAAATTTTCCCCAAAAATTTCCCAAATTTTCCCCAAATTTCCCAAAATTTTCCCAAAATTTCTCCAGATTTTCCCCAAATTTCCCTGAATTTTCCCCAAATTTCCCCAATTTTCCCCAAATTTTCCCCAAATTTCCCCAAATTTCCCCAAATTTCAGACCCGGAAGCTGCGGCAGCGCGGGGGGCGGAGCCTGGCGCGGGGGGCGTGGCCTCAGGAGGGGGAGGAGCCTCTCCTGCCGAGGCCACGCCCCCCGAGGACCCGCGCTGGATCCGATTGGTCAACGCCAACGCCCTGGGGCTGATGGGCGTGGCCTCCTTCCTCTGGGGATATTTCGCTTGAAAAAAATTCTGAATAAATCCCAAAATTTGTCCAAAAATTTGTCGAATTCTTTATTATTTTTTATTTTACTTTATTTTATTTTATTTTATTTTATTTATTTTATTTATTTATTTTATTTTATTTTATTTTATTTTATTTTATTTTATTTTATTTTATTTTATTTTATTTAAATTTTATTTTCCAAAATATTTCCAAAAATTCCCCAAGAATCTCCCAAATTTCCCCCGAATTTCCAAAAATTTCCCCCCAAAATCCCCAATTTTTCCCCCAAAATTCCCCCAAAATGTTCCCCAAATTTCCCAAAAAATCTCCAAAATTTTCCCCCAAAATCCCTGATTTTTTCCCCAAAAATTCACAGTTTTTTCCCCAATTTCCCCAAATTTTCTCCAAATTTTCCCCCAACTCTAAAAATTCCCAAAGATTTCCCCAAAGATTTCCCAAAATTCCCCAAAATACCCCAAATTTTCCCAAATTTTCCCCAAAATTCCCCCAAAATCCCAAAATTTTCCCCAAAAATCCCCAAATTTCCCCCAACCCCCAAAATTCCCCCAAAATTCCCGAAATTCTCCCAAATTTCCCAAAATTTCCCCAAAATCTCCAAAATTTCCCAAAATTCCCCCAAATTCCCCAATATTTTCCTCCAAATCCCCAATTTTTCCCAAAAAATTCCCCAAAAATCCTCAAATTTTTCCCCAATTTCCCCCGAATTTCCCCAAAAATTCCCAAAAATTTCACAAAAATTCCCCCGAATTTTCCCAAAAAATTCCCCAAAATTTCCCCCAAATTTCCCAAAATTTCCCCAAAAATCTCCAAAATTTTCCCCCAAATCCAAATTTTTTCCCAAAAATTCCCCAAAATCCCCAAATTTTTCCCAAACTTCTCAAAAATTTCCCCAAAATTTCCCCAAAATTCCCCAAATTTTCCCAAAATTTCCCCAAATTTCCCCAAATTTCCCGAAGTTCCCCAAAATTTTCCCCCAAATCCCAAATTTTCCCCCCAAAATCCCCAAATTTTTTCCCATTTCCCCAAATTTTCTCCAAATTTTCCCCAACCCCCAAAATTTCCAAAAATTTCCCCCAAAATCCCAAATTTCCCCCAAAATTTTCCCCCAAATCCCAAATTTTCCCCCCAAAATTCACAATTTTTCCCCCAAAAATCCCGAAATTTCCCCCTAAAATCTCCATTTTTTTCCCCAATTTCCCCAAATTTTCTCCAAAAAACTTTCCAAGTATTTTAAAAAATTTATTTCATCTTTTATTTCATATTTTATTCCATTTTTTTTCCATTTTTTTTTCATTTTTATTCCTTTTTTCCCCCCACTTTTTATTTCATTTTTTTCCATTTTTTATTTCATTTTTTTCAATTTTTTTCATTTTTTCCCATTTTTATTTCATTTTTTCCCATTTTTCCCCATTTTTTTCCCATTTTTCCCCATTTTATTCCACTTTTTATTTCATTTTTTCCATTTCTTTCAATTTTTTTTCCATTCTTTATTCCATTTCTTTTTCCATTTCTTTTTCCATTTTTTTTCCATTTTTTATTTCATTTTTTTCCACTTTTTATTCAATTTTATTCCATTCTTTTTAAAATTTTTTTTCCATTTTTCCAATTTTTTTTCCCATTTTTTTTCCATTTCTTCTTCAATTTTCCCGGGAATTTTCCCGGAAATGGGCGTGGCCTCTTCCGGGGGCGATGTGGGCGTGGCTTCATTTTGGCTCCTCCCACTCGATCCTCCATTCATCCACGGCCAGCAGGGGGCGCCCCATGTCCCAACCCGCGGCCTCCAGTCCTGTAGGGGGCGCCATCACCGTCAGGGCCAAACCCGGAAGTAAACCGGAAGTAGCACCGGAAGTAGCACCGGAAGTGGCACCGGAAGTGTTTTTTTTCTCCCCGGAATTTTTTGTGATTTGTTTTAATGAAGTTTTTATGAATCCCCAAAATTCCCAAATTGACTAAAATTCAAAGAAATTCCCCAAAATTCACGAATTAAAAAGAATTTCTCCCGGAAGTGTCAAAATGTAAAAAAAATTTCCCTCAAATTCCACAAAGTCATCCAAAAAATTCCTCTAAATTCAACAAATTCCTGAAAATTTCAGCGAAATTTTAAAAATTCCCCAAAATTCCCCAAATCCCCCAAAATTATAAAAAAAATTTCCCCCAAATCTCCCCAAATTCAAAAAATAATTCCAATTCCCCCAAATCCTCCATTCCCAAAATTTAAAAAGTTTCCCAAATCTCAAAAATTCGCTAAAAAAATTACCCCAAATTCTCCAAATTCACTCAAATCCCCCAAAATTACAGAAATTTTCCCCAAAATTAAGAAAAAAATTCACCCAGAATTCCCCAAATTCCTCCAAATTTCACTATATTTTTTAAAAAAAATTCCCAAAATTCCCCAAATTCCCCAAATTTTCCAAAATTCGAAGAAATTCCCCAAATTAATCCAAATTTTTTAAAAATTCCCAAAAATTTAAAAAAATTCCAAACAATTCCCCCAAAAATTCACCGAAATTCTCATGATTTTTTTGGAATTTCTCGAGGATTTCTGGGAATTTCTTGGGGATTTTTGGATTTTCGGGAATTTCTCGCAGATTTTTGGGAATTTCTCACAGATTTTTGGGAATTTCTCATGGATTTTTGGGAATTTCTTGCAGATTTTTGGGAATTTCTCACAAATATTTAGGAATTTCTCGGGGATTTTCGGGAATTTCTCATGGATTTTTGGGAATTTCTCGTGGATTTTTGGGAATTTCTCGGGGATTTTTGGATTTTTGGGAATTTCTCGGGGATTTTTGGGAATTTCTCGTGGATTTTTGGGAATTTTTCACAGATTTTTGGGACTTTCTCACAGATTTTTGGGAATTTCTCGGAGATTTTTGGATTTTTGGGAATTTCTCGGTGATTTTTGGGAATTTCTTGGGGATTTTTGGATTTTCGGGAATTTCTCGCAGATTTTTGGGAATTTCTCATGGATTTTTGGGAATTTCTTGCAGACTTTTGGGAATTTTTCACAGATTTTTGGGAATTTCTCGTGGATTTTCAGGAATTTCTCAGATTTTCAGAATTTCTCGCAGATTTTTGGGAATTTCTCAGGGATTTTTGGGAATTTTTCGGGGATTTTTGGATTTTTGGGAATTTTTCGGGGATTTTTTGATTTTTGGGAATTTTTCACAGATTTTTGGGAATTTCTCATGGATTTTTGGGAATTTCTTGCAGACTTTTGGGAATTTTTCACACATTTTTGGGAATTTCTCGTGGATTTTCGGGAATTTCTCAGAGATTTTCAGAATTTCTCGCAGATTTTTGGGAATTTCTCAGGGATTTTTGGGAATTTTTCGGGGATTTTTTGATTTTTGGGAATTTTTCACAGATTTTTGGGAATTTCTCACCGATTTTTGGTAATTTTTCACAAATTTTGGGGAATTTTTCTCAGATTTTTGAGGATTTTTCGCATATTTTTGGGAATTTCTTGCGGATTTTTTTGATTTTTGGGAATTTCTCACAGATTTTTGGGAATTTCTCGGGGATTTTTGGATTTTTGGGAATTTCTCGGGGATTTTGGGGAATTTTTCGGGGATTTTTGGGGCACACACCTTGCAGGAGGGCAGGGCCGAGGTCCCGGAAGAGCCGCGAGGTTTCAGCCACGACAGCCCAGGGAACGGAGCCTGGAGCTGGGGAGAGAAACGGCGGGAAAATTTGGGAAAATGGCGGGAAAATTGGGAAAAATTTGGGGAAAATTAGGAGGAAAACGGCGGGAAAATTTGGGGGAAAATTTGGGGAAAATTGGGAAAAATTTGGGGAAAATTTGGGGAAAATTGGGAGGAAAATGGTGGGAAAATTTGGGGGAGAAGGGAGGAAAAATTTGGGAAAATTTAGTGTGAAATTTTGGGAGAAATGGCGGGAAAATTTGGTAAAAAATTGGGGGGAAAATGGCAGGAAAATTGGGGAGAATGGCGGGAAAATTTTGGGGAAAATTGGGAAAAAAATGGGGAAAATTGGGAGGAAAATGGTGGGAAAATTTGGGGGGAAATTGAGGGGAAATGGTGGGAAAATTGGGGAAAAATTTGGGGGAAATTGGGAAAAAATTGGGAAAAATTGAGGGGAAAATTTGGGGAAAATTGGGAGGAAAATGGCAGGAAAATTTGGGAGAAATGGCGGGAAAATTTGGGGGAAAATTAGGAGGAAAATGGCGGGAAAATTTTTGGAAAATTGGGGAAAATTTGGGGAAAATTGGGACGAAATGGCAGAAAAAATTGAGGGGAAAATGGTGGGAAATTTTGGGGGAAAAATTGGGAAAAATTTGAGAGAAATGGCAGGAAAATTGGGGGAAAATTGAGGAAAAATTGGGGAAAATTAGGAGGAAAATGGCGGGAAAATTTTGGGGAAATTGGGAGGAAAATTTTGGGGAAATTTAGGGGGAAGGGAGGAAAAATTTGGGAGAAATGGCGGGAAAATTTGGGGGAAATTGAAGGGAAAATTGGGAGGAAAATTGAGGAGGAATGGTGGGAAAATTGAGAGAAAATGGCGGGAAAATTTGGGGGAAATTGGGAAAATTTGGTGAAAATTTGGGGGGAAATGGCAGGAAAATGAGGGAGAATGGTGGGAAAATTTGGGGAAAATTGGGAAAAATTTGGGGAAAATTGTGAGGAAAATGGCGGGAAAATTTGAGGGGAAAATGGCGGGAAAATTGAGGGGGGAGGGGCAGAAAATGAAGAGAAAAAAAGAAACAAAAATTGGGAAAATTTGCATAAAATTCCAATGAATTTCAGCCCAAATTTCCCCGAAATAAAAAAAAATTCCCTCGAAGTTTCCCAAATTCCCCAAAATTCATAAAAATTCCCCAAATCCCAAAATGCATCCCAACCCCCAAATCCTCCCCCAAAATTTGGAAAAAAAAACCAGAAAAAATTGGAAAAAAATGAAAAAACAATTAAAAGAAAATTATTTAAAATTTTAAAAAAATTCCCCAGAAATTCCCAAAAATTCAAAGAAATTCCACAACTTCATCCCAACCCAAATCCCAAAAAATATTCGGAAACAAATCAAAAAAATTTGAAGAAAAATTGGAAAAATTCGAAAAAAAATTAGAAAAAACAAACAAAAAAAAATTGGAAAAAAATTTGAAAAAAATAGAAAAAATTCCAAAAAATTCCCAAAAAATTCCCAAAATTCCCCAAATCATCCCAAACCTAATTTCAAAAAAATTTAAGTAAAATTGGAAAAAAAAAATCGAAAAAAGTTTTAAAAAATCGGAAACAAAATCGAAAAAAAGAAAAAAAATCGAAAAAAAATCAAAAAAAGATCGGAAAAAAATGCAAAAAAATTGCAAAAAAAACCCCTGAAAAATTCCCAAAAAAATTCCCCAAAAATTCCCAAAAAATTCCCAAAAATTTCCCAAAAATTCCCCAAAATTCCCCAATTTTTCCCAGAATTCCCGAGTACTCACGACATTCCCGAAGTTTTTTCTGGAGAGGTCCCAGGAGCTTCCCCAGGGCAGTTTGGGATCCCAAATTTTCTCCCAAAACTCCCAAAAATTCTCAAAATTCCCCAAAATTTTCAAAATTCCCAAATTTTCCCCAAAATTCCCAAAATGCCCAAAATTTTCCCAAAATTTCCCAAAAATTCCTTAATAATTCCCCAAAATTTCCCCAAAAATTCCCAAATTTTTCCCAAATAATTCCCCAAAAATTCCCAAACTTTTTCCCCAAAATTTCCCAAAATCCCAAAAATTAAATAAAAAAATCAAACAAAAAATACTAAAAAAATGCTTAAAAAATCCCCAGAAATTCCTAAAATTTCCGAAAAAATTCCCCAAAATTTCCCAAATTCATCCCAACCCAAATCCCCAAAAAATATTTGAAAAAATACTGGAAACAAAATCAAAGAAAATTTGAAAAAAATTGAAAGAAAATCGAAAAAAAATCGAAAAAAATTGAAAAAAATTTTTTAAAAAATCGAAAAAAAATCGAAAAATATTGCAAAAAAAATCTGAAAAATTCCAAAAAAATTCCCAAAATTCCCCAAATCATCCCAAGTCTAATTTCAAAAGAATCCAAATAAAATTGGTAAAAAAGAGAAAAAAATTTGGAAAAAAAATTTTTAAAAAAATTGAAAAAAAATCGAAAAAAATTGCAAAAAAATCTGAAAAATTCCCAAAAAATTCCCCAATTTTTCCCAAAATTCCCAAGTACTCACGACATTCCCGAAGTTTTTTCTGGAGAGGTCCCAGGAGCTTCCCCAGGGCAGTTTGGGATCCCAAATTTTCTCCCAGGAGCTCCTCCAGGAGCAGAGCCTGAGCGCAGGCAAGGAGAGGAGCCGAGGGGGCGGAGCCTCTGCGGAGCCCCACCCCCAGCCAGCCTGGGGGAGGAATTCGGAAATTGTGAAATTTGGGGAAAAAATCCCAAAATTTGGGGAAAAAATGTGAAAATTTGGGGGAAAAATTCCAAAATTTGGGGAAAAAACTGGCGAAATTTGGGGGAAAAACGTGAAATTTTAGGGGAAAAGACCCAAAATTTTTTGGATTTTCAAATTCAGGGAGCCCAAAAAAATTGGGATTCCCAAATTTGGGGATGCCAAAAAATCGCAGTCCCAAAATTTTGAGTTTTTAGGAAATAATGTCCAAATTTAGGGAAAAGATGCCAAATTTCGGGAGGGAGAGGAGCCGAGGGGGCGGAGCCTCTGCGGAGCCACACCCCCAGCCAGCCTGGGGGAGGAATTCAGAAATTTTTGGGATTTTTCCCAAAATTTTGGGGAAAAAATCCCAAAATTTGGGGGAAAAATGGTGAAATTTGGGGAAAAAAAGGGCGAAATTTGGGCGAAAATTGCGAAATTTTGGGGAAAAAATTCCGAATTTTAGGGGGAAAAGATTCAAAATTTATGGGATTCTGAAATTTGGGGATCCCGAAAAATCACGATCCAAAAATTCCCAAATTTGGGGAAAAAGATTCCCAAAATTTGGGGCAAAAATCCCAAAATTTAGGGCAAAAAATCCCAAATTTTGGGAGGGAGAGGAGCCGAGGGGGCGGAGCCTCTGCGGAGCCACACCCCCAGCCAGCCTGGGGGAGGAATTCGGAAATTGTGAAATTTGGGAAAAAAATCCCAAAATTTAGGGGGAAATGGTGAAAATTTGGAGGAAAAATTCCAAAATTTGGGGAAAAAATGGTGAAATTTGGGGAAAAAAGAGTGAAATTTGGGCGAAAAATGTGAAATTTTAGGGGAAAAGAGCCAAAATTTTTGGGATTTTTCAAATTTGGGATCCCAAAAAGTCACAATCCAAAAATTCCCAAATTTGGGGAAAAAGATTCCCAAAATTTGGGGCAAAAATCCCAAAATTTAGGGAAAAAATCCCAAATTTCGGGAGGGAGAGGAGCTGAGGGGGCGGAGCCTCTGCGGAGCCACACCCCCAGCCAGCCTGGGGGGAGGAATTGAGAAATTTAGGGAAAATTTGTGAAATTTTGGGAAAAAATCCCAAAATTTAGGGGGAAATGGTGAAAATTTGGGGGAAAAATGTGAAAATTTGGGGAAAAAAAGGGCGAAATTTGGGCAAAAGTTGCGAAATTTTAGGGGAAAAGACCTAAAACTTATGGGATTTTCAAATTTGGGGATCCCAAAAAAATTGGGGTGTTGAAATTTTCAAATCTGGGGAAAAAATTCCAAAATTTGGGGAAAAATTGTGAAAATTTGGGGAAAAAATCGCAAATTTTGGGGAAAAAAAGCCAAATTTTGGGGGAAAATCCGAATTTTGGAGAGAAAAGATTCAAAATTTATGGGATTCTGAAATTTGGGGATCCCGAAAATCCCGATCCAAAAATTCCCAAATTTGGGGAAAAAAATTGCAAAATTTGGGAAAAAAAATTCTGAATTTTGAGGAAAAATTCGGAATCCCAAAATTCCTGCGATGCCAAAATTTGGGGGAAAAATGGAGAAATTTGGGGAAAAAAAGCCAAATTTTGGGGGAAAATTGTGAAATTTTGGAGGGAAAAGATTCAAAACTTTTGGGATTCTGAAATTTGGGGATCCCGAAAAATCACGGTCCAAAAATTCCCAAATTTGGGGAAAAGAATTTTAAAAAATGGGGGAAAAGTTGCAAATTTGGGGGAAAAAAATCCCAAAATTTGGGGAAAAAGGCCAAATTTTTAGGGGAAAAAAAGCAAAATTTCTGTGATTTCGTTCCCAAAAACTTGGGCTCCTGAAATTGTCGAATTTGGGGGAAAATTGTGAAATTCTGGGGAAAAAATTTCAAATTTTAGGGAGAAAAGACTCAAAATTTATGGGATTCTCAAATTTCGGAATCCCAAAAAAATGTGGTCCTGAAATGCCCAAATTTGGGAAAAAAAATTTGCAAAATTTGGGGAAAAAAAATCTGAATTTTGAGGAAAAATTCGGAATCCCAAAATTCCTGTGATGCCAAAATTTGGGGATCCCAAAAAATCACACTCCTGGAATTCCCAAATTTTGGGGGAAAATTGTGAAAATTTGGGGAAAAATTGTAAAAATTTGGGGGAAAAATTCCAAATTTTGAGGGAAAATCGATCCTAAAATTTCTTGGATTCCCAAATTAAGGATCCCAAAATTTGGGAAAAATCGCGGTCCTGAAATTCTGAATTTTAAGGTGAAATTCCAAAATTTTGGGTGGAAAAATCCCAAATTTAGGGAGGGAGAGGAGCCAGCCTGGGGGGAGGGGAGAAGATTTTGTAATTTTCAAAAAAATTTTGGGGAAAAATTGTGAAATTTGGGGAAAATTCGTGAAAATTGGGGGAAAAAAATCCAAAAATTTAGGGGAAAAAAAGCCAAATTTTGGGGGAAAATGGTGAAAATTTGGGGGGAAAATTCCAAATTTTGAGGGAAAAGAACCTAAAATTTCTGGAATTCCCAAAATTTGGGAATCCCGAAAAATCGCGGTTGTGAAGTTCTGAATTTTTAGGGCAAAATTCCAAAATTTGGGGAAAAAACTCCAAAATTTGGGGGAGAAAATTCTGAATTTTGGGGAAAAAACACCAAAATTTGGTGAAAATTCGCAAAATTTGGGGGAAAAAATCTTGAACTTTGGGGAAAAAAATCCTAAAATTTTTGGGATTCCCAAATTTGGGATTCCCCCAAAAAAAAAATCATCCCAAAATTTGGGGATCCTGAAAACATTCGGTCCCAAAATTACAAAGTTTTAGGGAAAAATGTCACAATTTTGAGCAAAAAAAACCTCAAAATTTGGGGGAAAAAATCCCAAATTTAAGGAGAAAATTTCCTTTTTTCTCCCAAATTTTGAATTTTTTTTTCCCTTTTTTCTCCCAAACTTTAAATTTCTTTTTTTTCTTTTTTTGCCCAAATTTTTCCCCGAATTTCCCCCCGAATTTCGGGGTTTCCGACTCACCTCGGCAGGGGCGCAGGACGATGATGTAATCGTCGCTTCCGCTTTCCACAGCTTTCCGGAATTCGGCCTCGCTGCAAAAAAAAAAATTGGGGAAAAAAATTCAAAATTTGGTAAAATTGAAAAAAAAAAATCCTCAAAATTAAAAAAAAAAAAATCAAAGAAAATCCCAAAATATAAAAAATTAAAAAAAAAATCCCCAAAATATAAAAAAATCCACCCCAAATTGACCCAAATTCCTTAAAAATGGTGAAAAAAAATTAAATTTTTACTAAAATTAATTGAAATTTCTCTAATTTTCCCTTTTTTCCCAAGTCTTCTCTGATTTGCACAAGAATTCTGAATTTTTTTCCCAAAATGTCTCGAATTTCCTCCAAAAAATCCCAAAATTCCCTAAAAATTCCCTAATGTCCCAAATCTGTCCAAATTTTCCCCCAATTCATCCGAATTTCTCCAATTTCTCCCAAAATCCCCGAAAGTAAAAACAAAATTTCAAAAAATAAAAAAAAAAAACAAAAAATCCCCAAAATCCTTAAAAATTCAAAAAAAATCCCCAAAATTAAAAAAATCCCCCAAAAATCCCCCAAAATCCCCAAAAATTTCTAAGAAAATGCACAAAATTCCCCAAAAAATCCCCAAAAATTCCTTAAAAAACCCTCCAAAATTTCCCAAAAAATAAAAAAAAAATTTCTCCAAAATTCCCCAAAATTTAAGAAAAAATTCCCCAAAAAAATCCTCAAAAATTCCAGAAAATCCACAAATCGATCCCAATCCAAATCCCAGAAAACAAAAATTTTTTTAAATAAGAAAAAAATTGAAAAAATAAAAAAATCCAAAAATTTTGACAATATTTTTAAAAATTCCCCCAAAAAATTCCCCAAAATCCCAACATTTTCCCAAAAATACTCAAAAATTGTGCAAAAAAACCCCAAAATTAAAAAAAATTCAAAAAAATTCAAAAAAAATTCCATCAAATTTCCCAAAATTCCCCCAAATCCTCCCAAAAATTTCCCAAAAATGCCCAAAAATTGCGCAAAAACCCCCCAAAATCACCCAAAAAATTAAAAAAATTTCCCAAAAATTTCCCAAAATTCCCCAAAATGTCCCAAAATTTCCCCCAAAATTCCCTAAAATTTCCAAAAAAGTTTCCCAAAAATGCCCAAAACTTGCGCAAAAAAACCCCAAAATTACCCAAAAAATTCAAAAAAATTCCAAAAATAATCCCAAAATTCCCAAAATTCCCAAATTTCCCAAAATTTCCCAAAATTCCCCCAAATCCTCCCAAAAAATTTCCCAAAAAATGCTCAAAAATTGCGCAGAAAACCCCAAAATTACCCAAAAAATTCAAAAAAATTCCCCAAAATTTCCCAAAATTTCCCCAAATTTCCCAAAATTCCCCAAAATGTCCCAAAATTTCCCAAAAAATTTCCCAAAAAATGCCCAAAAATTGTGCAAAAAAACCCAAAAATTAAAAAAAAAATCAAAAAAATTGGCAAAATTCCCAAAATTCTCAAAAAAATTCCATAAAATTTCCCAAAATTCCCCAAAATCCTCTAAAAAATTCCTCAAAAATGCCCAAAAATTGTGCAAAAAATCCCGAAATGACCCAAAAATTAAAAAAAATTCCCCAAAAAATTCCCAAAATTCCCTAAAATATTCCATAAAATTTCCCAAAATTCCCCAAATTTCCCCCAAAATTCCCTAAAATTTCCAAACAAATTTCCCAAAAATGCTCAAAATTTGCGTAAAAAAACCCCCAAAAATTACCCAAAAAATTCCCCAAAATTTCCCAAAATTCCAAAAAAAATTCCATCAAATTTCCCAAAATTCCCAAAAGTCCCCAAAATCCCCCCAAAAAATTCCCAAAAATGCCAAAAAATTGCACAAAAAAACCCCAAAATTACCCAAAAAATTCCAAAAAATTCCCCCAAATTTCCCAAAATTTCCCAAAATTCCCAAAATTCCCCAAAATGTCCTAAAATTTCCCAAAAAATTTCCCAAAAAATGCCCAAAAATTGTGCAAAAAAACCCAAAAATTAAAAAAAAATCAAAAAAATTCGCAAAAATTTCCCAAAATTTCCCAAAATTCCCAAAATTCCCCAAAATGTCCCAAAATTTCCAAAAAAATTTCCCAAAAATGCCCAAAAATTGCGCAAAAAAACCCCAAAAATTACCCAAAAAATTCAAAAAAATTCCCAAAAATTTCCCAAAATTTCCCAAAATTCCCCGCAAAATTCCCTAAAATTTCCAAAAAAATTTCCCAAAAATGCTCAAAAATTGCGCAAAAAAACCCCAAAATTACCCAAAAAATTCAAAAAAATTCCCCAAAATTTCCCAAAATTTCCCCAAATTTCCAAAAATTCCCTAAAAAATTCCCCAAAATTTCCCAAAATTTCCAAAAATTTCCCAAATTTCCCAAAATTTCCCAGAATTCCCCGAATTTGGCCCCTCCCCCTCACCTGTTCACGAGGAGCTCCAGAGGAGCTCCCAGGTGGAGGCGAAGCTTGGAACCGAAACCTGGGGGAGGGGCGATGACGTCATCGAGGGGGCGGTGACGTCATCGAGGGGGCGGTGACGTCATCGAGGGATTGGTGATGTCATCAAAGGGGAAGTGATGTCATGGAGGTGAGGTCAGGTGATCACAAATGCCCCAAAATTACCTAAATTTCTCCCAAAATTACCCAAATTTGCCCAAATTCTGCAAAAATTCACCCAAAATTCAGAAAAATTCACCTGAAATTTCTCAAAATTCCCCAAAATTCAGAAAAATTCACCCGAAATTCCCCAAAATTCTCCCCAAACCCTCCAAAATTTCCCAAAAATCCTCCAAAATTCCCGAAAATTACCCCAAATTCACCCGAAATTCCCCAAAATTTCCTCCCAAAGTTCCTCAAAATTCCTTAAAAATTCCCCCAAAATTCCCAGAAATTCCCAGAAAATTCCCAAAATTCCCCAAATTCCTCCAAAAGTTCCCCAGAATTCCCCCAAATCCTCCCAAAATGCCCCAAAATTCCCCAAAATTCCTCCAAAATTCCCCAAAATCCTCCCAAAATCCTCAAAAATTCCCAAAAATTCCCCAAAAATTCCCCCAAATTCGCAAAAATTTCCCCAAAATTCCCCAAAATTCTCCCAAATCCTTCCAAAATGGCCAAAAATTCCCCAAATTTCCCCCAAATCCTCCCAATTCACCCAAAATTTCCCCAAAATCCCCCAAAATTCCCTGAAATTTCCCCAAAATTCCTCAAAATTCTCCAAAAATTTCCCAAAATTCCCCTAAATTCCCCAAAATTTCCAAAATTCCGCCCCAAGCCATAGCCCCGCCCACCCCAGGCATGGCCACGCCCACCCAGGCAGGGCCCCGCTCCCTCTTTAGCCCCTCCCCCTCACCTGGCAGCAGCGGCTCCCTCCGGTTCACCTGTCGGGGGCGGGGCAACTCCAACTCGACCCCGCCCCTTCCCCTCCAGGCCACGCCCCTTTCCCCCGAGGCCCCGCCCCCTCGGAGGGCCCAGCCAATGGCGAGGCGGAGGCGTGGCCTATTGGGGGAGGTGAGAGTCAGAGCTCCCAGGGCTGCCAGGTTAGCCAATAGGTGAGTGGTCAGGAGCAGGGCCAGGGCTGGCCAGGTGAGCCTGGAGGTCACGCCCACCGATTAGGCCACGCCCACAGCTCGGCTAGGCCACGCCCACCACAAAAAAATCCCGAAAAAATTGGTTCAGGTGAGGCTGGACACGTCCAGGTGAGTTCTGGACACGCCCAGGTGAGCCTGGAGGACACGCCTACCGATTAGGCCACGCCCACAGATCAGCTAGGCCACGCCCACATCACCTGAGCCACGCCCACCACAAAAAATCCCGAAAAAATCGGTTCAGGTGAGGCTGGACACGCCCAGGTGAGCCTGGAGGACACGCCCACCGATTAGGCCACGCCCACAGGACGGCTAGGCCACGCCCACCTCACCTGGGACACGCCCACCATGAAAAAATCCTGGAAAAAATCTGCCCAGGTGAGGCTGGGACACGCCCAGGTGAGCCTGGAGGACACGCCCACTGATTAGGCCACGCCCACAGGTCGGCGAGGCCACGCCCACCTCACCTGGGACACGCCCACCATGAAAAAATCCTGGGAAAAAATCCACCCAGGTGAGGCTGGACACGCCCACAAGTGAGGCCACGCCCACAGATCTGCTAAGCCACGCCCACCTCACCTGGGCCACGCCCACCATGAAAAAATCCCCAAAAAAATCCTCCCAGGTGAGGCTGGACACGCCCACAAGTGAGATAGGCCACGCCCACCCCACCTGTGACATGCCAATGTGTTTAAATCACCATTAAAACCACGCCCACCTCACCTGAGGCCACACCCACCTCCCATTAGCCACGCCCCATAACCCCACCCTGATTTAGGCCACGCCCTCTCCCATAAAACCACAGCAAATGAGGCCACGCCCATTTCCCCAAGCCCCGCCCCTTTTAGGCCCCACCCCTTTAAGACCCTTCCCATTTAAACCTCTGACATTTAAGCCCCACCCACTCCAGCCACGCCCCCTTAGGCCCCGCCCCTTTAAATCCCCATGCATTTAAGCCCCGCCCCTTTCCCAGAAGCCACGCCCCTTTAGGCCCCGCCCCATTCAGCCCCACCCCATTCAACCCCCATGCATTTAAGCCCCGCCCCTTTACCCAAAGCCACGCCCCCTTTAGGCCCCACCCCTCCAAACCCCATACATGTAAGCCACGCCCTTTCCCAAAGCCACGCCCCATTCTCGCCCCGCCCCTTTTAAACCCCATACATTTAAGCCTCACCCACTTCCCATAAGCCACGCCCCTTTAGGCCTCCTCATTTTAGGCCACGCCCCCTTTAAACCTTTGCCATTTAAGCCACACCCCTTTACCCAAAGCCACGCCCCTTTAGCCCCTGCCCCTTTAAAATCCCATACATTTAAGCCACGCCCCTTTCCCAAAACCACGCCCCTTTAGGCCTCTCCGTTTAGGCCCCACCCCCTTTTAGCCCCTCCCCATTGAAACTGTAGCCATTAAGCCACGCCCATTTCCCCAAAGCCACGCCCCTTTAGGCCTCCTCATTTTAGGCCACACCCCATTTTAACCGTAGCCATTTAAGCCACGCCCCTTTCCCCGAAGCCACACCCCTTTTAGCTCCTCCCCACTCAAACCATAGCCATTTAAGCCCCGCCCCTTTACCTGAAGCCACGCCCCTTTAATCCCCACCCCTTGAAAAACCCCATGCATTTAAGCCCCGCCCTTCCCAAAGCCACGCCCATTCAGCCCCTGCCCTTTTAAAACCCCATACATTTAAGCCCCGCCCCTTTCCCAAAGCCACGCCCCTTTAGGCCTCCTCATTTTAGGCCACACCCCCTTTAAACCATAGCTATCCAAGCCCCGCCCCTTTCCCAAAGCCCCGCCCCATTCTGGCCCCGCCCCTTTAAAGTACCATGCGTTTAAGCCCCGCCCCTTTCCCAAAACCACGCCCCTTTAGGCCTCCTGTTTAAGGCCCCACCCCCTTTTAGCCCCTCCCCATTCAATCCTGAGCCATTTCAGCCACGCCCCTTTCCCCAAAGCCCCGCCCCATTCAGGCACCGTCCCTTTTAAACCTCATACATTTAAGGCACACCCCTTTCCCAAAGACACGCCCCCTTTAGGCCCTGCCCCTTTAAAATCTCTTACATTTAAGCCCCGCCCCTTTCCCAAAGCCACGCCCCTTCAGACCTCATTTTAGGCCACACCCCCTTCAAACCGTAGCCATCTAAGCCCCGCCCCTTTAGGCCCTGCCCCTTTAAAACTCAATACATTTAAGCCCCACCCATTTCCCATAAACCACGCCCCCTTTAGGACCCGCCCCTCCAAACCCCTTACATGTAAGCCCCGCCCCTTCCCAAAGCCACGCCCCTTAGGCCCTCCCCCTTTAAACCCCATACATTTAAGCTCCGCCCCTTTCCCACTAAGCCACGCCCCTTTGCCCCCATACAATTAAGCCCCTCCCCTTTCCCATAAGCCACGCCCCTTTTGGCCTCGCCCCTCCAAACCCCCATACATGTAAGCCACGCCCCTTTCCCACTAAGCCACGCCCCCTTCAGGCCCTGCCCCTTTGCCCCCATACATTTAAGCCCCGCCCCTTTCCCATAAGCCACGCCCCTTTAGTCCCCACCACTTAAACCCCCAATACATGGAACCCCGCCCATTTCCCATAAGCCACGCCCCCTTTAGGCCCCGCCCTCCAAACCCCATACATGTAAGCCCCGCCCCTTCCCATAAGCCCCGCCCCCTCCAGGCCCCGCCCCCTCCAGGCCCCGCCCCTCACCATGGCCGCCGGTCCAGCAGGGGGAGGAGCAACAGCGAGAGGAGGAGCCCAGCCCCGTTCACCAGCGTCTCCTGCCCAGTATGGACCAGTTTGGACCAGTATAGACCAGTTTGGACCAGTATGGACCCTACCAGTCCCTCCCAGTTTGGCCCAGTCCCTCCCAGTCCCATCCCAGTCCCTCCCAGTCCATCCCAGTTTGTCCCAGTTCATCCCACTTTGTCCCAATCCCCTCCCAGTTTGTCCCAGTCCCCTCCCAGTTCCCTCCCAGTCCAAACCAGTATAAACCAATCCAAACCAGTGCTCCCAGTCCCTCCTAGTCCCCTCCCAGTTTCTCCCAGTTTGTCCCAGTATCCTCCCAGTCCCTCCCAGTCTCTCCCAGTCCCCTTCCCAGTTCCTCCCACTCCAAACCACTCCAAACCAATCCAAACCAGTCCAAACCAGTATAAACCAGTCCAGTGCTCCCAGTCCCTCCCAATCCCCTCCCAGTCCCTCCCAGTTCATCCCAGTCCCTCCCAGTTCGTCCCAGTTTATCCCAGTCCCCTCCCAGTCCATCCCAGTTTGTCCCAATCCCCTCCCAGTCCATCCCAGTTTGTCCCAATCCCCTCCCAGTTCATCCCAGTCCCTCCCAGTCCATCCCAGTTTATCCCAGTCCCCTCCCAGTCCCCTCCAGTTTCTCCCAGTTAGTCCCAGTCCCCTCCCACTTCCCTCCCAATCCAAACCAGTATAAACCAGTCCAAACCAGTGCTCCCGGTCCCTCCCAGTCCCCTCCCATTTCATCCCAGTCCCCTCCCAGTTTATCCCAATCCTATCCCAGTCCATCCCAGTTTCTCCCAGTCCACTCCCAGTCCCCTCCAGTTTCTCCCAGTTAGTCCCAGTCCCCTCCCAGTCCCTCCCAGTCCCTCCCAGTATAAACCAGTCCCACCTGGCTGCTGTCCTTGGCTGCCACGTCAGCCACGTTGTCTCTCCGAGCTTGGTGCACAGCCAGGGCTGCCCTGGTGGCGCCGCCGGCCACGCCCACCACGCACTGCGACCAGTACGGACCAGTATAAACCAGTATGGACCAGTATAAACCAGTATGGACCAGTATGGACCAGTATAGACCAGTATGGACCAGTACGGACCAGTACGGATCAGTATGGACCAGTATAAACCAGTATGGACCAGTATGGACCAGTATAGACCGGTACGGATCAGTATAGACCAGTATAGACCAGTATGGACCAGTATGGACCAGTATGGACCAATACGGATCAGTGTGGAGCAGTATGGACCAGTATAAACCAGTATAAACCAGTATGGACCAGTATAAACCAGTAGAAACCGGTATAAACCAGTGCAAACCAGTACAAACCAGTATAAACCAGTATGGACCAGTATAAACCAGTATAAACTGGTATAAACCAGTACGGACCAGTATAAACCAGTATAAACTGGTATAAACCAGTATAAACCAGTATGGACCGGTATGGACCAGTATGGACCAGTATGGACCAGTATAAACCAGTATAAATAGGTATAGACCAGTATAAACCAGTATAAACCAGTATAAACCAGTATGGACCAGTACAGACCAATATGGACCAGCACGGACCAGTATAAACCAGTATGGACCAGCACGGACCAGCACGGACCAGTACGGACCAGTATAAACCGGTATAAACCAGTATAAACCGGTACAGACCAGTATGGACCAGTATAAACCAGTACGGACCAGTATAAACCAGTATGGACCAGTATGGACCAGTACGGACCAGTATGGATCAGTACAGACCAGTATGGACCAGTATGGACCAGTTTGAAGCAGTATAAACCAGTTTAATCCCCTCCCAGCCTCTCCCAGTCCCTCCCAGTTTGTCCCAGTATCCTCCCGGTCCATCCCAGTATGTCCCAGTATCAATCCCAGTAACCTCTCAGGATCATCCCAGTGCCTCCCAGTATAAACTAGTGCCTCCCAGTTCATCCCAGTTTGGCCCAATCCCATCCCAGTCCCTCCCAGTATAAACCAGTCCTTCCCAGTCCTTCCCAGTTTGTCCCAATCCCCTCCCAGTTCCTCCAAATCCCTTCCCAGTGTGTCCCAGTTTGCCCCAATCCCTTCCCAGTTCATCCCAATCCCCTCCCAGTCCCTCCCAGTGACCCCTAAATTTCCTCCTAGTCCCTCCCAGTTCATCCCAGTTCATCCCAGTTCCTCCCAATCCCCTCCCAGTTTCATCCCAGTACAAACCAATCCCCTCCCAGTTCAATCCCAGTCCCTCCCAGTATGTCCCAGTTCCCTCCCAGACCCTTCCCAGTCCATCGCAGTCCCTCCCAGTTTGTCCCAATCCCCTCCCAGTTCCCTCCCAGTCTCTCCCAGTCCATCCCAGTTCCCTCCCAGTCTCTCCCAGTCCATCCCAGTCCATCCCAGTCCATTCCCAGTCCATCCCAGTCCCTCCCAGTTTGTCCCAATCCCCTCCCAATCCTCTCCCAGTCCCCTCCCAGTCCCTCCCAGTCCATCCCACTCCCTCCCAATCCATTCCCAGTTCATCCCAATCCCCTCCCAGTTCCTCCCAGTCCCTCCCAGTCCATTCCCAATCCTCTCCCAGTCTCTCCCAGTCCCTCCCAGTCCCTCCCAGTCCCACCTTGGCCGCGGCCGCCATGGCCAGGAGGGCGGGGCCGAGGCTCAGCCAATGAGGAGCGAGCAGCTCCAGCACCAGGGCGACGTCATTGAGCAGATCGGCCACGAACCTGGGGGCGTGGCCTGACCTTATATGGCGCTGGGGCGTGGCCTGACCATATATGGTCAAGGAGGGGCGGGGCTTGGGGTGGGAATGGGTTTGGTGCCATAGATGGTAAAGAGGGGGCGTGGCTTAGGGAGGAATGACCATATATGGTAAAAAGGGGCGGAGCTTGGGGTGGGAATGGGTTTGTGCTATATATGGTGAATGGGGGCGTGGCTTAGGAAAGAATGTCCATATATGGTAAAAGGGGGCGTGGCCTCACCGCCATTGTTTGGCCTCGCAGTCGAGATGGCTCCTGGGGGGAGGGGAGAAACCAGTATGGACCAGTAAGGACCGGTATGGATCAGTACGGACCAGTAAGGACCAGTACGGACCAGTATGGACCAGTATGGACCAGTATGGACGAGTAAGGACCAGTGTAGACCAGAATGGACCAGTACGGACCAGTATGGACCAGTAAGGCTTCCTAGTCCCTCCCAGTCCATCCCAGTTTGTCCCAGTTTGATCCCAGTCCATCCCAGTTCATCCCAGTCCCGCCCAGTCCATCCCAGTTCAGTCCCAGTCTCACCCATTTGACCCCAGTCCATCCCAGTTCAGTTCCAGTCCCTCCCAGTCTGTCCCAGTTCAATCCCAGTCTCTCCCAGTTTGTCCCAGTTCAATCCCAGTCCCTCCCAGTTTGTCCCAGTCCATCCAAGTCCATCCCAGTTCAATCCCAATCCATCCCAGTTCATTCCCAGTCCAATCCCAGTTCAATCCCAGTCCATCCCAGTTCAGTTCCAGTCCATCCCAGTCCCTCCCAGTTTGTCCCAATCCCTCCCAGTTCAATCCCAGTTTGATCCCAGTCCCTCCCAGTCCATCCCAGTCCCTCCCAGTCCCTCCCAGTCTGTCCCAGTTCAATCCCAGTCCCTCCCAGTCCCTCCCAGTCCATCCCAGTCCATCCCAGTTTGCCCCAGTTCAGTCCCAGTCTCACCCCTGCAGCCACACGAACACAATCCTGGTCAGGATCCCAACTCCGTCTGGGGAAAAAAATTGGGAATTTTGGGAAAATTTGGGAATTTTGGGAAAATTTGGGAAAAAAATTGGGAATTTTTGGAGAAATTGAGGATTTTGGGGTGAAATTTGGGAAATTTGGGAAAATTTGGGAATTTTGGGAATTTTGGGAAAATTTGGGAAAATATTAGGGAATTCTGGGAAAATTTGGGGAAAAAAATTGGGAATTTTGGGAAAATTTTGGAAAAAATTTGGGAATTTTGGGAAAAATTGGGAATTTTGGGTTGAAATTTGGGAATTTTGGGGTGAAATTTTGGGAATTTTGGGGTGAAATTTGGGAATTTTGGGGTGAAATTTTGGGAATTTTGGGGTGAAATTTGGGAATTTTGGGGTGAAATTTTGGGAATTTTGGGGTAAAATTTGGGAATTTTTGGGTAAAAATTGGGAATTTTGGGGTAAAAATTGACAATTCTGGTGTCAGAAATTTGGGAATTTTCGGAGCCAAACTAAGAATATTTTTGGGGTGAAATTTGGGAATTTTGGGGTAAAATTTTGGGAATTTTGGGGAGAAAATTGTGAATTTTTGGGCCAAAGAAAATCTTTTTTTGGGGATAAAAATTGGGATTTTGGGGGTAAAAATTAGGGAATTTTGGGAATTTTTGGCTCTAATGCGAATTTCGGGATTTGGGCTGAAATTCGGGAATTTTGGGGTAAAATTTTGGGAATTTTGGGGTAAAATTTGGGGAATTTTTGGGGAGCTCTGACCTCGGATGAGCCAGGCCAGCGCCGCTCCGGTGACGTTGGCGGCGCCGTCGCCGACCCCGACGGCCTCGAGAACTGCCCGCGTGGACAGCGCCGCCGCCAGGCTGGAGCAGAGCGCCTGCGGGACCAGTATAAACCAGTATAAACCAGTATGGACCAGTATGGACCAGTATAAACCAGTTTAAACAGAAAAAACCCCGAAAAAATTGGAAAAAATTTGGAAAAAATAGGACAAAATTAGGAAAAAATAGGAAAAAAATAGGAAAAAAATAGGGAAAAATAGGGAAAACCAGTATAAACCAGTATGAACCAGTATGGACCAGTATAAACCAGTTTAAACAGAAAAAACCCCGAAAAAATTGGAAAGAATTTGGAAAAAAATAGGACAAAATTGGAGAAAATTAAGAAAAAATTCAGGAAAAATAGGAAAAACATAGGAAAAACCAGTTTAAACCAGTATAAACCAGTTTGGACCAGTAAAAACCAGTATGAGCAAAAAAAACCCCCCAAAAAATATGAAAATCCAGTAAAAACCAGTACAAAACCAGTGTGGACAGCGCCGCCGCCAGGCTGGAGCAGAGAGCCTGCGGGACCAGTATAAACCAGTATAAACCAGTATGGACCAGTATGGACCAGTATGGACCAGTATAAACCAGTTTAAACAGAAAAAGCCCCGAAAAAATTGGAAAAAATTTGGAAAAAATAGAAAAAAATAGGAAAAAAATAGGAAAAATTGGCGAAAAAATAGGAAAAAATGGGGAAAACCAGTATAGACCAGTGAAAACCAGTATAAACCAGTATGGACCAGAACAAACCAGTATGAGCAAAAAAAACCCCCAAAAAATATGAAAAACCAGTAAAAACCAATAAAAACCAGTATAAACCAGTATGGACCAGTATAGACCAGCATGGACCAGTACAAACCAGTCCCTCCCAGTCCCTCCCAGTCCATCCCAGTTCCATCCCAGTTCCATCCCAGTCCCTCCCACTCCCTCCCAGTCCCTCCCAGTCCAATCCCAGTCCCTCCCAGTCCATTCCCAGTCCATCCCAGTCCCTCCCAGTTCAATCCCACTCCCTCCCAGTCTCTCCCAGTTTGATCCCAGTCCCCTCCCAGTCCATCCCAGTTCATTCCCAGTCCCTCCTAGTCCAATCCCAGTCCCTCCCAGTTTGATCCCAGTCCCTCCCAGTCCCTCCCAGTTCAATCCCAATCCATCCCAGTCCTTCCCAGTCCATCCCAGTTCATTCCCAGTCCCTCCTAGTCCAATCCCAGCCCCTCCCAGTATAAACCAGTCCCTCCCAGTTTATCCCAATCCCCTCCCAGTCCCTCCCAGTCTCTCCCAGTTTGATCCCAGTCCATCCCAGTTCATTCCCAGTCCCTCCCAGTCCATCCCAGTTTATCCCAATCCCCTCCCAGTCCCTCCCAGTTCATCCCTGTCACTCCCAGTCCATCCCAGTTCAATCCCAGTTCAATCCCAGTCTGTCCCAGTTTGATTGCAGCCTGTCCCAGTTTGATCTCAGTCCCTCCCAGTCCCTCCCACTATAAACCAGTCCCTCCCAGTTTGATCCCAGTCCATTCCCAGTCCCTCCCAGTCTGTCCCAGTCCATTCCAGTCCATCCCCTTTCATTCCCAGTCCCTCCCGGTTCAATCCCAGTCCCTCCCAGTTTGATCCCAGTCTCTCCCAGTCCCTCCCAGTGTATCCCAGTTTATCCCAATCCCATCCCAGTCCCTCCCAGTGCATCCCAGTTCAATCCCAGTCCATCCCAGTCCCTCCCAGTTCAATCCCAGTTCATCCCAGTCCCTCCCAGTTCAATCCCAGTCCCTCCCAGTTCAATCCCAGTCCCTCCCAGTCCATCCCAGTTCAATCCCAGTCCCTCCCAGTCCCTCCCAGTTAAATCCCAGTCCCTCCCAGTTTGATCCCAGTCCCTCCTAGTCCCTCCCAGTCCCTCCCAGTGCATCCCAGTTTATCCCAATCCCATCCCAGTCCCTCCCAGTATAAACCAGTCCAATCCGAGTCCCTCCCAGTCCCTCCCAGTTCGATCCCAGTCCCTCCCAGTCTCTCCCAGTTTGATCCCAGTCCATCCCACTCCCTCCCAGTTTGATCCCAGTCTGCCCCAGTCCCTCCCAGTCCCTCCCAGTCTGTCCCAATCCCATCCCAGTCCCTCCCAGTCCCTCCCAGTTTATCCCAATCCCCTCCCAGTCCATCCCACTCCATCCCAGTTTGATCCCAGTTCAATCCCAGTTTGATCCCAGTCTGTCCCAGTCCCTCCCAATTCCATCCCAGTCCATTCCAGTCCATCCCCTTTCATTCCCAGTCCCTCCCAGTTCAATCCCAGTCCCTCCCAGTCCCTCCCAGTGCATCCCAGTTCAATCCCAGTCCATCCCAGTCCCTCCCAGTCCATCCCAGTCCCTCCCAGTTTGATCCCAGTCCCTCCCAGTCCCTCCCAGTTCAATCCCAGTCCCTCCCAGTTTGATCCCAGTCCCTCCCAGTTCATTCCCAGTCCATCCCAGTTTATCACAATCCATCCCAGTCCATCCCAGTTGATCCCAATTTGATCCCAGTTCATCCCAGTTCAATCCCAGTCCCTCCCAGTCCAATCCCAGTCTCTCCCAGTTCAATCCCAGTCCATCCCAGTTTATTCCAATCCCCTCCCAGTCCAAACCAGTCCCTCCCAATCCCATCCCAGTTTGATCCCAGTCCCTCCCAGTCCAATCCCAGTCCAATCCCAGTCCATTCCCAGTCCCTCCCAGTTTGATCCCAGTTCAATCCCAGTCTGTCCCAGTTTGATCCCAGTTCCTCCCAGTTTATCCTAATCCCCTCCCAGTCCCTCCCAGTCTGTCCCACTCCCTCCCAATTCCATCCCAGTCCATTCCAGTCCCTCCCAGTTCAATCCCAGTCCCTCCCAGTCCATCACAGTCCCTCCCAGTGCTCCCAGTCCAAACCAGTTCATTCCCAGTCCCTCGCAGTCCCTCCCAGTTTGTCCCAATCCCCTCCCAGTTCCATCCCAGTCCATCCCAGTTCATTCCTAGTTCCTCGGAGTCCATCCCAGTTCAATCCCAGTCCATCCCAGTTTATCCCAATCCCCTCCCAGTTAAATCCCAGTCCAATCCCAGTTTGATCCCAGTCTGTCCCAGTCCCTCCCAATTCCATCCCAGTCCCTCCCAGTCCATCCCAGTCCATTCCCAGTCCCTCCCAGTCTGTCCCAGTCCATCCCAATCCCATCCCAGCCCCTCCCAGTTTGATCCCAGTCCAGTCCCAGTCCCTCCCAGTATAAACCAGTCCCTCCTGGTCCCTCCCAGTTAAATCCCAGTCCCTCCCAGTTTGATCCCAGTCCCTCCCAGTCCCTCCCAGTGCATCCCAGTTTATCCCAATCCCATCCCAGTCCCTCCCAGTATAAACCAGTCCCTCCCAGTTCCATCCCAGTCCATCCCAATCCTCTCCCAGTCTCTCCCAGTTTGATCCCAGTCCATCCCAATCCCATCCCAGTCCCTCCCAGTTCCATCCCAGTCCCTCCCAGTCCATCCCAATCCATCCCAATCCTCTCCCAGTCTCTCCCAGTTTGATCCCAGTCCGTCCCAGTCCGTCCCAGTATAAACCAGTACCTGCAGGCAGTCCCAGCTCTGGTATTTGGCATAGTCGGGGCTGACGCTGTCGGGAAAGCCTTGGGGGAGGAGCAGGCGCTGCAATTTGGGGAAAATTTGGGAAATTTTGGGAAAAATTTGGGAAATTTTGGGAAAATTTGGGAAATTTTGGGAAATTTTGGGGAAATTTGAGTCTGGGGATGAATTTCCTAAAATTTCCCCCAAAAAATTCCACAAAATTTCACAAAAATTTTCTCAAAATTCCCAAAAAATTCTCTCAAAATTTTACAAAATTTCTCTCAAAATTTCACAAAAATTTTCTCAAAATTTAAAAAAAAAATTATCTCAAAATTAAAAAAAAATTATCTCAAAATTAAAAAAAAATCTCAAAATTAAAAAATAATTCTCTCAAAATTTCACAAAAATTCTTCAAAATTTCACAAAAATTCTTCAAAATTCTCAAAAAATTCTCTCAAAATTTACAAAAATTCTCTCAAAATTAAAAAAAAAATTCTCTCAAAATTCCAAAAAAATTTTCTCAAAATTCCACAAAATTTCCCTCAAAATCTCCAAAAAAAGCCAAAAAAATCTCCAAAATTTAAAAAAAATTCCCAAAAAATTCTCTCAAAATTCCACAAAAATTCTCTCAAAATTTCCCAAAATTTCTCCCAAAATTCTCCCAAAAATTCTTCAAAATTCCCAAAAAATTCTCTCAAAATTTTACAAAAATTCTCTCAAAATTAAAAAAAAAATTCTCTCAAAATTCCAAAAAAATTTTCTCAAAATTCCACAAAATTTCCCTCAAAATCTCCAAAAAAAGCCAAAAAAATCTCCAAAATTTAAAAAAAAATTCCCAAAAAATTCTCTCAAAATTCTACAAAAATTCTCTCAAAATTTCCCAAAATTTCTCCCAAAATTCTCCCAAAAATTCTTCAAAATTCCCAAAAAATTCTCTCAAAATTTTACAAAAATTCTCTCAAAACTAAAAAAAAATTCTCTCAAAATTCAAAAAAAATTTTCTCAAAATTCCACAAAATTTCCCTCAAAATCTCCAAAAAAAGCCAAAAAAATCTCCAAAATTTTAAAAAAATTCCCAAAAAATTCTCTCAAAATTCCACAAAAATTCTCTCAAAATTTCCCAAAATTTCTCCCAAAATTCTCCCAAAAATTCTTCAAAATTCCCAAAAAATTCTCTCAAAATTTTACAAAAATTCTCTCAAAATTTAAAAAAAAATTCTCTCAAAATTCCAAAAAAATTTTCTCAAAATTCCACAAAAATTCTCTCAAAATTTTACAAAAATTCTCTCAAAATTCCACAAAATTTCCCTCAAAATTTCCCAAGAATTCCCCAAAATTCCTCTCAAAATTTCTTCTCAAAATTCTCCTGAAATTCCACAAAATTCCTCCCAAAAATTCTCCCGAAATTTCCCCAAAATTCCCACAAAATTTTAAAAAAATCCCCCAAAGTTCCCAAAAATTACCCCAAAAATTCTCCCAAAAATTCCCCCCAAAATTAAAAAAAAAAAATTCTACAAAAATTCCCCAAAAATCACCAAAAAAATAAAAAAATCACCAAAAAATCCCCAAAAATCCCCAAAATTCCCAAAAAATCCCCAAAAAATCCCCAAAAAATCCCCAAAAAATTCCAAAAAAATCCCCAAAAAATCCCCAAATTCCCCAAAAATTCCTCTAAAATCCCCAAAAATCCCCAAAAATCCCCAAAAAATCCCCAAAATTCCCCAAAAATCCCAAAAAAATCCCCAAAATTCCCCAAAAATTCCTCTAAAATAAAAAGAAATCCCAAAAAAATTCCAAAAAAATCCCCCAAAAAATCCCCAAAAAATCCCCAAAAAAATCCCCAAAATTCCCAAAAAAATTCCAAAAAAATTCCAAAAAAATCCCCAAAAAATCCCCAAAAAATTCCCAAAAAATAGAAAAAAAAATCTCTCAAAAATCACCAAAAAATTCCAAAAAAACCCCAAAAAAATTCCCCAAAAATCACAAAAAATTCCAAAAAAATTCCCCAAAAATCACAAAAAATTCCAAAAAAATTCCAAAAAAATTCCCCAAAAATCACAAAAAATTCCCCAAAAATCCAAAAAAAAAAATCCCCAAAATTCCCCCCAAATTCCCAAAAAATCCCCAAAAAATTCCCCAAAAATCACAAAAAATAAAAAAAAAAATTCAAAAAAAATTCCTACAAAAATTCCCAAAAAAATCCCAAAAAAACCCCCAAAAAAATAAAAAAAATCCCAAAAATTCCTCTAAAAAATCCCCAAAAAAATCCCAAAAATCCCCAAAAAAATCCCCAAAATTTCCCCAAAAAATCCCAAAAAAATTCCAAAAAAATCCCCAAAAAATCCAAAAAAATCCCCAAAATTCCAAAAAAAATCCCAAAATATCCCAAAAAAATCCCCAAAAAACTCCCAAAATTTCCAAAAAAATTCCCAAAATTTCCCCAAAAAATCCCAAAAAAATTCCAAAAAAATCCCCAAAAAATCCCCAAAATTCCCCAAAAAATTCCCAAAATTCCCCCCAAATTCCCCAAAAATTCCCCCGAAATTCCCAAATTTTTCCCAAATTCCCCAAAATTTCCCAAAATTCCCCAAAATTCCCCAAATTTTCCCCAAATTTCCTCACCTGGGCTGCTCTGCGCAGAGAATTTTGGGCAGAATTTGGGAATTTTTGGCTTCTCCGGAGTTGACCTCGAGAGTTTCCGCGATAGCGAGCGACCTCGTGGGGACCCCAAAAATCCCTGCCCAGGGCGGGGCCTGAGAAATTTGGGGAAAATTTGGGAATTTTGGGAAAATTTGGGAAAAATTTGGGATTTTTTGAGGGGTTGGGAGTGAAATTCGGTGAAAATTTGGGGAAAATTTGGGGAAAAATTGAGAATTTTTGGGGTTTTGGGAAGGCTGGGAATGCGAATTTGGGGAAAATTTGGGAATTTTGGGGAAATTTTGGGAAAATTTGGGGAATTTTGGGGAAATTTAGGGAATTTTGAGAAAATTTTGGGAATTTTGGGGGAAATTTTGGGAATTTTGGGGAAAATTTGGGGAATTTTGGTGATAATTTGATGGAAAATTGGGAATTTTTGGGGTTTTGGGAGGGGTGGGAATGCGAATTTGGGGAAAATTTGGGGAAAATTTGGGGAAAATTTTGGGAAATTTTGGGAAAATTTGGGAAATTTGGGGAAAATTTGGGGAATTTTGGGGAAAAATTGGGAAAATTTGGGGAAAATTTTGGGAATTTTGGGGAAAATTCGCAGTAGCGAGCGACCTCGTGGGGACCCCAAAAATCCCTGCCCAGGGCGGGGCCTGAGAAATTTGGGGAAAATTTGGGAAAAATTTGGGAATTTTGGGAAAAATTTGGGATTTTTTGAGGGGTTGGGAGTGAAATTTGGGGAAAATTTGGGGAAATTTGGGGAAAATTTGAGGAAAAATTGAGAATTTTTGGGGTTTTGGGAGGGGTGGGAATGGGAATTGGGGAAAATTTGGGAATTTTGGGAAAATTTTGGGAAATTTTGGGAAAATTTGGGAATTCTGGGAAAATTTGGGATTTTTTGAGGGGTTGGGAGTGAAATTTGGAGAAAATTTGGGGAAAATTTGGGGAATTTTGGTGAAAATTTGATGAAAAAAGGTGAATTTTTGGGGTTTTGGGAAGGCTGGGAATGCGAATTTGGGGAAAATTTGGGAATTTTGGGGAAATTTTGGGAAAATTTGGGGAATTTTGGGGAAATTTAAGGAATTTTGAGAAAATTTTGGGAATTTTGGGGGAAATTTTGGGAATTTTGGGGAAAATTTGGGGGAAAATGGTGAATTTTTGGGGTTTTTGGAGGGGTAGGAACATGGACTTGCAGAAAATTTGGGAAATTTGGGGAATTTTGGGAAATTTTGGGAAAATTTGGGAATTTTGGAAAAATTTGGGATTTTTTGAGGGGTTGGGAGTGAAATTTGGGGAACATTTGGGGAAAATTTGGGGAAAATTGGTGAAAATTTGATGAAAAATTGAGATTTTTGGGGGTTTTGGGAGGGGTGGGAATGCGAATTTCGTGGAAATTTGGGGAAATTTGGGGAAATTTTGGAAAATTTTGGGAATTTTGGGGAAATTTGGGGAAAATTTTGGGAATTTTGGGGAAATTTGTGGAATTTGGGGAAAATTTTGGCAAATTTTGGGAAAATTTTGGGAATTTTGGGGAAAATTCGCGGTAGCGAGCGACCTCGTGGGGACCCCAAAAATCCCTGCCCAGGGCGGGGCCTGTGGAATTTGGGGAAAATTTGGGAAAAATTTGGGAATTTTGGGAAAATTTGGGATTTTTTGAGGGGTTGGGAGTGAAATTTGGAGAAAATTTGGGGAAAATTTGGGGAATTTTGGTGAAAATTTGATGAAAAATTGAGAATTTTTGGGGTTTTGGGAGGGGTGGGAATGGGAATTTTGGGAAATTTTGGGAATTTGGGGAAATTTTGGGAAATTTTGGGAAAATTTGAGAAATATTGGGGAAATTTAGGGAATTTTGAGAAAATTTTGGGAATTTTGGGGGAAATTTTGGGAATTTTGGGGAAAATTTGGGGGAAAATGGTGAATTTTTGGGGTTTTTGGAGGGGTAGGAACATGGACTTGCAGAAAATTTGGGAAATTTGGGAAATTTGGGGAATTTTGGGAAATTTTGGGAAAAATTTGGGAATTTTGGGAAAATTTGGGATTTTTTGAGGGGTTGGGAGTGAAATTTGGGGAAAATTTGGGGAAAATTTGGGGAAATTTGGGGAAAATTTGGGGGAAAAATTGGAATATTTTGATTTTTTGATGGGTGAGAACTCAACTATAGGAAAGATTTTGGGAATTTTGGGAAAATTTTGGGAATTTTGGGAAAATTTGGGAAAAATTTGGGATTTTTTGAGGGGTTGGGAGTGAAATTTGGAGAAAATTTGGGGAAAATTTGGGGAATTTTGGTGAAAATTTGATGAAAAAAGGTGAATTTTTGGGGTTTTGGGAAGGCTGGGAATGCGAATTTGGGGAAAATTTGGGGAATTTTGGGGAAATTTTGGGAAAATTTGGGGAATTTTGGGGAAATTTAGGGAATTTTGAGAAAATTTTGGGAATTTTGGGGAAAATTTTGGGAATTTTGAGGAAAATTTGGGGGAAAATGGTGAATTTTTGGGGTTTTTGGAGGGGTAGGAACATGGACTTGCAGAAAATTTGGGAAATTTGGGGAATTTTGGGGAATTTTGGGAAAATTTGGGAATTCTGGGAAAATTTGGGATTTTTTGAGGGGTTGGGACTGAAATTTGGGGAAAATTTTGGGAAAATTTGGAAAAATTTGGGGAAAATTTGGGGAAAAATGGAGATTTTTTGGGGTTTTGGGAGGGGTGGGAATGTGAATTTTGCAAAAATTTGGGGAAATTTGGGAAATTTTGGGAAAAATTTGGGAAAATTTTGGGAAAATTTGAGTTGGGAATGAATTCCCCAAAAAATTCTGATGGAATTCCCGAAAATTCCAAAAAAATTCTCTCCAAAATCACCAAAATTTCCCCAAAATTATCCCAAAATTATAAAAAAATTCTCCAAAAATTCTCCACAAAATTCCTCTCGAAATTGTCCCAAAATTCCTCTCAAATTCTCCAAAATTATCCCAAAATTTAAAAAAAAATCCTCCAAAAATCTCCAAAAAAATTCTCCCAAAAATTCCCCAAAATTTCTCTCAAAATTGTCCAAATTTAAAAAAAAATTCCCCAAAATTCTTCTCAAAATTTTCCCAAAATTTGGAAAATTTTGGGGAAAATTTGGGGAATTTTTGGGAAAATTTGGGAAAATTCTGGGAATTTTGGGGAAATTTGGGAATTTAGGGAAAATTTTGGGAAAAATTTGGGGAAATTTTGGAAATTTTTGGGGAAAATTTGGGGAATTTTGGGGAAATTTTGGGAAAATTTTGGGGAAATTTGGGGAAAATTTGAGGAATTTTGGGAAAATTTTGGGAATTTTTGAGAAAAATTGGGAACTTTGGGATTTTTTTGAGGGATTGGAAGGGAAATTTGGGAAAAATTTGGGGAATTTTGGGGAAAATTTGGGGAAAAAATTCCCCAAAAATGTCCTCCAAAATCCTATTAAATTCCAGAAAAATTTCCAATAAATTCCAAATAAATTCCCATTAAATAAAAAAAAAATCCCATTAAATTTTAAAAAAATTCTCCAAATTTTCCCAAAAAATCACATTAAATTCCCCCCAAAAAATTCCATTAAATTTTAAAAAATTCCCATTAAATTAAAAAAAAAAAAATCCCATTAAATAAAAAAAAATTCCCCAAATTTTCCCAAAAAATCACATTAAATTCCCCCCAAAAAATTCCATTAAATTTAAAAAAACCCACCATAAATTAAAAAAAAAATCCCCAAAAATGTCCTCCAAAATAATCCCAATTAAATAAAAAAAAAAATCCCATTAAATTAAAAAAAATCACATTTAATTCCAAAAAAAAATCCCATTAAATTAATAAAAAAATCCCAATTAATTAAAAAAAATCCCATTAAATTAATTTAAAAATCCCAATTAATTTTAAAAAAAAACATTAAATTCCATTAAAAATCCCATTACAATAAAAAAAAAATCCCATTAAATAAAAAAAATTCCCATTTAATTCCACAAAAAATCCTATTAAATTAATAAAAAAATCCCAATTAATTAAAAAAATTCCCATTTAATTCCAAAAAAAATCCCATAAAATTAATTTAAAAATCCCAATTAATTAAAAAAAAGCCCATTAAATTGAAAAAAAACATTCCCATTAAATTCCAAAAAAATCCTATTAAATTAAAAAATAAATCCCATTAAATTAAAAAAAAAATCACATTTAATTTAAAAAAAAAATCCCATTAAATTAATAAAAAAATCCCATTAAAGTAATAAAAAAATCCCAATTAATTTTTAAAAAAAACCATTAAATTCCATTAAAAATCCCATTACAATAAAAAAAAAATCCCATTAAATAAAAAAAATTCCCATTTAATTCCACAAAAAATCCTATTAAATTAATAAAAAAATCCCAATTAATTAAAAAAATTCCCATTAAATTAATTTAAAAATCCCAATTAATTTAAAAAAAAAACATTAAATTCCATTAAAAATCCCATTACAATAAAAAAAAAATCCCATTAAATAAAAAAAATTCCCATTTAATTCCACAAAAAATCCTATTAAATTAATAAAAAAATCCCAATTAATTAAAAAAATTCCCATTTAATTCCAAAAAAAATCCCATAAAATTAATTTAAAAATCCCAATTAATTAAAAAAAAGCCCATTAAATTGAAAAAAAACATTCCCATTAAATTCCAAAAAAATCCTATTAAATTAAAAAATAAATCCCATTAAATTAAAAAAAAAATCACATTTAATTTAAAAAAAAAAATCCCATTAAATTAATAAAAAAATCCCATTAAAGTAATAAAAAAATCCCAATTAATTTTTAAAAAAAACCATTAAATTCCATTAAAAATCCCATTACAATAAAAAAAAAATCCCATTAAATAAAAAAAATTCCCATTTAATTCCACAAAAAATCCTATTAAATTAATAAAAAAATCCCAATTAATTTAAAAAATTCCCATTTAATTCCAAAAAAAATCCCATAAAATTAATTTAAAAATCCCAATTAATTAAAAAAAAGCCCATTAAATTGAAAAGAAACATTCCCATTAAATTCCAAAAAAATCCTATTAAATTAAAAAATAAATCCCATTAAATTAAAAAAAAAATCACATTTAATTTAAAAAAAAATCCCATTAAATTAATTAAAAAATCCCATTAAATTAATAAAAAAATCCCAATTAAATTTAAAAAATCCCACAAAATTAATTTTAAAATCCCAATTAATTTTAAAAAATCCCATTAAATTTAAAAAAAACAATAATTCCACCAAAAAAATTAAATTAAAAAATATCCCATTAAATTTAAAAAAAAAAAATCTCATTAAATTTGAGGCGATTCGGAGGAAATTTGGGATTTGGGGGAAATTTGGGAGACATTTGGAGAGGATTTAAAGGCATTTGGGGAAATCCGAGGGGGATTTGAAGGATTTTTTGGGAATTTTGGGGAAATTTGGGGAAAATTTGGGATTTTGAAGGAGATTTGGGAGATTTTGGGGAAGGATTTTGGGGGAAAATTTGGGATTTTGGGGAAAATTTGGGATTTTGAAGGAGATTTGAGGGCGATTTTGGGGGAATTTGGGTGGATTTTAGGGTTCCGAGGGTGATTTTGGGGTAATTTTAGGGCATTTCCGGTGATTTTGGGGGTCCCGAGTCTGATTTTGGGGGTCCTGAGGCGATTTTCCGTTGTTTTTAGGGTGATTTTGGGGTTTTTTTGGGGTCTCTCCCCCCCCTTTTCTCCGTTACCCTCATGCCGCTCCATTGCCGCGTGGCCGCTTCCGGTTGGTTCCACTTCCGGCTTCCGGCGTCGCCATGGCAACGTCTCGATGGTGGCGGCGGTGGCGCTCCTGCCGCGAGGCCTCCCGAACTCGATGGTAAGACCTCCGAGTGACCCCAAATGAGCCGGGGGGGGCCCAAAGTGACCCCAAATGACCGGAAGTGACCCTAAAGTGACCGGAAGTGACCCCAGCACCCCCAAAGTGACCACAGGACCCCCAAAGTGACCCCAAAGTGACCCCAAATGACCGGAAGTGACCCCAGCACCCCCAAAGTGACCACAGGACCCCCAAAGTGACCACAGGGCCCCGAAAATTACCCCAGGACCCCCCAAAAATGACCCAAAGTTACCCCAGGACCCCCAAAGTGACCCCAAGTGACCCTAAAGTGACCCCAAATGACCACAGGAGCCCCAAAGGGACCCCAGAACCCCCAAAGTGACCACAGGACCCCCAAAGTGACCCAAAGTGACCCCAAGTGACCCTAAATGACCCCAAAGTGACCCCAAAGTGACCCCAGAGTGACCCCAGGACCCCCAAAGTGACCCCAAAATGATGTCAGGACTCCCAAAGTGACCCCAAATGACCCCAAAGTGACCCCAGCACCCCCAAAGTGACCATAGGATCCCCAAAGTGACCCCAAAATGACACCAAATTGCCTCCAGGACCCCCAAAATGACCTCAAAGTGACCCCAAAGTGACCCCAAATGACTAAAAGTGACCCCAGAACCCCCAAATTGACCCTAAATGACCCCAAATGACCAAAAGTGACCACAGGACCCCCAAAAGTGACCCCAAAATGACCCCAAGTGACCCCAAAGTGAGTCCAGGTGACCCCAGCACCCCCAAAATGACCACAAGATCCCCAAAATTACCCCAGGGCCCCCAAAAATGACCCCAAGTGACCCCAAGTGACCCCAAAGTGACCCTAAAGTGACCCCAGGACCCCCAAAGTGACCCCAGGACCCCCAAAGTGACCCCAAGGTGACCCAAATGACTCAAAAGTGACCACAGGACCCCCAAAGTGATCACAGGATCCCTAAAGTGACCACGAAGTGACCCCAAAGTGACCCCAAAGTGACCCCAAATTGCCTCAGGACCCCCAAAGTGACCCCAGGACCCCAAAAATGACCCCAAGAGCCTCAAAGTGACCCCAAAGTGACCCCAAAGTGACCACAGGACCCCCAAAATTACCCCAGGACCCCGAAAGTGACCCCAAAGTGACCCCAAATGACCAAAAATTACCACAGGACCCACCAAAAATGACCCCAAATGACCCCAAAGTGACCACAGGACCCCCAAAAGTGACCCCAAAGTGGCCCCAAGTGACCCCAAAGTGAGTCCAGGTGACCCCAGCACCCCCAAAATGACCACAGGATCCCCAAAATTACCCCAGGGCCCCCAAAAATGACCCCAAGTGACCCCAAGTGACCCCAAAATGACCCCAGGACCCCCAAAGTGACCACAGGACCCTGAAAGTGACCCCGAGTGACCCCAAAATCCCCAAAGTGACCCCAAATTGCCTCAGGACCCCCAAAGTGACCCCAAAACTGACCCCAGGACCCCCAAAGTGACCACAGGACCCCCAAAATTACCCCAGGACCCCGAAAGTGACCCCAAAGTGACCCCAAATGACCAAAAATTACCACAGGACCCACCAAAAATGACCCCAAAATGACCCCAAAGTGACCCCAAAGTGACCCCAGGACCCCCAAAAGTGACCCCAAAGTGACCCCAAAGTGACCCCAAAGTGACCCCAAAGTGACCCCAAAATGACCCCAAGTGACCCCAAAGTGAGTCCAGGTGACCCCAGCACCCCCAAAATGACCACAAGATCCCCAAAATTACCCCAGGACCTCCCAAAAATGACCCCAAGTGACCCCAAGTGACCCCAAAATGACCCCAGGACCCCCAAAGTGACCACAGGACGCTGAAAGTGACCCCGAGTGACCCCAAAATCCCCAAAGTGACCCCAAATTGCCTCAGGACCCCCAAAGTGACCCCAAAACTGACCCCAGGACCCCCAAAGTGACCACAAGACCCCCAAAATTACCCCAGGACCCCGAAAGTGACCCCAAAGTGACCCCAAATGACCAAAAATTACCACAGGACCCACCAAAAATGACCCCAAATGACCCCAAAGTGACCCCAAAGTGACCACAGGACCCCCAAAAGTGACCCCAAAGTGACCCCAAGTGACCCCAAAGTGAGTCCAGGTGACCCCAGGACCCCCAAAGTGACCCCAAAGTGACCCCAAAGTGACCCAAAAGTGACCTCATTTCACTCCAATTTCAGCATTTGGTGAGTTTGACCGAAATTTGGGCTTTTCATCCTTAATTTGGGGGTTCTGGAACCAAAATTGGGGAGATTTTGGGGAATTTGACCCAAATTTGGGAGATTTGGGGGAATTTTAGCCCAAATTTGGGAGATTTGGGGGAATTCAGCCCAAATTTGGGAGATTTTGGGGAATTTCCGCCGAAATTTGGGAGATTTTGGGGGAATTTCGGCCCAAATTTGGGAGGTTTTGGGGAATTCCTACCCAAATTTGGGATATTTTGGGGAATTTCAGCCCAAATTTGGGAGATTTGGGGGAATTTTAGCCCAAATTTGGGAGATTTTGGGGAATTTCCGCCGAAATTTGGGAGATTTGGGGGAATTCAGCCCAAATTTGGGAGATTTGGGGGAATTTCCGCCCAAATTTGGGAGATTTTGGGGAATTTCTGCCCAAATTTGGGAGATTTTGGGGAATTTCAGCCCAAATTTGGGAGATTTTGGGGAATTTCTGCCCAAATTTGGGAGATTTTGGGGAATTTCAGCCCAAATTTGGGAGATTTGGGGGAATTTTAGCCCAAATTTGGGGATTTTTGGGGAATTTCAGCCGAAATTTGGGGATTTTTGGGGAATTTCAGCCGAAATTTGGGGATTTTTGGGGAATTTCAGCCGAAATTTGGGGGATGTTGGGGGAATTTGACCCAAATTTGGGAGATTTTGGGGAATTTTAGCCCAAATTTGGGAGATTTTGGGGAATTTCCGCCCAAATTTGGGGGATTTTGGGGAATTTCAGTTCAAATTTGGGGGATTTTGGGGAATTTTAGCCCAAATTTGGGAGATTTTGGGGAATTTCCGCCCAAATTTGGGGGATTTTGGGGAATTTCAGTTCAAATTTGGGAGATTTGGGGGAATTTTGGCCCAAATTTGGGAGATTTTGGGGAATTTCAGTTCAAATTTGGGATATTTTGGGGAATTTGACCCAAATTTGGGAGATTTTGGGGAATTTTGGCCCAAATTTGGGAGATTTTGGGGAATTTCAGTTGAAATTTGGGAGATTTTGGGGAATTTCAGCCCAAATTTGGGAGATTTTGGGGAATTTCCGCCCAAATTTGGGGACCCTCGGTGTTTTTTGGGGTTTCTTTCCGCCCTAAGTTGGAAATTTTCAAGGGTTTTGACCCAAATTTGGGGTCGCAGGTGATTTTGGGGTCCCTTTTCCCACAGATTTTGGGATTTCGTGTAATTTAGGAACCCTTTTCTTCACAGATTTTGGGATTTCGATTAATTTTGGGTCCCTTTTCCCCTCAATTTTGGGATTTTGGGTAATTTTGGGGTCCCGGGGGTTTTTAGGGACACTTTTCCCCACAGATTTTGGGGATTTCGTGTAATTTAGGAACCCTTTTCCCACAGATTTTGGGATTTCGGGTAATTTTGGGGTCCCGGGGGTTTTTAGGGACACTTTTTCCCACAGGTTTTGGGATTTTGGGTAATTTTGGGTCCCTTTTCCCCACAAATTTGGGGATTTTGACCCAAATTTGGGGTCGCAGGTGATTTTGGGGTCCCTTTTCCCACAGATTTTGGGATTTCGTGTAATTTAGGAACCCTTTTCTTCACAGATTTTGGGATTTCGATTAATTTTGGGTCCCTTTTCCCCTCAATTTTGGGATTTTGGGTAATTTTGGGGTCCCGGGGGTTTTTAGGGACACTTTTCCCCACAGATTTTGGGGATTTCGTGTAATTTAGGAACCCTTTTCCCACAGATTTTGGGATTTCGGGTAATTTTGGGGTCCCGGGGGTTTTTAGGGACACTTTTTCCCACAGATTTTGGGATTTTGGGTAATTTTGGGTCCCTTTTCCCCACAAATTTGGGGATTTTGGGCCAAATTTGGGGTCCCAGGTGATTTTGGGGTCACTTTTCCCCACAGATTTGAGGATTTCGGGTAATTTAGGGACGCATTTTCCCACAAATTTGGGGATTTCGGGTAATTTAGGAACCCTTTTCTTCACAGATTTGGGGATTTTGGGTAATTTTGGGTCCCTTTTCCCCACAGATTTGGGGATTTCGGGTAATTTAGGGACACTTTTTCCCCTCAGATTTGGGGATTTCGGGTAATTTAGGGACGCATTTTCCCACAAATTTGGGGATTTCTGGTAATTTTGGGATCCCGGGGGTTTTTACAGGCTCATTTTCCCCCAAATTTTGGGATTTGGGGTAATTTAGGGACACTTTTCCCCACAAATTTTGGGATTTTGAGTAATTTTGGTTCCCTTTTCCCCTCAATTTGGGGTCCCAGGTGATTTTGGGGTCCCTTTTTCCCACAGATTTGGGGATTTCGGCTAATTTCGGGTCCCTTTTGAAGCCTTTCGGGTTTATTTTTTGGGGACTTTTCTCACGCCCCGTTTCCCGCCCCGCCGTTCCCGCGATTTTTTTCGCGCCACCCGCGCCGCCATTTTGAAACACCTCACTTCCTGTCACTTCCGGTTTCCCGCACTTCCGGGTGGGCGTGACCGGAAGTGACGCGACGGAGGCGGCGGCGGGGCCGGCGGTGGGTCCGGGCTCCGATTTTGGGGCAAATTTGGGGCGTTTTGGGCAATTTTGGGGCGATTTTGGGAGTTAGGAAAGGTTTTGTGAGAGATTTTTGGGGTCCCGGAGGGGTTTGGGAGGGAATTTGGGGCGTCCCGGGGTGTCCCGGGTGGTCTGCGAGGGAAATTGGGGGGCCTGGGGTCGGAATTTGGGGCATTTCGGGGCATTTTGGGCCTTTTTGGGGAATTTTGGGGTTTTCGGGGATTCCGTGAGGGATTTGGGATCGAATTTTGGGGATTTTGGGCCATTTCGGGGTTTCCAGGAGTTCTGTGAGGGATTTGGGAGGTCTGGGGTCGAATTTTGGGTGATTTTTGGAGGATTTTGTGGTGTCCGTGAGGGAATTTTGGGTGAATTTTGTGGGAGCCGTGAGGGAATTTTGGGGATTTTGGGGACCCGAGGGTTGTATGACTGATTTGGGGTCGAATTTTGGGAAATTTTAGGTAATTTTGGGTGAATTTTGTGAGGCTGTGAGGGATTTGGGTCTAGGAGGAGATTTTGGGGCAATTTGGGGTGTCCGGGGTCGGATTTTGTGTTATTTTGGGCCATTTTGGGCGAATTTTGTGGGATCTGTAAGATTTTGGGACATTTTGGGCTGATTTTTTGGGGTCTGTGAGGAGATTTTGGGGATTTTGGAGGTCCCGTGTTTTCTATGAGTGATTTGGGGTCGAATTTTGTGCAATTTTGGGCCATTTTGGGTGAATTTTGTGAGATCTGTGAGGAGATTTTTGGCCATTTTGGGCGAATTTTGTGAAGTCTGTGAGGGAATTTTGGGGATTTTGGGTCCTGAGTGTTTTATGAGTGATTTGGAGTCGAATTTTGGGCAATTTTGGGCCATTTTGGGTGACTTTTTTGAGGTCTGTGAGGGAATTTTGGGCATTTTGGGGTTTCCAGGAGTTCCGTGAGGGATTTGGGAGATCTGGGATTGAATTTTGGGCAATTTTGGGTGACTTTTGTGAGATTTGTGAAGAAATTTTGGGTAATTTTGGGTGAATTTTGTGGAATCTGTGAGGAAATTTGGGAATTTTGGGGTCCTGAGTGTCCCACGAGTGATTTGAGGCCAAATTTTTGGCCATTTTGGGTGAATTTTGTGAGATCTGTGAGGAGATTTTGGGTCATTTTGGGTGAATTTTGTGAAGTCTCTGAGAGAATTTTGGGGAATTTGGTGTCCCGAGTGTTCTATGAGTGATTTGGGACCAAATTTTGTGCAATTTTGGCTAATTTTGGGTGAATTTTGTGGGATCTGTGAAGGAATTTTGGGTCATTTTGGGGTTTCCAGTGGTTCTGTGAGGGATTTGGGTGATTTGGGGCCAAATTTTGTGCAATTTTTGACCATTTTGGGTGAATTTTGTGAGATCTGTGAGGAGATTTTGGGTAAATTTGGGCGAATTTTGTGAAGTCTGTGAGGGAATTTTGGGGAATTTGGGGTCCCGAGTGTTCTATGAGTGATTTGGGGTCGAATTTTGTGCAATTTTTGGCCATTTTTGGTGAATTTTGTGAGATCTGTGAGGAGATTTTGGTAATTTTGGGTGAATTTTGTGGAATCCGTGAGGGAATTTTGGGAATTTGGGGTCCCGGAAATTCTGTGAGTGATTTGGGATCGAATTTTGGGCAATTTTGGGCAATTTTGGATGAATTTCGTGAGATCTGTGAGGAGATTTTGGGTAAATTTGGGTGAATTTTGTGGAGTCTGTGAGGGAATTTGGGGATTTTGGGTCCTGAGTGTTTTATGAGTGATTTGGGATCAAATTTTGGGCGATTTTGGCTAATTTTGGGTGAATTTTGTGGAATCCGTGAGGGAATTTTGGGTCATTTTGGGGTTTCCAGGAGTTCCGTGAGGGATTTGGGAGATCTGGGATCGAATTTTGGGTGATTTTTGACCATTTTGGGCAGATTTTGTGAGATCTGTGAGGAGATTTTGGGTAATTTTGGGCGAATTTTGTGGAATCTGTGAGGGAATTTTGGGGAATTTGGGGATTTTGGGGTCCCGGAAGTTCTATGAGTTATTTGGGGTCGAATTTTAGGCGATTTTGGGCCATTTTGGGTGAATTTTGTGAGATCTGTGAGGAGATTTTGGGTAATTTTGGGCAAATTTTTTGGGATCTGTGAGGGAATTTGGGGATTTTGGGTCCTGAGTGTTTTATGAGTGATTTGGGATCAAATTTTGGGCGATTTTGGCTAATTTTGGGTGAATTTTGTGGAATCCGTGAGGGAATTTTGGGTCATTTTGGGGTTTCCAGGAGTTCCGTGAGGGATTTGGGAGATCTGGGATCGAATTTTGGGTGATTTTTGACCATTTTGGGCAGATTTTGTGAGATCTGTGAGGAGATTTTGGGTAATTTTGGGCGAATTTTGTGAAGTCCGTGAGGGAATTTTGGGGAATTTTGGGGATTTTGGGGTCCCAGAAGTTCTGTGAGTGATTTGGGATCGAATTTTGGGCAATTTTGGGACATTTTGGATGAATTTTGTGAGATCTGTGAGGAGATTTTGGGTCATTTTGGGCAAATTTTTTGGGATCCGTGAGGGAATTTGGGGATTTTGGGTCCTGAGTGTTTTATGAGTGATTTGGGATCAAATTTTGGGCGATTTTGGCTAATTTTGGGTGAATTTTGTGAAGTCTGTGAGGGAATTTTGGGGAATTTGGGGTCCCGAGTGTTCTATGAGTGATTTGGGATTGAATTTTGGGCAATTTTAGGTAATTTTGGGTGAATTTTGTGAGATCTGTGAGGGGATTTGGGTCTAGGAGGAGATTTTGGGGCAATTTGGGGTGTCTGGGGTCGGATTTTGTGTTATTTTGGGCCATTTTGGGCGAATTTTGTGGGATCTGTAAGGAGATTTTGGGTAATTTTGGGCAAATTTTTTGGGATCCGTGAGGGAATTTGGGGATTTTGGAGGTCCCGTGTTTTCTATGAGTGATTTGGGGTCGAATTTTGGGCAATTTTGGGCCATTTTGGGTGACTTTCGTGAGATCTGTGAGGAGATTTTGGGTAATTTTGGGCGAATTTTGTGAAGTCTGTGAGGGAATTTTGGGGAATTTGGGGATTTTGGGGTCCCGAGTGTTCTATGAGTGATTTGGGATTGAATTTTTGGCAATTTTGGGCCATTTCGGTCAGATTTTGTGAGATCTGTGAGGAGATTTTGGGTCATTTTGGGCAAATTTTTTGGGATCTGTGAGGGAATTTTGGGGATTTTGGGGTCCCGAGGGTTGTATGAGTGATTTGGGGTCGAATTTTGGGTAATTTTGGCCATTTTGGTTCAATTTTGTGAGATCTATGAGGAGATTTTGGGTAAATTTGGGTGAATTTTGTGGAGTCTGTGACTGAATTTTGGGGATTTGGTGTCCTGAGTGTTCTGTGAGTGATTTGGGATCAAATTTTGGGCGATTTTGGCTAATTTTGGGTGAATTTTGTGGAATCCGTGAGGGAATTTTGGGTCATTTTGGGGTTTCCAGGAGTTCCGTGAGGGATTTGGGTGATTTGGGGTCGAATTTTGTGCAATTTTTGGCCATTTTGGGTGAATTTTGTGAGATCTGTGAGGAGATTTTGGGTAAATTTGGGCGAATTTTGTGGAATCTGTGAGGGAATTTTGGGGAATTTTGGGAATTTGGGGTCCCGGAAATTCTATGAGTGATTTGGGGTCGAATTTTGTGCAATTTTTGGCCATTTTGGTTCAATTTTGTGAGATCTGTGAGGAGATTTTGGATAATTTTGGGCGAATTTTCTGAAGTCTGAGGGAATTTTGGGGAATTTGGGGTCCCGAATGTTCTGTCAGTGATTTGGGATCGAATTTTGTGCAATTTTGGGTAATTTTGGGTGAATTTCGTGAGATCTGTGAGGAGATTTTGGGTAATTTTGGGTGAATTTTGTGGAATCTGTGAGGGAATTTTGGGGAATTTTGGGAATTTGGGGTCCCGGAAATTCTGTGAGTGATTTGGGATTGAATTTTGGGCAATTTTGGGTAATTTTGGGTGAATTTTGTGAGGCTGTGAGAGGATAATTTTGGGACAATTTTTGGAATAATTTTGGGTTATTTTGGGGTAAATTTGGCCTAATTTTTGAGAGAATTTTGGGCTAATTTTTGATATATTTTTGGGGTCATTTTGGGATAATTTTGGGGTAATTTTGGGGTAATTTTGGGATAATTTTGGGGTAATTTTTGGGATAATTTTGGGTTATTTTGGGGAAATATTAGAGTAATTTTGAGGTAAATTTTGGGGTAATTTTGGAATAATTTTTGGGGAAATTTTGGGACAATTTTTGGGGAAATTTTGGGATAATTTTAAGATAATTTTGGGATAACTTTGGGACAATTTTTGGGATAATTTTGGGTTTCATTTTGGGATAATTTTTGGGACAATTTTTAGGTAATTTTGGTTTTTTTGGCGTAATTTTTGGAATAATTTTGGGTTATTTTGGGATAATTTTGGGATAATTTTTTTGGGGTAATTTTGGGATAATTTTGGGACAATTTTTGGGATAATTTTGGGTTATTTTGGGGTCATTTTGGAGTATTTTTTGGGAAATTTGGGGATAATTTTGAGGTAATTTTTGGGACAATTTTGGGACAATTTTTGGGGTAATTTTGGGATAATTTTGGGGTTTTTTGGGATAATTTTTTGGGAAATTTTAGGATAATTTCAGGATAATTTTGGGATAATTTTGGGACAATTTTGAGATAATTTTTGGGATAATTTTGGGTTAATTTTTGGTGTTATTTTGGGATAATTTTGGGGTCATTTTGGGATAATATTGGAATAATTTTTGGGGTAATTTTGGGTTATTTTGGGGTCATTTTGGAGTATTTTTTGGGATAATTTTTGGGGTAATTTTTGGAGTAATTTTGGGTTATTTTGGGATAACTTTTGGGGAAATTTTAGGATAATTTTAGGATAATTTCGGGGTAATTTTGGAATAATTTTGGGGGTTATTTTGGGATAATTTTTGGGCAATTTTGGGATAATTTTGGGGTTTTTTGGGATAATTTTTTTGGAAATTTTAGGATAATTTTGGGATAATTTTGGGGCAATTTTGGGGTAATTTTGGGATAATTTTGGGACAATTTTTGGGATAATTTTGGGTTATTTTGGGGTCATTTTGGAGTAATTTTGGGGAAATTTGGGGATAATTTTGAGGTAATTTTTGGGACAATTTTGGGACAATTTTTGGGGTAATTTTGGGATAATTTTGGGGTTTTTTGGGATAATTTTTTGGGAAATTTTAGGATAATTTCAGGATAATTTTGGGACAATTTTGGGACAATTTTGAGATAATTTTTGGGATAATTTTGGGATAATTTTGGCGTAATTTTGGGGTCAATTTTTGGAGTAATTTTGCATTATTTTGGGGTAATTTTTGGGGTCATTTTGGGATAATTTTTGGGGAAATTTTAGGATAATTTTGGGGGAATTTTGGGCTAATTTTTGAGATAATTTTGGGATAATTTTGGGGTCATTTTGGGATAATTTTGGGATAATTTTTTTGGAAATTTTAGGATAATTTTAGAATAATGTTTGGGGAAATTTTGGGACAATTTTTGGGGAAATTTGGGTTATTTTGGGGTAATTTTGGGACAATTTTTGGGATAATTTTGGGTTATTTTGGGGTAATTTTGGGACAATTTTGGCAAAATCGTGGAATAATTTTTGTTTTATTTTGGGATAATTTTGGGATAATTTTGGGATAATTTTGGAATAATTTTGGGTTAATTTTTGGGATAATTTTGGAATAATTTTGGAATAATTTTGGAATAATTTTGGAATAATTTTTGGAGTCTCTGATTGGCTCTGGGGAGGGCAATGGAAGGTAATTAATGCACTAATTAATTAATTAATTAGGGCTCAATTAACCCTTTAATCTCCACCCCTTCCTATGGGAAATTGGGCCTTAATTAACCCCAGAGCTCATTAATTACCCCCAGGGTTTGTTAATTATCCCCAGAGCTCATTAATTACCCCAGAGCTCATTAATTATCCCCAGGGTTTGTTAATTACCCCCAGGGTTTGTTAATTACCCCAGAGCTCATTAATTACCCCAGGGCTCATTAATTACCCCCAGGTCTCATTAATTACCCCAGAGCTCATTAATTACCCCCAGGGCTCATTAATTACCCCCAGAGCTCATTAATTACCCCCAGGGCTCATTAATTACCCCAGGGCTCATTAATTACCCCTGGGGTTTGTTAATTAGCTCAGAGCTCATTAATTACCCCTGGGGTGTGTTAATTACCCCAGGGCTCATTAATTACCCCCAGGGTTTGTTAATTACCCCAGGGCTCATTAATTACCCCCAGGGTTTGTTAATTACCCCAGGGCTCATTAATTACCCCCAGGGTTTGTTAATTACCCCAGGGCTCATTAATTACCCCCAGGGTTTGTTAATTACCCCAGGGCTCATTAATTACCCCCAGGGTTTGTTAATTACCCCCAGGGTTTGTTAATTACCCCAGGGCTCATTAATTACCCCAGGGTTTGTTAATTACCCCAGAGCTCATTAATTAATTACCCCAGGGCTCATTAATTACCCCCAGGGTTTGTTAATTACCCCAGAGCTCATTAATTACCCCCAGGGCTCATTAATTACCCCCAGGGTTTGTTAATTACCCCAGGGCTCATTAATTACCCCAGAGCTCATTAATTACCCCCAGGTCTCATTAATTACCCCAGAGCTCATTAATTACCCCCAGGGCTCATTAATTACCCCCAGAGCTCATTAATTACCCCAGGGCTCATTAATTACCCCCAGAGCTCATTAATTACCCCAGGGCTCATTAATTACCCCCAGGGTTTGTTAATTACCCCAGAGCTCATTAATTACCCCAGGGCTCATTAATTACCCCCAGGTCTCATTAATTACCCCAGAGCTCATTAATTACCCCCAGGGTTTGTTAATTACCCCAGGGCTCATTAATTACCCCAGAGCTCATTAATTACCCCCAGGTCTCATTAATTACCCCAGAGCTCATTAATTACCCCCAGGGCTCATTAATTACCCCCAGAGCTCATTAATTACCCCAGGGCTCATTAATTACCCCCAGAGCTCATTAATTACCCCAGGGCTCATTAATTACCCCCAGGGTTTGTTAATTACCCCAGAGCTCATTAATTACCCCAGGGCTCATTAATTACCCCCAGGTCTCATTAATTACCCCAGAGCTCATTAATTACCCCCAGGGCTCATTAATTACCCCCAGGGTTTGTTAATTACCCCAGGGCTCATTAATTACCCCAGAGCTCATTAATTACCCCCAGGTCTCATTAATTACCCCCAGAGCTCATTAATTACCCCAGGGCTCATTAATTACCCCAGGGTTTGTTAATTAGCTCAGAGCTCATTAATTACCCCAGGGCTCATTAATTACCCCCAGGGTTCGTTAATTACCCCCAGAGCTCATTAATTATCTCCAGGGTTTGTTAATTACCCCAGGGCTCATTAATTACCCCAGGGTTTGTTAATTACCCCAGGGCTCATTAATTACCCCAGGGTTTGTTAATTACCCCAGGGCTCATTAATTACCCCCAGGGTTTGTTAATTACCCCAGGGCTCATTAATTACCCCCAGGGTTTGTTAATTACCCCAGGGCTCATTAATTACCCCCAGGGTTTGTTAATTACCCCAGGGCTCATTAATTACCCCCAGGGTTTGTTAATTACCCCAGGGCTCATTAATTACCCCCAGGGTTTGTTAATTATCTCAGGGCTCATTAATTACCCTTAGGGTTTCTTAATTACCCCAGAGCTCATTAATTACCCCAGGGATCATTAATTACCCCAGGGCTCATTAATTACACCAGGGCTCATTAATTACCACCAGGACTCATTAATTAACACCAGGATCAGCTTAGTCAAGTAATGAGGTTCCTAATTAATTAATTAAGAGATTAATTAATGCATTAATGAGGCTTTTAACCCTTTCCATCCCTTTTGCCTCTATACCTTGGGGTTCATTAATTAACCCCAGGGTTCGTTAATTAGTCTCAGGGTTCGTTAATTAGCCCCGGAACGGCTCAGACTCTTCCAGGAGGGTGTGAGTGAATTAACGAAGTTCCTAATTAATTAATTAAGGCCTTAATTAGTGCATTGATGAGGCTTTTAACCCTTTCCCTTCCTCTTTTCTGAATCTATTTTTTGGGGAAATTGGGGATTAATTAACGCCGGGGTTTGTTAATTAGCCCCGGAACAGCTCAGACTCCTCCAGGAGGGTGCGAGTGAATTAACGAAGTTCCTAATTAATTAATTAAGGCATTAATTAGTGCATTGATGAGGCTTTTAACCCTTTCCATTCCTCTTCTCCAAACCTATTTTTTGGGGAAATTGGGGATTAATTAACGCCGGGGTTCGTTAATTAGCCCCAGAATGGCTCAAATTCCTCCAGGATGGTGTGCCCAAATTAACGAAGTTCCTAATTAATTAATTAAGGCCTTAATTAGTGCATTGATGAGGCTTTTAACCCTTTCCCTTCCTCTTTCCCAAACCTATTTTGATGAGAAATTGGGGATTAATTAACCCCAGGGTTCGTTAATTAGCCCCGGAACAGCTCAAACTCCTCCAGGATGGTGTGACCAAATTAATGAAGTTCCTAATTAATTAATTAAGGGATTAATTAGTGCATTGATGAGGCTTTTAACCCTTTCCATTCCTCTTTTCCGAATCTATTTTTTGGGGAAATTGGGGATTAATTAGCGCCGGGGTTCGTTAATTAGCCCTGGAACAGCTCAAACTCCTCCAGGAGGGTGTGACCAAATTAATGAAGTTCCTAATTAATTAATTAAGGCGTTAATTAGTGCATTGATGAGGCTTTTAACCCTTTCCATTCCTCTTTTCCAACCATAGTTTTTGGGGGAAGTTGGGGATTAATTAGCGCCGGGGTTCGTTAATTAGCCCCGGAACGGCTCAAACTCCTCCAGGAGGGTGTGCCCGAATTAATGAAGTTCCTAATTAATTAATTAAGGGCTTAATTAGGGTTTTTAACCCCTTCCATTTGTCTTTTCCAAACCTATTTTGATGAGAAATTGGGAATTAATTAGCCCCAGAGTTCATTAATTACCCCCAGGGTTCGTTAATTAGCCCCAGAATGGCTCAAACTCCTCCAGGAGGGTGTGCCCGAATTAATGAAGTTCTTAATTAATTAATTAAGGCATTAATTAGTGCATTGATGAGGCTTTTAACCCTTTCCATTCCTCTTTTCTGAATCTATTTTTTGGGGAAATTGGGGATTAATTAGCGCCGGGGTTTGTTAATTAGCCCCAGAACAGCTCAAACTCCTCCAGGAGGGTGCGAGTGAATTAATGAAGTTCCTAATTAACTCCCCAGGGGTTAATTAGCGCCGCCAGGAGGCTTTTAACCCTTTCCATTCCTCTTTTCCGAATCTATTTTTTGGGGAAATTGGGGATTAATTAGCGCCAGGGTTCGTTAATTAGCCCCGGAACAGCTCAGACTCCTCCAGGAGGGTGTGACTGAATTAACAAAGTTCCTAATTAATTAATTAAGGCATTAATTAGTGCATTGATGAGGCTTTTAACCCTTTCCCTTCCTCTTTTCCGAATCTATTTTTTGGGGAAATTGGGAATTAATTAACGCCGGGGTTCGTTAATTAGCCCCAGAACAGCTCAAACTCCTCCAGGAGGGTGTGACCAAATTAATGAAGTTCCTAATTAACAAATTAAGAGATTAATTAACACATCCCCGAGGCTTTTAACCCCTTCCGTCCCATTTTCCAAACCATTTTTTTTGGGGAAATTTAGGCTTAATTACCCCCAGGGTTTGTTAATTAGCCTCAGGGTTTGTTAATTAGCCCCAGAACGGCTCAGGCTTCTCCAGGAGAGTGTGACCAAATTAATGAAGTTCCTAATTAGTTAATTAAGGCCTTAATTAGTGCATTGTAACTCTTTCCATTCCTCTTTTCCAAACCTATTTTGATGAGAAATTGAGGATTAATTAGCCCCAGAGTTCATTAATTACCCCCAGGGTTCGTTAATTAGCCCCAGAACAGCTCAAACTCCTCCAGGAGGGTGTGTCCGCCTTAATTATGTTCCTAATTAACAAATTAAGGGATTAATTAACACATCCCCGAGGTTTTTAACCCCTTCCGTCCCATTTTCCAAACCTATTTTTTGGGGAAAATCAGGGATTAATTAGCGCCGGGGTTCGTTAATTAGCCCCAGAACGGCTCAAACTCCTCCAGGAGGGTGTGAGTGAATTAACGAAGTTCCTAATTAACTCCCCAGGGGTTAATTAGCGCCGCCAGGAGGCTTTTAACCCTTTCCATTCCTCTTTTCCGAATCTATTTTTTGGGGAAATTGGGGATTAATTAACGCCGGGGTTCGTTAATTAGCCCCGGAACAGCTCAGACTCCTCCAGGATGGTGTGACTGAATTAATGAAGTTCCTAATTAATTAATTAAGGGCTTAATTAGGGTTTTTAACCCCTTCCATTTCTCTTTTCCAAACCTATTTTGATGAGAAATTGGGGATTAATTAGCGCCGGGGTTCGTTAATTAGCCCCGGAACAGCTCAAACTCCTCCAGGAGGCTGTGAGTGAATTAACGAAGTTCCTAATTAATTAATTAAGGCCTTAATTAGTGCATTGATGAGCCTTTTAACCCTTTCCATTCCTTGTTCCCAAACCTATTTTTTGGGGAAATTTGAGCTTAATTAGCGCCGGGGTTCGTTAATTAGCCCCGGAACGGCTCAAACTCCTCCAGGATGGTGTGACCAAATTAATGAAGTTCCTAATTAATTAATTAAGGGATTAATTAGTGCATTGATGAGGCTTTTAACCCTTTCCCTTCCTCTTTTCCGAATCTATTTTTTGGGGAAATTGGGGATTAATTAGCCCCAGGGTTTGTTAATTAGCCCCGGAACAGCTCAAACTCCTCCAGGAGGCTGTGAGTGAATTAATGAAGTTCCTAATTAATTAATTAAGGCATTAATTAGTGCATTGATGAGGCTTTTAACCCTTTCCCTTCCTCTTTTCCAACCATAGTTTTTTGGGGAAATTTGGGGATTAATTAGCGCTGGGGTTCGTTAATTAGCCCCAGGGTTTGTTAATTAGCCCCGGAACAGCTCAAACTCCTCCAGGAAGGTGTGTCCGAATTAATGAAGTTCCTAATTAACAAATTAAGAGATTAATTAACACATCCCCGAGGCTTTTAACCCCTTCCATGCCATTTTCCAAACCTATTTTTTTGGGAAATTTGGGCTTAATTAGCCCCAGGATTCATTAATTACCCCCAGGGTTCGTTAATTAGCCCCAGAACAGCTCAAACTCCTCCAGGAGGGTGTGACTGAATTAACGAAGTTCCTAATTAACTCCCCAGGGGTTAATTAGCACCGTCATGAGGCTTTTAACCCTTTCCATTCCTCTTTTCTGAATCTATTTTTTGGGGAAATTGGGGATTAATTAGCGCCGGGGTTCGTTAATTAGCCCCGGAACGGCTCAAACTCCTCCAGGAGGGTGTGCCTGAATTAATGAAGTTCCTAATTAGTTAATTAAGGGCTTAATTAGTGCATTGATGAGGCTTTTAACCCTTTCCCTTCCTCTTTCCCAAACCTATTTTGATGAGAAATTGGGGATTAATTAACGGCAGGGTTCGTTAATTAGCCCCGGAACGGCTCAAACTCCTCCAGGATGGTGTGACCAAATTAATGAAGTTCCTAATTAATTAATTAAGGCATTAATTAGTGCATTGATGAGGCTTTTAACCCTTTCCATTCCTCTTTTCCGAATCGATTTTTTGGGGAAATTGGGGATTAATTAGCGCCGGGGTTTGTTAATTAGCCCCAGGGTTTGTTAATTAGCCCCGGAACAGCTCAAACTCCTCCAGGAGGGTGTGACCAAATTAATGAAGTTCCTAATTAATTAATTAAGGGCTTAATTAGGGTTTTTAACCCCTTCCATTTGTCTTTTCCAAACCTATTTTGATGAGAAATTGGGGATTAATTAGCCCCAGGATTCATTAATTAACCCCAGGGTTCGTTAATTAGCCCCGGAACGGCTCAAACTCCTCCAGGAGGGTGTACCCGAATTAATGAAGTTCTTAATTAATTAATTAAGGCATTAATTAGTGCATTGATGAGGCTTTTAACCCTTTCCATTCCTGTTTTCTGAATCTATTTTTTGGGGAAATTGGGGATTAATTAGCGCCGGGGTTCGTTAATTAGCCCCGGAACAGCTCAAACTCCTCCAGGAGAGTGTGACCAAATTAATGAAGTTCCTAATTAATTAATTAAGGCATTAATTAGTGCATTGATGAGGCTTTTAACCCTTTCCATTCCTCTTTCCCAAACCTATTTTGATGAGAAATTGGGGATTAATTAGCGCCGGGGTTTGTTAATTAGCCCCGGAACGGCTCAAACTCCTCCAGGAGGGTGTGACCAAATTAATGAAGTTCCTAATTAACAAATTAAGAGATTAATTAACACATCCCCGAGGCTTTTAACCCCTTCCGTCCCATTTTCCAAACCTATTTTTTGGGGAAATTTGGGCTTAATTAGCCCCAGGATTCATTAATTACCCCCAGGGTTCGTTAATTAGCCCCAGAACAGCTCAAACTCCTCCAGGAGGGTGTGACCGAATTAATGAAGTTCCCAATTAATTAATTAAGTGATTAATTAGTGCATTTGAACTCTTTCCATCCCATTTCCCAAACCTATTTTGATGAGAAATTGGGGATTAATTAGCGCCGGGGTTCGTTAATTAGCCCCGGAACAGCTCAAACTCCTCCAGGAGGGTGTGACCAAATTAATGAAGTTCCTAATTAATTAATTAAGGGATTAATTAGTGCATTGATGAGGCTTTTAACCCTTTCCCTTCCTCTTTTCCAACCATAGTTTTTGGGGGAAATTGGGAATTAATTAGCGCCGGGGTTCGTTAATTAGCCCCGGAACAGCTCAAACTCCTCCAGGAGGGTGTGACTGAATTAACGAAGTTCCTAATTAACTCCCCAGGGGTTAATTAGCACCGTCATGAGGCTTTTAACCCTTTCCATTCCTCTTCTCCAAACCTATTTTTTGGGGAAAATCAGGGATTAATTAACGCCGGGGTTCATTAATTAGCCCCGGAACAGCTCAAACTCCTCCAGGAGGCTGCGAGTGAATTAACGAAGTTCCTAATTAACTCCCCAGGGGTTAATTAGCGCTGCCAGGAGGCTTTTAACCCTTTCCATTCCTCTTCTCCAAACCTATTTTGATGAGAAATTGGGAATTAATTAGCCCCAGGGTTCATTAATTACCCCCAGGGTTCGTTAATTAGCCCCGGAACGGCTCAAACTCCTCCAGGAGAGTGTGACCAAATTAATGAAGTTCCTAATTAATTAATTAAGGCCTTAATTAGTGCATTGATGAGGCTTTTAACCCTTTCCATTCCTCTCTCCCAAACCTATTTTGATGAGAAATTGGGGATTAATTAGCGCCGGGGTTCATTAATTAGCCCCGGAACAGCTCAAACTCCTCCAGGAGGGTGTGACCAAATTAATGAAGTTCCTAATTAACAAATTAAGAGATTAATTAACACATCCCCGAGGTTTTTAACCCCTTCCATCCCATTTTCCAAACCTATTTTTTGGGGAAAATCAGGGATTAATTAGCGCCGGGGTTCGTTAATTAGCCCCAGAACAGCTCAAACTCCTCCAGGAGGGTGTGCCTGAATTAACGAAGTTCCTAATTAACTCCCCAGGGGTTAATTAGCACTGTCATGAGGCTTTTAACCCTTTCCATTCCTCTCTCCCAAACCTATTTTGATGAGAAATTGGGAATTAATTAGCGCCGGGGTTTGTTAATTAGCCCCGGAACAGCTCAAACTCCTCCAGGAGGCTGCGAGTGAATTAACGAAGTTCCTAATTAACTCCCCAGGGGTTAATTAGCGCCGCCATGGGGGAGCTGAGTGACCTGGACCGGCAGATTGAGCAACTGCGGCGCTGCGAGCTCATCAAGGAGAGCGAGGTCAAGGCCCTGTGCGCCAAGGCTCGGTAATTAACGCCTTCATTAGCTTAATTAGCCGTTCATTAGCACCGAATTAACGTGGAATCGGGCCCCGGGTTAACCCCGAAGTGGCGCTGTAATTAGCTGCTAATTAACTCCTAACGAACTCTGATTCGTGAGTAATTAACCGCGGGTTGGCTCTTAATTGACGCAGTAATTAATTGCTAATTAATTCTGGATCTAGGTGTAATTAACGTGGAATTCACAGCTATGTAGGCCCTGATTAACCCCTAATTAAAACGGAAATTGATGGCCTCGTTAGCTGCTAATTAGCCCAGGATTCACATGTAATTAGTGCTAATTTAGGCCTGGATTAGCCGCTAATTGACACGGTAATTAACTGCTAATTAGCTGCTAATTAACCCCGAATTAACTGCAATTCAAGCGCAATTTGGACTGGATTAACCCCTAATTAACACGGTACTGAACTGCCTAATTAGCCACTAATTAACTCCTGATTGGAGCTTGTTTAGACCAGGATTAGTCCCTAATTAACACCGTAATTAACTGCCTAATTAGCCGCTAATTAACTCCTAATTAACACCAAATTAACTCCTGATTGGTGCTTGTTTAGACCAGGATTAATGCCTAATTAACACTGTGATTAACTGCCTAATTAGCTGCTAATTAACTCCTAATTAACGCCAAATTAACTCCTGATTGGTGCTTGTTTAGACCAGGATTAATGCCTAATTAACACTGTAATTAACTGCCTAATTAGGTGCTAATTAACTCCTGATTTGTGCTTGTTTAGACCAGGATTAGTCCCTAATTAACACTGTAATTAACTGCCTAATTAACCCCTAATTAACTCCTGATTGGTGCTTGTTTAGACCAGGATTAATGCCTAATTAACACTGTAATTAACTGCCTAATTAGGTGCTAATTAACTCCTGATTTGTGCTTGTTTAGACCAGGATTAGTCCCTAATTAACACTGTAATTAACTGCCTAATTAACCCCTAATTAACTCCTGATTGGTGCTTGTTTAGACCAGGATTAATGCCTAATTAACACCGTAATTAACTGCCTAATTAGGTGCTAATTAACTCCTGATTTGTGCTTGTTTAGACCAGGATTAGTCCCTAATTAACATCGTAATTAACTGCCTAATTAACCCCTAATTAACTCCTGATTGGTGCTTGTTTAGACCAGGATTAATCCCTAATATAACACCGTAATTAACAGCTCTAATTAGCCGCTAATTAGCTCCTAATTAACCTTGCAATCAGGTGTAATTGGCCCCGGATTAACCCCTACTTGACACAGTAATTAATCCTTAATTAGTCGCTAATTAACTGCGAATTAAGCCGAATTCACTCTTAATTAATGCTTGTTTCGTCCTGGATTAACTCCTAATTTAACGCCAGAATTAATTGCTAATTAGCTCTTAATTAACACCAAATTAACCCCTAATTGACGTGTAATTAACGCTTGGTTAGCCCCTAATTGACACGGTAATTAAGCGCTAATTAGCCACTAATTAACTCAGAAATAACTCGGATTCGTGCGTAATTAATTCTTGATTAGCCCCGGATTAAGCCTTAATTTAACACGGTAATTAACAGCCCTAATTAGCCCCGAATTAACTCCTAATTAGTGCTCATTTCGCTCTGGATTAGCCCCTAATTAACACTGTAATTAACAGCCCTAATTAGCCCCGAATTAACTCCTAATTAGTGCTCATTTCGCTCTGGATTAGCCCCTAATTAACACTGTAATTAACAGCCCTAATTAGCCACTAATTAACCCCGAATTAATAGGTAATTTGCCCTGGATTAGCCCCTAATTAAGGCTGTAATTAGCTGTCTAATTAGCTGCTAATTAACTCAGAATTAACCCTAAATTAGCTCCTGATTGGTGCTTGTTTAGCTCTGGATTAAACCCTAATTAACACTGTAATTAACAGCTTAATTAGCCACTAATTAACCGGATTGGGGCTAATTAATTAGCGTTAATTAGGGTTATTACATTTGGGTTAATTGGCCTTAATTAGGTGTTGATTAGCGTTAATTGGGGTTAACTAATCAGCGTTTATTTGGGTTAATTAATTCGTGTTAATTGGGGCGAATTAATTAGCGTTAATTGGGGTTTTAATTTGGGGTTCGTTGGCTGTAATTAGGTGTTGACGCCACGTTAATTAGCGTTAATTAGCGTTAATTAATCAGGTGTTAACTGGGCCTTCATTTGGCTTTTATTGGGCGTTAATTAGCGTTAATTGGGGTTAATTAATCCAGCATTAATCAGGTATTCATGGCGTGTTAATTAGCGTTAATTGGGGCTAATTAATCAGGCGTTTATCAGCTGTTCATGGCATGTTAATTAGCGTTAATTGGGGTTAATCAATCAGGCGTTAATCAGGTATTCATGGTGCGTTAATTAGCGTTAATTGGGGTTAATTAATCAAGTGTTAATCAGGTGCTTATCGTGCGTTAATTAGCGTTAATTGGGGCTAATTAATCAGGCGTTAATCAGTGCTTATGGTGCGTTAATTAGCGTTAATTGGGGCTAATTAATCAGGCGTTTATCAGGTATTCATGGCATGTTAATTAGCGTTAATTGGGGCTAATTAATCAGGCGTTTATCAGCTGTTCATGGCATGTTAATTAGCGCTAATTGGGGTTAATTAATCAGGCGTTTATCAGCTGTTCATGGCATGTTAATTAGCGTTAATTGGGGTTAATTAATCAGGCGTTTATCAGCTGTTCATGGCATGTTAATTAACGTTAATTGGGGCTAATTAATCAGGCGTTAATCAGGTATTCATGGCATGTTAATTAGCGTTAATTGGGGTTAATTAATCAGGCGTTTATCAGCTGTTCATGGCATGTTAATTAACGTTAATTGGGGCTAATTAATCAGGCGTTAATCAGCTGTTCATGGCATGTTAATTAGCGTTAATTGGGGTTAATTAATCAGGCGTTTATCAGGTATTCATGGCATGTTAATTAGCGTTAATTGGGGCTAATTAATCAGGCGTTTATCAGCTGTTCATGGCATGTTAATTAGCGTTAATTGGGGTTAATCAGGCGTTTATCAGCTGTTCATGGCATGTTAATTAGCGTTAATTGGGGTTAATTAATCAGGCGTTAATCAGGTATTCATGGCATGTTAATTAACGTTAATTGGGGTTAATTAATCAGGCGTCAATCAGGTATTCATTTAATTAATCGCGTAAATTAGCGCTAATTGGGGTTAATTAATCAGGCGTTAATCAGGTATTCATGGCGTGTTAATTAGCGTTAATTGGGGTTAATTAATCAGGCATCAATCAGGTATTTATAGTGTGTTAATTAGCGTTAATTGGGGCTAATTAATCAGGCGTTAATCAGGTATTCATGGCATGTTAATGAGCATTAATTGGGGCTAATTAATCAAGTGTTAATCAGGTGCTTATGGTGCGTTAATTAGCGTTAATTGGGGTTAATTAATCAGGCGTTAATCAGGTATTCATGGCATGTTAATTAGCGTTAATTGGGGTTAATTAATCAGGCATTAATCAGGTATTCATGGCGTGTTAATTAGCGTTAATTGGGGTTAATTAATCAGGCGTTAATCAGGTATTCATGGCGTGTTAATTAGCGTTAATTGGGGTTAATTAATCAGGCGTTAATCAGGTATTCATGGCGTGTTAATTAGCGTTAATTGGGGTTAATTAATCAGGCGTTAATCAGGTATTTATGGCGTGTTAATTAGCGTTAATTGGGGCTAATTAATCAGGCGTTAATCAGGTGCTTATGGTGCGTTAATTAGCGTTAATTGGGGCTAATTAATCAGGCGTTAATCAGGTATTCATGGCATGTTAATTAGCGTTAATTTGGGTTAATTACTCCGGCGTCAATCAGGTATTCATTTAATTAATCGTGTAAATTAGCGTTAATTGGGGTTAATTAATCAGGCGTTAATCAGCTGTTCATGGCATGTTAATTAGCGCTAATTGGGGTTAATTAATCAAGTGTTAATCAGGTGCTTATGGTGCGTTAATTAGCGTTAATTGGGGTTAATTAATCAGGCGTTAATCAGGTATTCATGGCATGTTAATTAGCGCTAATTGGGGCTAATTAATCAGGCGTTAATCAGGTGCTTATGGTGTGTTAATTAGCGTTAATTTGGGCTAATTAATCAGGCATCAATCCAGTATTCATTTAATTAATCGCGTTAATTATCGCGATTTGGGTTAATTAACGAGCGTTCCTTGTCCTTAATTAATTTGCACTAATTGTGCCTAATTAGGCATTCACACCGCGTTAATTAGCATTAATTAGCGCTAATTAATCGGGCGTTCATTGGGCGTTAATCGGGGCTAATTAATGATGAATTAATTGCGTTAATTAATTAATTAATTGTTGTTCCCAGGGAGATTCTGGTGGAGGAGAGCAATGTGCAGAGAGTCGATTCGCCCGTCACGGTCAGCATGGGAAATTCGGGAATTTTGGGGAAAATTTGGGAATTTTGGGAAAATTCGGGAATTTTGGGGAAATTTGGGAGAAATTTTGGGAATTTCAGGGAAATTTCGGGGAAATTTTGGGAAAAAATTGGGGAAAAATTGGGAAATTTTGGGGAAAAATTGGGGAAAATTGGGAAATTTTGGGGAAAATTTGGGAATTTCAGTGAAATTTTGGGGAAATTTGGGGAAAATTCAGGAATTTTGGGGAAAATTTGGGAATTTTGGGGAAATTTTGGGAATTTCAGGGAAATTTTGGGAAATTTTGGGAAAAATTCTGGGATTTTTTTTTGAAACTTGGGGATAAATTTTGGGAAAAATTTGGGGAAATTTTGGGAATTTTGGGGAATTTTGGGGAAATTTTGGGAAAAATTTGGGGAATTTTGGGGAAATTTTGGGAAAAATTTGGGGATTTTTGGGGAAATTTTGGGATTTTTGGAGAAAATTTGGGGAATTTTGGGGAAATTTTGGGGAAAATTTGGGAAAAATTTGGGAATTTTGGGGAAAATTTTGGGAGAATTTTGGGAAATTTGGGGAAAAATTTGGGGAAATTTTGGGAATTTCAGGGAAATTTTGGGGAAATTCGGGAATTTTGGGGAAAATTTGGGAATTTTGGGAAAATTTGGGAGAATTTTGGGAAATTTGGGAAAAATTTGGGGAAGTTCAGGGAAGTTTCAGGGAAATTTTGGGAAAAAATTGGGGAAAAATGGGGAAAAATTGGGGAATTTCAGGGAAATTTTGGGACATTTTGGGGAAAATTTGGGAATTTTGGGGAATTTTGGGGAAATTTTGGGAAAAATTTGGGGAAAAATTGGGGAATTTCAGGGAAATTTTGGGGAAATTTGGGAGAATTTTGGGAAATTTTGGGACATTTTGGGGAAATTTGGGGAATTTTGGGAATTTCAGGAAAATTTTGGGAATTTCAGGGAAATTTTGGGAAAAATTGGGAATTTTGGGGAAAATTTGGGGATTTTTGGGAAAATTTCGGAATTTCAGGGAGATTTTGGGGAAATTTGGGAAAATTTTCGGAAAAATTTGGGGAATTTTGGGAATTTCAGGGGAATTTGGGAGAAATTTTGGGAATTTCAGGGAGATTTCGGGGAAATTTTGGGAAAAAATTGGGGAAAAATGGGGAAAAATTGGGGAATTTCAGGGAAATTTTGGGGAAATTTGGGAAAATTTTGGGAAAAATTTGGGAATTTCAGGGAAATTTTGGGAATTTTGGGGAAAATTTGGGGAATTTTGGGAATTTCAGGGAAATTTTGGGGAAAAATTTGGGGATTTTTGGGGAAATTTTGGGATTTTTGGAGAAAATTTGGGAATTTTGGGGAAAATTTTGGGAGAATTTTGGGAAATTTGGGGAAAAATTTGGGGAAATTTTGGGAAAAATTTGGGAATTTCAGGGAAATTTTGGGGAAATTTGGGAGAATTTTGGGGAAAATTTGGGAATTTCAGGGAAATTTTGGGGAAATTTGGGAAAATTTTGGGAAAAATTTCGGAATTTCGGGGAATTTTTGGGGAAATTTGGGAGAATTTTGGGAAATTTGGGGAAAAATTCAGGGAAATTTTGGGGAAAATTTGGGAATTTTGGGAAAATTTTGGGAATTTCAGGGAAAATTTGGGAAAAATTGGGAATTTTGGGGAAAATTTGGGGATTTTTGGGAAAATTTCGGAATTTCAGGGAGATTTTGGGGAAATTTGGGAAAATTTTGGGAAAAATTTGGGGAATTTTGGGAATTTCAGGGGAATTTGGGAGAAATTTTGGGAATTTCAAGGAGATTTCGGGGAAATTTTGGGAAAAATTTGGGGAAAAATGGGGAAAAAGTGGGGAATTTCAGGGAAATTTTGGGGAAATTTGGGAAAATTTTGGGAAAAATTTGGGAATTTCAGGGAAATTTGGGAAAAATTTGGGAATTTTGGGGAAAATTTCGGAATTTCAGGGAAATCTTGGGGAAATTCTGAGAAATTTTGGGAAATTTTGGGGAAATTTTGGAGAAATTTGGGGAAATTTCGGGGAAAATTTTGGGGATATTCTGGGAATTTCAGGAAAAATTTGAAGAAATTTGGGAAATTTGGGAAAATTTTGGGAAATATTTGGGGAAAAATGGGGAAAAATTGGGGAATTTCAGGGAAATTTTGGGGAAATTTGGGAAAAATTTGGGAATTTCAGGGAAAAGGTTGGGGGAAATTTGGGAATTTTGGGGATAAATTTTGGGGAAAAATGGGGAAATTTTGGGAATTTCAGGGAAATTTTGGGAAAAATTTGGGGAAATTTTGGGGAAAATTTGGGAATTTCAGGGAAATTTTGGGGAAATTTGGGAAAATTTTGGGATAAACTTTGGGAAAAATTTGGGGAAATTTGGGGAATTTCAATGAAATTTTGGGGAAATTTTGGGAATTTCACGGAAAATTTTAGGAATTTCAGGAAAATTTTGGGAAAAATTTGGGGAATTTGGGGAATTTCAGGGAAATTTTGGGGAAATTTGGGAAAATTTGGGGAAAAATTTGGGGAAAAATGGGGAAAAATTTGGGAATTTCAGGGAAATTTTGGGGAAATTTTGGGAAATTTTGGGATATTTTGGGGAAATTTGGGGAATTTTGGGAATTTCAGGGAAATTTTGGGGAAAATTTTGGGAATTTCAGGGAAATTTTGGGAAAAATTGGGAATTTTGGGGAAAATTTGGGAATTTTGGGGAAAATTTCGGAATTTCAGGGAAATTTTGGGAAAAATTTGGGGAAATTTGGGGAAAATTTGGGAATTTCAGGGAAATTTTGGGGAAATTTTGGGAAATTTTGGGAAAAATTCTGGGATTTTTTTTTGAAACTTGGGGATAAATTTTGGGAAAAATTTGGGGAATTTTGGGAATTTCAGGGAAATTTTGGGGAAAATTTGGGAATTTTGGGGAAATTTGGGGAATTTTGGGAATTTCAGGGAAATTTTGGGGAAATTTGGGAAAATTTTGGGAAAAATTTGGGAATTTCAGGGAAATTTGGGAAAAATTTGGGAATTTTGGAGAAAATTTCGGAATTTCAGGGAAATTTTGGGGAAATTTGGGAGAATTTTGGGAAATTTGGGGAAAAATTTGGGGAAATTTTGGGAAAAATTTGGGAATTTCAGGGAGATTTTGGGAAAAATTTTGGGGAAAATTTGGGAATTTCGGGGAAAAATTTGGGAATTTTGGGGAAAATTTGGGGAATTTTGGGAATTTCAGGGAAATTTTGGGGAAAAATTTGGGGATTTTTGGGGAAATTTTGGGATTTTTGGAGAAAATTTGGGGAATTTTGGGGAAATTTTGGGGAAAATTTGGGAAAAATTTGGGAATTTTGGGGAAAATTTTGGGAGAATTTTGGGAAATTTGGGGAAAAATTTGGGGAAATTTTGGGAATTTCAGGGAAATTTTGGGGAAATTTGGGAATTTTGGGGAAAATTTGGGAATTTTGGGGAAATTTGGGAGAATTTTGGGAAATTTGGGAAAAATTTGGGGAAGTTCAGGGAAGTTTCAGGGAAATTTTGGGAAAATTTTGGGATAAAGTTTGGGAAAAATTTGGGGAATTTTGGGGATTTCAGGGAAATTTTGGGAAAAAATTGGGAAAAAATGGGGAAAAATTTGGGAATTTCAGGGAAATTTTGGGGAAATTTTGGGAATTTCAGGGAAATTTTGGGGAAATTTGGGGATTTCTTGGGATTTTTTTGAAATTTTGGGGAAATTTTGGGAATTTTGAGGATAAATTTTGGGAAAAATTTGGGGAAATTTTGGGGAAGTTTTGGGAATTTCCATGAAATTTTTGGGTTGATTTTGGGTTGATTTTGGGTATTTTTGGGATATTTTTGGGTTGATTTTGGGTATTTTTGGGATATTTTTGGGTTGATTTTGGATATTTTTGGGTTGATTTTGGGTATTTTTGGGTTGATTTTTGGATATTTTTGTGTTGATTTTGGGTTGATTTTGGGATATTTTTGGGTTGATTTTTGGATATTTTTGAGTTGATTTTGGGTATTTTTGGGTTGATTTTGGGATATTTTGGGATTTTTTGGGTATTTTGGGTTGATTTTGGGTTGATTTTTGGCTATTGGATATTTTTGGGTTGATTTTGGGTATTTTTGGGATATTTTGGGTTGATTTTGGATATTTTTGGGTTGATTTTGGGTATTTTTGGGATATTTTGGGATATTTTGGGATATTTTTGGGTTGATTTTGGATATTTTTGGGATATTTTGTGTTGATTTTGGGTTGATTTTGGATATTTTTGGGTTGATTTTGGGTTGATTTTGGGATATTTTGGGTTCATTTTGGGCCATTTTGGGATATTTTTGGGTTGATTTTTGGCTATTTTGGGATATTTTTGGGTTGATTTTGGGTTGATTTTGGATATTTTTGGGTGGATTTTGGGTATTTTTGGGTTGATTTTGGATATTTTTGGGTTGATTTTGGGTATTTTTGGGTTGATTTTGGGTATTTTTGGGTTGATTTTGGCTATTTTGGGATATTTTTGGGTTGATTTTGGGTATTTTTGGGTTGATTTTTGGCTATTTTAGATATTTTTGGGTTGATTTTGGGTGTTTTTGGGATATTTTGGGTTGATTTTGGGATATTTTTGGGTTGATTTTGGGTATTTTTGGGTTGATTTTGGGCTATTTTGGGCTATTTTGGGTTATTTAGGGCAATTTTGGGAGATTTTTCGCTATTTTTGGGTATTTTTGGGTTGATTTTGGGATATTTTGGGCTATTTTGTGTTGATTTTGGATATTTTTTGCTCAGGTGTGTGGAGACATCCACGGTCAGTTCTACGACCTGAAGGAGCTGTTCAGGGTGAGTGACCATGAGTGACCAACTGACCACTGAGTGACCACTGAGTGACCACTGAGTGACCACTGAGTGACCCTGAGTGACCCTGAGTGACCACTGAGTGACCACTGAGTGACCACTGAGTGACCCTGAGTGACCCTGAGTGACCACTGAGTGACCATGAGTGACCAACTGACCACTGAGTGACCTCTGAGTGACCAACTGACCACTGAGTGACCATTGAGTGACCAACTGACCATGAGTGACCAACTGACCATGAGTGACCAACTGACCACTGAGTGACCAACTGACCACTGAGTGACCATGAGTGACCACTGAGTGACCAATGAGTGACCCTGAGTGACCACTGAGTGACCAATGAGTGACCCTGAGTGACCACTGAGTGACCCTGAGTGACCACTGAGTGACCATTGAGTGACCATGAGTGACCAACTGACCACTGAGTGACCAATGAGTGACCACTGAGTGACCAATGAGTGACCAACTGACCATGAGTGACCAATGAGTGACCAGGAGTGACCAGTGAGTGACCTTTGACCCCTGAGTGACCAATGAGTGACCACTGAGTGACCCTGAGTGACCACTGAGTGACCAATGAGTGACCCTGAGTGACCACTGAGTGACCACTGAGTGACCCTGAGTGACCACTGAGTGACCACTGAGTGACCAATGAGTGACCATGAGTGACCACTGAGTGACCCTGAGTGACCACTGAGTGACCACTGAGTGACCATGAGTGACCACTGAGTGACCATGAGTGACCAACTGACCATGAGTGACCACTGAGTGACCACTGAGTGACCACTGAGTGACCCTGAGTGACCATTGAGTGACCATTGAGTGACCATTGAGTGACCCTGAGTGACCAACTGACCACTGAGTGACCACTGAGTGACCATGAGTGACCAATGAGTGACCAACTGACCACTGAGTGACCATGAGTGACCACTGAGTGACCAACTGACCACTGAGTGACCATGAGTGACCACTGAGTGACCATGAGTGACCACTGAGTGACCACTGAGTGACCAACTGACCACTGAGTGACCAACTGACCATGAGTGACCCTGAGTGACCAATGAGTGACCACTGAGTGACCACTGAGTGACCACTGAGTGACCCTGAGTGACCAATGAGTGACCAATGAGTGACCAACTGACCACTGAGTGACCATGAGTGACCACTGAGTGACCAATGAGTGACCCTGAGTGACCACTGAGTGACCAATGAGTGACCCTGAGTGACCACTGAGTGACCCTGAGTGACCACTGAGTGACCATTGAGTGACCATGAGTGACCAACTGACCACTGAGTGACCAATGAGTGACCACTGAGTGACCAATGAGTGACCAACTGACCATGAGTGACCAATGAGTGACCAGGAGTGACCAGTGAGTGACCTTTGACCCCTGAGTGACCAATGAGTGACCACTGAGTGACCCTGAGTGACCACTGAGTGACCAATGAGTGACCCTGAGTGACCACTGAGTGACCACTGAGTGACCCTGAGTGACCACTGAGTGACCACTGAGTGACCAATGAGTGACCATGAGTGACCACTGAGTGACCCTGAGTGACCACTGAGTGACCATGAGTGACCAATGAGTGACCAACTGACCACTGAGTGACCAGGAGTGACCACTGAGTGACCACTGAGTGACCACTGAGTGACCACTGAGTGACCAACTGACCATGAGTGACCACGAGTGACCACTGAGTGACCACTGAGTGACCACTGAGTGACCACTGAGTGACCAACTGACCATGAGTGACCAACTGACCATGAGTGACCAACTGACCATGAGTGACACTGAGTGACCACTGAGTGACCACTGAGTGACACTGAGTGACCACTGAGTGACACTGAGTGACCAATGAGTGACCAATGAGTGATCCTGAGTGACCACTGAGTGACCAACTGACCACTGAGTGACCAACTGACCACTGAGTGACCCTGAGTGACCAATGAGTGACCACTGAGTGACCCTGAGTGACCACTGAGTGACCAATGAGTGACCACTGAGTGACCCTGAGTGACCACTGAGTGACCATTGAGTGACCACTGAGTGACCCTGAGTGACCAATGAGTGACCAATGAGTGACCAACTGACCACTGAGTGACCATGAGTGACCACTGAGTGACCACTGAGTGACCACTGAGTGACCAATGAGTGACCACTGAGTGACCACTGAGTGACCAATGAGTGACCACTGAGTGACCTCTGAGTGACCCTGAGTGACCACTGAGTGACCACTGAGTGACCACTGAGTGACCAATGAGTGACCACTGAGTGACCACTGAGTGACCACTGAGTGACCAATGAGTGACCATTGAGTGACCATTGAGTGACCCTGAGTGACCAACTGACCACTGAGTGACCACTGAGTGACCCTGAGTGACCAATGAGTGACCAATGAGTGACCATTGAGTGACCACTGAGTGACCAATGAGTGACCAATGAGTGACCAACTGACCACTGAGTGACCCTGAGTGACCAGTGAGTGACCTTGAGTGACCTTGAGTGACCACTGAGTGACCCTGAGTGACCCTGAGTGACCAACTGACCACTGAGTGACCCTGAGTGACCACTGAGTGACCAATGAGTGACCAAGAGTGACCACTGAGTGACCACTGAGTGACCACTGAGTGACCCTGAGTGACCAATGAGTGACCACTGAGTGACCACTGAGTGACCCTGAGTGACCAATGAGTGACCACTGAGTGACCAATGAGTGACCACTGAGTGACCACTGAGTGACCCTGAGTGACCCTGAGTGACCAATGAGTGACCAACTGACCATGAGTGACCATGAGTGACCACTGAGTGACCACTGAGTGACCAACTGACCATGAGTGACCAATGAGTGACCCTGAGTGACCCTGAGTGACCATTGAGTGACCATTGAGTGACCATTGAGTGACCATGAGTGACCACTGAGTGACCAATGAGTGACCACTGAGTGACCACTGAGTGACCATTGAGTGACCATTGAGTGACTATTGAGTGACCAATGAGTGACCAATGAGTGACCACTGAGTGACCACTGAGTGACCACTGAGTGACCACTGAGTGACCCTGAGTGACCACTGAGTGACCATGAGTGACCACTGAGTGACCACTGAGTGACCACTGAGTGACCACTGAGTGACCTTGAGTGACCACTGAGTGACCACTGAGTGACCACTGAGTGACCATGAGTGACCACTGAGTGACCAATGAGTGACCATGAGTGACCAATGAGTGACCAATGAGTGACCAATGAGTGACCAATGAGTGACCCTGAGTGACCACTGAGTGACCATTGAGTGACCACTGAGTGACCAGAGTGACCAATGAGTGACCATGAGTGACCAATGAGTGACCAATGAGTGACCATGAGTGACCAACTGACCATGAGTGACCACTGAGTGACCACTGAGTGACCAACTGACCACTGAGTGACCACTGAGTGACCACTGAGTGACCAACTGACCACTGACCATGAGTGACCACTGAGTGACCATGAGTGACCACTGAGTGACCATGAGTGACCATGAGTGACCAATGAGTGACCATTGAGTGACCACTGAGTGACCACTGAGTGACCAACGAGTGACCATTGAGTGACCCTGAGTGACCAATGAGTGACCACTGAGTGACCAACGAGTGACCAACGAGTGACCCTGAGTGACCAATGAGTGACCACTGAGTGACCACTGAGTGACCAATGAGTGACCAATGAGTGACCAATGAGTGACCAACTGACCATGAGTGACCAATGAGTGACCAATGAGTGACCACTGAGTGACCGAGTGACCATTGAGTGACCATTGAGTGACCAATGAGTGACCACTGAGTGACCACTGAGTGACCAATGAGTGACCATGAGTGACCAATGAGTGACCCTGAGTGACCAATGAGTGACCACTGAGTGACCACTGAGTGACCACTGAGTGACCACTGAGTGACCCTGAGTGACCACTGAGTGACCACTGAGTGACCACTGAGTGACCAATGAGTGACCACTGAGTGACCCTGAGTGACCATTGAGTGACCCTGAGTGACCAATGAGTGACCACTGAGTGACCCTGAGTGACCATGAGTGACCACTGAGTGACCACTGAGTGACCACTGAGTGACCCTGAGTGACCAACTGACCAATGAGTGACCATGAGTGACCCTGAGTGACCCTGAGTGACCACTGAGTGATCATTGAGTGACCACTGAGTGACCAATGAGTGACCACTGAGTGACCCTGAGTGACCAATGAGTGACCTCTGAGTGACCAATGAGTGACCAATGAGTGACCACTGAGTGACCACCGAGTGACACTGAGTGACCAATGAGTGACCAACTGACCATGAGTGACCACTGAGTGACCAATGAGTGACCATGAGTGACCATGAGTGACCAATGAGTGACCATTGAGTGACCACTGAGTGACCCTGAGTGACCACTGAGTGACCATGAGTGACCCTGAGTGACCAATGAGTGACCACTGAGTGACCCTGAGTGACCAATGAGTGACCTCTGAGTGACCAATGAGTGACCACTGAGTGACCACTGAGTGACCACCGAGTGACCACTGAGTGACCACTGAGTGACCAATGAGTGACCACTGAGTGACCATGAGTGACCCCAGAGTGACCCCAGAGTGACCCCTGACCCCAGACTGACCCGAGACTGACCCCTGAGTGACCCCAGGCTGACCCCTGTCCCCTCACCTGTCCCCTCACCTGTCTCCTCACCTGTCCCCTCACCTGTCCCCTCACCTGTCCCCTCACCTGTCCCCTCACCTGTCCCCTCACCTGTCCGCAGGTGGGCGGCGACGTCCCCGAGACCAATTACCTGTTCATGGGCGATTTCGTCGACCGCGGATTCTACAGCGTCGAGACCTTCCTGCTGCTGCTGGCGCTCAAGGTGAGCTCAGGTGGGACAGGTGAGACAGGTGAGACAGGTGAGACACAGGTGAGACAGGTGAGGGACAGAGGGGACAGGTGAGGTGAAATTCCTGTGAAAAATGGGGAAAAAATGGGGAAAAATGGCCAAATTTGTGCTAAATTGACCCAAAATCCACCACAGGTGAGACAGGTGAGACAGGTGAGACAGGTGAGGTGAAATTCCTGCAAAAAACGGGGGAAAAATGGGGAAAAAATGGCCAAATTTGTGCTAAATTGACCCAAAATCCACCCCAGGTGAGACAGGTGAGGGACAGGTGAGGGACAGGTGAGGGACAGGTGAGACAGGTGAGGTGAAATTCCTGCAAAAAATGGGGAAAAAATGGGGGAAAAATGACCAAAGTTGTGCTAAATTGACCCAAAATCCACCCCAGGTGAGACAGGTGAGACAGGTGAGGGACAGAGGGAACAGGTGAGGTGAAATTCCTGCAAAAAACGGGGAAAAATGGGGAAAAAATGGCAAAAATTGTGCTAAATTGACCCAAAATCCACCTCAGGTGGGACAGGTGAGACAGGTGAGGGACAGGTGAGGAACAGGTGAGACACAAGTGAGACAGGTGAGGGACAGAGGGGACAGGTGAGGTGAAATTCCTGTGAAAAATGGGGAAAAAATGGGGAAAAATGGAGAAAAAATGGCAAAAATTGTGCTAAATTGACCCAAAATCCACCCCAGGTAACACAGGTGAGACAGGTGAGACAGGTGAGGTGAAATTCCTGTGAAAAACAGGGAAAAAATGAGGAAAAAAATCGAGAAAAGATGGCACAAAACAACCCAAAAATGGCCCAGAGTGACCCCAAATTTTGCTAAATTGACCCAAAATCTACCACAGGTAACACAGGTGAGACAGGTGAGGTGAAATTCCCGTGAAAAATGGGGAAAAAGTGAGGGAAAAATGGGAAAAAAATGGCTCAAAGCTGCCTGAAATTGTGCTAAATTGACCCAAAATTCACCCCAGGTGAGACAGGTGAGACAGGTAAGATGAAATTCCTGTGAAAAACAGGGAAAAAATGGGGAAAAATGGGGAAAAACAGCCCAAAAATGGCCCAGGTTAGTCCTAAATTGACACAAAATTGTGCTTAATTGACCCAAAATGCACCACAGGTAACACAGGTGAGACAGGTGAGGTGAAATTCCCGTGAGAAACGGGGAAAAAAGGGGGAAAAATGGGGAAAAACAACACCAAAATGACCCCAAGTCGACCCCAAATTGTTGTAAATTTACCTAAAATCTACCCCAGGTAACACAGGTGAGACAGGTGAGCTCAGGTGGGACAGGTGAGGTAAAGTTCCCGCGAAAAATGGGGGAAAAATGGATCAAAAGAGCGAAAAAATGGCCCAGAGTGACCTCAAATCCATTCCAGGTAAGACAGGTGAGACAGGTGAGCTCAGGTAAGGTGAAATTCCCGTGAAAAACTGGAAAAAAATGGGGAAAAAATGACACAAAACTACCCAAAAATGGCTCGGATTGAGCCCAAATTGTGCTAAATTGACCCAAAATCCACCCCAGGTAACACAGGTGAGACAGGTGAGACAGGTGAGGTGAAATTCCTGTGAAAAATGGGGGAAAAATGGGGAAAAATTAGGAAAAATTGGCCGAAATCCACCTGAAATTGTGGCAAATTGACCCAGAATTCACTACAGGTAACACAGGTGAGACAGGTGAGCTCAGGTGAGATGAAATTCCTGGAAAAAATGGGGAAAAAATGGGGGGAAAAATGGCCCAAATTGTGCTAAATTGACCCAAAATCCACCGCAGGTAACACAGGTGAGAGGTGGGACAGGTGAGGTGAAATTTCTGTGAAAAATGGGAAAAAAGATGGCTCAAAAGCACCCAAAAATGTCTCAAAGCTACCGAAAATTGTGCTGAATTGAGGCAGAATTCATTCCAGGTAACACAGGTGAGACAGGTGAGACACAGGTGAGACAGGTGAGGCGAAATTCCCGCCAAAAACTGAAGAGAAATGGCTCCAAAATGGCGCAAAACTGCCCAAAAATGGCCCAGATCGACCCCAAATCCATCGGAAATTGTGGTAAATTGACCCAAAATCCACTCCAGGTGAGCACAGGTGAGACAGGTGAGACAGGTGAGACAGGTGAGGTGAAATTCCTGTGAAAAATGGGGGGAAAAATGGGGAAAAATTAGGAAAAATTGGCCCAAATCCACCTGAAATTGTGGTAAATTGACCCAGAATTCACTACAGGTAACACAGGTGAGACACAGGTGAGACAGGTGAGTTCAGGTGGGACAGGTGAGGTGAAATTCCTGCAAAAAATGGGAAAAACAGGGGAAAAATGGCTCAGATTGACCCGAAATTGTGCTAAATTGACCCAAAATCCACCCCAGGTGAGACACAGGTGAGACACAGGTGAGACAGGTGAGACAGGTGAGGTGAAATTCCCATGAGAAACTGAAGAAAAATGGCCCAAAAATGGCGCAAAACAACCCAAAAATGGCTCCGATCAGCCCCAAATTCACCCAAAATTGTGCTGAATTGACCCAAAATCCACCACAGGTAACACAGGTGAGACAGGTGAGACACAGAATGACACAGGTGAGACAGTGACACAGGTGAGAGATGTGACACAGGTGAGCACAGGTGTGACACTGTGACACAGGTGAGCACAGCTGAGGGACAGGTGTGACACAGGTGTGTTATCCCCATCCCAGGTGTGCCGTACCTGTCCCAGGTGTGACACAGGTGTGTCAGAGGTCACTCAGGTATGTCTCACCTGTCTCACCTGTCCCAGGTGCGCTACCCGGACCGGATCACGCTGATCCATGGCAATCACAAGTCACATCAGATCACTCAGGTGTACAGTTCTGTCAGGGATTGTACCTGTCCCAGGTGTGCCATACCTGTCCCAGGTGTCTCCCCAGTCACTCAGGTGTGTCTCACCTGTCTCACCTGTCCCAGGTGCGCTACCCAGACCGGATCACGCTGATCCATGGCAATCACAAGTCATGGCAGATCACTCAGGTGTATGGGTCTGTCAGGGGTTGTACCTGTTCCAGGTGTGCCATACCTGTTCCAGGTGTGTCATACCTGTCCCAGGTGTCTCCCCAGTCACTCAGGTGTGTCTCACCTGTCTCACCTGTGCCAGGTGCGCTACCCGGACCGGATCACGCTCATCCGTGGCAATCACGAGTCATGGCAGATCCCTCAGGTGTACAGTTCTGTCAGGGATTGTACCTGTCCCAGGTGTGCCATACCTGTCCCAGGTGTGCCATACCTGTCCCAGGTGTGCCATACCTGTCCCAGGTGTCTCCCCAGTCACTCAGGTGTGTCTCACCTGTCTCACCTGTCCCAGGTGTGTTACCCAGACTGGATCACGCTGATCAGGGCTAACCATGAGTTGCGTCAGATCACTCAGGTGTATGGGTCTGTCAGGGATTGTACCTGTCCCAGGTATGTTATACCTGTCCCAGGTGTCTCCCCAGTCACTCAGGTGTGTCTCACCTGTCTCACCTGTGCCAGGTGCGCTACCCAGACCGGATCACACTGATCTGTGGCAATCACGAGTCATGGCAGGTCACTCAGGTGTACAGGTCTGTCAGGGATTGTACCTGTCCCAGGTGTGCCATACCTGTCCCAGGTGTCTCCCCAGTCACTCAGGTGTGTCTCACCTGTCTCACCTGTGCCAGGTGCGCTACCCGGACCGGATCACGCTGATCCATGGCAATCACGAGTCACGTCAGATCACTCAGGTGTATGGGTCTGTCAGGGGTTGTACCTGTCCCAGGTGTGCCATACCTGTCCCAGGTGTGTCATACCTGTCCTAGGTGTGCCATACCTGTCACAGGTGTGTCACAGGTGTATTTACCTGTGCCAGGTGCGCTACCCAGACCGGATCACGCTGATCAGAGGTAACCACGAGTCATGGCAGATCACTCAGGTGTACAGTTCTGTCAGGGTCACACCTGTCCCAGGTGTGCCATACCTGTCCCAGGTCACTCAGGTGTGTCTCACCTGTCCCAGGTGTGACACAGGTGTGTCCCAGGTGTGTCTCACTTGTCCCAGGTGTGTCCCAGATGTGACACAGGTGTGTCCCAGGTGTGTTATACCTGCCCCAGGTATGTCATACCTGTGCCAGGTGTGTCCCGGGTCACTCAGGTGTGTCTCACCTGTCTCACCTGTCCCAGGTGTGTTATAGCTGTCCCAGGTGTGTCTCACCTGTCTCACCTGTCCCAGGTGCGCTACCCAGACCGGATCACGCTGATCCGTGGCAATCACGAGTCACATCAGATCACTCAGGTGTACAGTTCTGTCAGGGGTTGTACCTGTCCCAGGTGTGCCATACCTGTCCCAGGTGTGTCCCCGGTCACTCAGGTGTGTCTCACCTGTCTCACCTGTGCCAGGTGCGCTACCCGGACCGGATCACACTGATCAGAGGTAACCACGAGTCGCGGCAGATCACACAGGTGTATGGGTCTGTCAGGGGTTGTACCTGTCCCAGGTGTGTCATACCTGTCCCAGGTGTGTCATACCTGTCCCAGGTGTCTCCCCAGTCACTCAGGTGTGTCTCACCTGTCTCACCTGTGCCAGGTGCGCTACCCGGACCGGATCACGCTGATCCATGGCAATCACGAGTCACATCAGATCACTCAGGTGTACAGTTCTGTCAGGGATTGTACCTGTCCCAGGTGTGTCATACCTGTCCCAGGTGTCTCCCCAGTCACTCAGGTGTGTCTCACCTGTCTCACCTGTCCCAGGTGTGTTACCCAGACTGGATCACGCTGATCAGGGCTAACCATGAGTTGCGTCAGATCACTCAGGTGTATGGGTCTGTCAGGGATTGTACCTGTCCCAGGTGTGCCATACCTGTCCCAGGTGTCTCCCCAGTCACTCAGGTGTGTCTCACCTGTCTCACCTGTGCCAGGTGCGCTACCCGTACCGGATCACGCTGATCAGAGGTAACCACGAGTCGCGGCAGATCACTCAGGTGTACAGTTCTGTCAGGGTCACACCTGTCCCAGGTGTGCCATACCTGTCCCAGGTGTTTCCCCAGTCACTCAGGTGTGTCTCACCTGTCTCACCTGTCCCAGGTGTGTTATAGCTGTCCCAGGTGTGTCTCACCTGTCCCAGGTGCGCTACCCGGACCGGATCACGCTGATCCATGGCAATCACAAGTCATGGCAGATCCCTCAGGTGTACAGTTCTGTCAGGGGTTGTACCTGTCCCAGGTGTGCCATACCTGTCGCAGGTGTGTCACAGGTGTATTTACCTGTCCCAGGTGCGCTACCCAGACCGGATCACGCTGATCCATGGCAATCACGAGTCACATCAGATCACTCAGGTGTACAGTTTTGTCAGGGGTTGTACCTGTCCCAGGTGTGCCATACCTGTCCCAGGTGTGCCATACCTGTCCCAGGTGTCTCCGCAGTCACTCAGGTGTGTCTCACCTGTCTCACCTATCCCAGGTGCGCTACCCAGACCAGATCACGCTGATCCGTGGCAATCACGAGTCATGGCAGATCACTCAGGTGTACAGTTCTGTCAGGGTCACACCTGTCCCAGGTGTGTTATAGCTGTCCCAGGTGTGTCTCACCTGTCTCACCTGTCCCAGGTGCGCTACCCAGACCGGATCACGCTGATCCGTGGCAATCACGAGTCACATCAGATCACTCAGGTGTACAGTTCTGTCAGGGATTGTACCTGCCCCAGGTGTGCCATACCTGTCCCAGGTGTGCCATACCTGTCCCAGGTGTCTCCCCAGTCACTCAGGTGTGTCTCACCTGTCTCACCTGTCCCAGGTGCGCTACCCGGACCGGATCACGCTGATCCATGGCAATCACAAGTCACATCAGATCACTCAGGTGTACAGTTCTGTCAGGGATTGTACCTGTCCCAGGTGTGCCATACCTGTCCCAGGTGTTTCCCCAGTCACTCAGGTGTGTCTCACCTGTCTCACCTGTCCCAGGTGCGCTACCCAGACCGGATCACACTGATCTGTGGCAATCACGAGTCATGGCAGGTCACTCAGGTGTACAGTTCTGTCAGGGATTGTACCTGTTCCAGGTGTGCCATACCTGTCCTAGCTGTGTCTCACCTGTCTCACCTGTGCCAGGTGCGCTACCCGGACCGGATCACGCTGATCAGAGGTAACCACGAGTCGCGGCAGATCACGCAGGTGTACGGATTCTACGACGAGTGCCTGCGCAAGTACGGCTCGGTCACCGTCTGGAGGTACTGCACCGAGATCTTCGATTACCTGAGCCTGTCAGCCATCATCGACGGCAAGGTGAGCTCACCTGGGCACACCTGAGGGGTTACACACACACTTGGGGTACATGGGATACACCTGGGGGGTCACGCACACACCTGGGCACAGGTACTGCACCGAGATCTTCGATTACCTGAGCCTGTCAGCCATCATCGACGGCAAGGTGAGCTCACCTGGGCACACCTGGGCACACCTGGGGTACATGGGATACACCTGGGGGGTCACACACACACCTGGGGGGTCACACACATACCTGGGCACAGGTACTGCACCGAGATCTTCGATTACCTGAGCCTGTCAGCCATCATCGACGGCAAGGTGAGCTCACCTGGGCACACCTGGGGGGTCACACACACACCTGGGGTACACGGGATACACCTGGGGACACACCTGGGGGGTTACAGACACACCTGGGCACAGGTACTGCACCGAGATCTTCGATTACCTGAGCCTGTCAGCCATCATCGACGGCAAGGTGAGCTCACCTGGGCACACCTGGGCACACCTGGGGTACATGGGATACACCTGGGGGGTCACACACACACCTGGGCACAGGTACTGCACCGAGATCTTCGATTACCTGAGCCTGTCAGCCATCATCGACGGCAAGGTGAGCTCACCTGGGCACACCTGGGCACACCTGGGGTACATGGGATACACCTGGGGGGTCACACACACACCTGGGCACAGGTACTGCACCGAGATCTTCGATTACCTGAGCCTGTCAGCCATCATCGACGGCAAGGTGAGCTCACCTGGGCACACCTGGGCACACCTGGGGCACATGGGATACATGTGGGATACACCTGGGGGATTACAGACACACCTGGGTACAGGTACTGCACCGAGATCTTCAATTACCTGAGCCTGTCAGCCATCATCGACGGCAAGGTGAGCTCACCTGGGCACACCTGGGCACACCTGGGGTACATGGGATACATGTGGGATACACCTGGGGGGTCACACACACACCTGGGGGGTCACACACACACCTGGGCACAGGTACTGCACCGAGATCTTCGATTACCTGAGCCTGTCAGCCATCATCGACGGCAAGGTGAGCTCACCTGGGCACACCTGGGGAGTCACACACACACCTGGGGGGTCACACACACACCTGGACACAGGTACTGCACCGAGATCTTCGATTACCTGAGCCTGTCAGCCATCATCGACGGCAAGGTGAGCTCACCTGGGCACACCTGGGCACACCTGGGGGGTCACACACACACCTGGAGTACACGGGATACACCTGGGGACACACCTGGGGGATTACAGACACACCTGGGTACAGGTACTGCACCGAGATCTTCGATTACCTGAGCCTGTCAGCCATCATCGACGGCAAGGTGAGCTCACCTGGGCACAGGTACACACACCTGGGGTACATGGGATACACCTGGGGGGTCACGCACACACCTGGGCACAGGTACTGCACCGAGATCTTCGATTACCTGAGCCTGTCAGCCATCATCGACGGCAAGGTGAGCTCACCTGGGCACACCTGGGGAGTCACACACACACCTGGGGGGTCACACACACACCTGGGCACAGGTACTGCACCGAGATCTTCGATTACCTGAGCCTGTCAGCCATCATCGACGGCAAGGTGAGCTCACCTGGGCACACCTGGGGGGTCACACACACACCTGGGGGGTCACACACACACCTGGGGTACATGGGATACACCTGGGGACACACCTGGGGGGTCACACACACACCTGGGCACAGGTACTGCACCGAGATCTTCGATTACCTGAGCCTGTCAGCCATCATCGACGGCAAGGTGAGCTCACCTGGGCACACCTGGGATACACCTGGGGTACATGGGATACACCTGGGGACACACCTGGGGGGTTACACACACACCTGGGCACACCTGGGGACATCTCAAACACACCTGGGGACACCTGGGGACACATGGGCATCTCCTCTTCCCCTTCCTGTGTTCATCCAATGTCCCCAATGTCCCCAATGACCTCAATGTCCCCAAATGTCCCCAACGATGTCCCCAATGTCCATCTGCAGATTTCCTGTGTGCACGGAGGGCTCTCTCCGTCCACCCAATGTCCCCAATGTCCCCAATGTCCCCAACGCCCCCAATGTCCCAATGTCCCAACATCCTCTCAATGTCCCCAACGTCCCCAAATGTCCCCAATGTCCCTAAAATGTTCTCACTGTCCCAAATATTCTCCAACGTCTCCAATGTCCTCAATGTCCTCAATGTCCCCAATGTCCCCAATGTCCCCAATGTCCCCAAATGTCCCCAATGTCCCCAAATGTCCTCACTGTCCCCGCAGATTTCCTGTGTGCACGGTGGGCTCTCTTTGTCCATCCAATGTCCCCAATGTCCCCAATGTCCCCAATGTCTTCAATCTCCTCAATGTCCCCAACGTCCCCAACGCTCTCAATGTCCCCAATGTCCTCACTGTCCCCGATGTCCCCAATGTCCCTAAAATGTCCCAAATGATCCCAATGTCCCCAATGACGTCCCCAATTTCTCTCGGTAGATTTTCTGTGTGCACGGAGATCTCTCTCCGTCCATCCAATGTCCCCAATGTCCCCAATGTCCCCAATGTCCCCAATGTCCCTAAACCCCAATGATGTCCCCAACGTCCTCAATCTCAACATCCCCAATGTTCCAAATGACTTCAATGTCCCCAATGTCCCCAACGTCCCCAATGTCCCTAAATGTCCCCAATGTCCCCAACACCCCCAATGTCCTCAGTGTCCCCAACGATGTCCCCAATGTCCATCTGCAGATTTTCTGTGTGCACGGAGGGCTCTCTCTGTCCATCCAATGTCCCCAATGTCCCCAATGTCCCTAAAATGTTCTCAATGTCCCAAATATTCCCCAACGTCTCCAATGTCCTCAATGTCCTGAGTGACCCCAATGTCCCCAATGTCCCCAATGTCCCCAAATGTCCCCAAATGTCCCCAAATGTCCCCAAATGTCCCCGATCTGTCCCCGCAGATTTTCTGTGTGCACGGAGGGCTCTCTCCGTCCATCCAATGTCCCCAATGTCCCCAATGTCCTCAATGTCACCAAAATATCCCCAATGATGTCCCCAGTGTCCCCAAATGTCCCCAATGTCCCCAATGTCCCCAAATGTCCCCAATGTCCCCAATGTCCCCAAATGTCCCCAATGTCCTCACTGTCCCCAATGTCCCCAAATGTCCCCAATGTCCCCAAATGTCCCCGATCTGTCCCCGCAGATTTTCTGTGTGCACGGAGGGCTCTCTCCGTCCATCCAATGTCCCCAATGTCCTCACTGTCCCCAATGTCCCCAATGTCCCCAATGTCCCCAATGTCCTCACTGTCCCTGATGTCTCCAATGTCCCCAAATGTCCCCAAATGTCCCCGATCTGTCCCCGCAGATTTTCTGTGTGCACGGTGGTCTCTCTCCGTCCATCCAGACACTCGATCAGATCAGAACCATCGACCGCAAGCAGGAGGTGCCGCACGACGGTCCCATGTGCGACCTGCTGTGGTCTGACCCCGAAGGTGAGTGGGGACAGGTGTGGGACAGGTGAGGGACAGGTGAGGGACAGGTGTGGGACAGGGGAGGGACAGGGGAGGTGAAATTCCGACGAAAAACGGGGAAAAAATGGGGAAAAATGGCAAAAAATGGATCCAAAATGGGTCAGGTCAGCCCCAAATTCAGCACAAATTGTGGTAAATTGACCCAAAATCGACCCCAGGTGAGACACAGGTGAGATACAGGTGACACAGGTGAGACAGGTGTGGGACAGGGGAGGTGAAATTCCCGTGAAAAACGGGGGAAGAATGGGGGAAAATGACCCCAAAATGGCTCAGATCAGCCCCAAATTGACTCAAAATTGGAGCAAATTAACCTAAAATCCATCCCAGGTAACACAGGTGAGACAGGTGAGACAGGTGAGGGGAAATTCCTGTGAAAAACTGGAAAAAAATGGGAAAAAAGGCAAAAAATGGCTCCAAAGTGGCTCAGATCTGCCCCAAATTCAGCACAAATTGTGGTAAATTGACCCAAAATCGACCCCAGGTGACACAGGTGAGATACAGGTGACACAGGTGAGGGACAGGGGAGGGACAGGAGAGGTGAAATTCCCGTGAAAAACGGGGAAAAAATGGGGGAAAATGACCCAAAAATGGCTCAGATCAGCCCCAAATTGACCCAAAATTGGAGCAAATTAACCTAAAATCCATCCCAGGTAACACAGGTGAGACAGGTGGGACAGGTGAGGGGAAATTCCTGTGAAAAACTGGAAAAAAATGGGGAAAAATGGCAAAAAATGGATCCAAAATGGGTCAGGTCAGCCCCAAGTTCAGCACAAATTGTGGTAAATTGACCCAAAATCGACCCCAGGTGAGACAGGTGAGATACAGGTGAGACAGGCGAGGGACAGGTAAGACAGGTGTGGGACAGGGGAGGTGAAATTCCCGTGAAAAACGGGGAAAAAATGGGGGAAAATGACCCAAAAATGGCTCAGATCAGCCCGAAATTGACTCAAAATTGGAGCAAATTAACCTAAAATCCATCCCAGGTAACACAGGTGAGACAGGTGAGACAGGTGAGATGAAATTCCTGTGAAAAACGGGGAAAAAATGGGGAAAATGGAAAAAAAAGGCTCCAAAATGGCCCAGATCTGCCCCAAATTCAGCACAAATTGTGGTAAATTGACCCAAAATCGACCTCAGGTGAGACAGGTGAGACACAGGTGACACAGGTGAGATACAGGTGACACAGGTGAGGGACAGGGGAGGGACAGGGGAGGCGAAATTCCCGTGAAAAACGGGGAAAAAATGGGGGAAAATGACCCAAAAATGGCTCAGATCAGCCCCAAATTGACCCAAAATTGGAGCAAATTAACCTAAAATCCATCCCAGGTAACACAGGTGAGACAGGTGGGACAGGTGAGGCGAAATTCCTGTGAAAAACGGGGGAAGAATGGGGAAAATTTGGGAAAATATGGGGGAAAATGACCCAAAAATGGCCAAGATTGCCCCCAAATTGTGGTAAATTGACCCAAAATCCATCCCAGGTAACACAGGTGAGACAGGTGAGACAGGTGAGACGAAATTCCCACGAAAAACGGGGAAAAAATGGGGAAAAATGGCAAAAAATGGCTCAAAAATGGCCCAGATCAGCCCCAAATTCAGCACAAATTGTGGTAAATTGACCCAAAATCGACCCCAGGTGAGACAGGTGAAATACAGGTGAGACAGGTGAGACAGGTGAGGTGAAATTCCCATGAAAGATGGGGGAAAAGTGAGGAAAAAATGCGGGAAAATGGCTCCAAACCTCCCAAAAATGGCCAAGATCAGCCCAAAATTGTGTTAAATTGACCCAAAATCCACCGCAGGTAACTCAGGTGAGAGACAGGTGAGACAGGTGAGCATTTGGGGCCAATTTGGACCATTTTGGGGTGGTTTCAAGCCATTTTTTGGCCATTTTTGGCGGGAGTTTCACCTCACCTGTCCCACCTGTCTCACCTGTCTCACCTGTGTTACCTGGGGTGGATTTTGGGTCAATTCACCACAATTTTTGGGTGGATTTGGTGTCAATCTTTGCCATTTTTGGGGTGGTTTGGAGCCATTTTTGGTTGTTTTTCCCCATTTTTTCCCCATTTTTGGCGGGAATTTCCCCTCACCTGTCCCTTCTGTCTCACCTGTGTTACCTGGAATGGATTCTGGGTCAATTTACCACAATTTGTGGTGGATTTGGGCCATTTTTGGGGTGGATTTGGGCCATTTTTGGGGTGGTTTGGAGCCATTTTTGGGCGGTTTTTCCCCATTTTTTCCCCATTTTTGGTGGGAATTTCATCTCACCTGTCTCACCTGTCTCACCTGTGTTACCTGGAATGGATTCTGGGTCAATTCACCACAATTTTGGGGTGGATTTGGAGCATTTTTGGGTGGTTTTGACCCATTTTTGCGCCATTTTTCAGCCATTTCTCGCGGGAATTTCACCTCACCTGTCCCACCCACCTCACCTGTTCCTCACCTGTCTCACCTGTCTCACCTGGAATGGATTCTGGGTCAGTTTGCCACAATTTGTGGTGGATTTCGGCCATTTTGGAGTTGCTTGCAGACATTTTTGGGCGGTTTTGATCCATTTCTCCGCCATTTTTCGACTGTTTTTGGCGGGAATTTCAGCTCACCTGTCCCACCTGTCTCACCTGTGTTACCTGGAATGGATTCTGGGTCAATTTACCACAATTTGTGGTGGATTTGGGCCATTTTTGGGGTGGATTTGGGCCATTTTTGGGGTGGTTTGGACCATTTTTGGTTGTTTTTCCCCATTTTTTCCCCATTTTTGGCGGGAATTTCCCCTCACCTGTCCCACCTGTCTCACCTGTCTCACCTGTGTTACCTGGAATGGATTCTGAGTCAATTTAGCACAATTTGGGGTGGATTTGTGGTGGATTTGGGCCATTTTTGGGGTGGATTTGGGCCATTTTTGGGGTGGTTTGGAGCCATTTTTGGTTTTTTTTTCCCCATTTTTTCCCCTTTTTTTGGCGGGAATTTCCCCTCACCTGTCCCACCTGTCTCACCTGTCTTACCTGGAATGGATTCTGGGTCAGTTTACCACAATTTGGGGTGGATTTGTGCCATTTTGGGGTTGATTTGGTATCAATCTCGACCATTTTTGTGGTGGATTTGGACCATTTTTGGGTGTTTTTTCCCCATTTTTTCCCCTTTTTTTGGCGGGAATTTCCCCTCACCTGTCCCACCTGTCCCACCTGTCTCACCTGTGTTACCTGTGTTACCTAGAATGGATTTTGGGTCAATTCAGCACAATTCGGGATGGATTTTGGGTGGATTTGGAGTTGATTTGATCCATTTTTGATGGTTTTTCCCCATTTTTTCCCCATTTTTTCCCCATTTTTGGCGGGAATTTCCCCTCACCTGTCCCACCTGTCTCACCTGTGTTACCTGGAATGGATTCTGGGTCAGTTTACCACAATTTGTGGTGGATTTGGGCCATTTTGGGGTTGATTTGGTATCAATCTCGACCATTTTTGTGGTGGATTTGGACCATTTTTGGGTGTTTTTTCCCCATTTTTTCCCCCCATTTTTGGCGGGAATTTCCCCTCACCTGTCCCACCTGTCTCACCTGTCTCACCTGTGTTACCTGGAATGGATTTTGGGTCAATTTAGCACAATTTGGGGTGGATTTGTGGTGGATTTGGGCCATTTTTGGGGTGGATTTGGGCCATTTTTGGGGTGGTTTGGAGCCATTTTTGGGTGTTTTTTCCCCATTTTTTCCCCTTTTTTTGGCGGGAATTTCCCCTCACCTGTCCCACCTGTCTCACCTGTGTCCCTCACCTGTCCCCGCAGACACCACGGGCTGGGGCGTGTCCCCGCGCGGCGCTGGTTACCTGTTCGGCTCCGACGTGGTGGCTCAGTTCAACGCGGCCAACGAGGTTTCCATGATCTGCCGCGCCCACCAGCTCGTCATGGAGGGCTACAAGTGGCACTTTGGAGAGACCGTGCTCACCGTCTGGTCGGCTCCTAATTACTGCTACCGGTATGCTAATGAGATGCTAATTAGGTGTTAATTATCAGTGTTTCATTAGGAGTTACAACAGAGTTACCTGTGGCACAGGTGAGGTTGGGTTGGTCACAGAGAGCACAGGTGGCTCTGAGCACAGACCGTGCTCACCGTCTGGTCAGCGCCTAATTACTGCTACCGGTATGCTAATGAGATGCTAATTAATCATTCATTAGGTGTGTTTTGTTGGGAGTTGTGTAATGGTTACCTGTGGCACAGGTGAGGTTGGGTTGGTCACAGAGGACTACAAGTGGCTCTGAGCACAGACCGTGCTCACCGTCTGGTCAGCGCCTAATTACTGCTACCGGTATGCTAATGAGATGCTAATTAGGTGTTAATTAGGTGTTTTTAGTTTGGGATTACATGGGAGTTACCTGTGGCACAGGTGAGGTCAGGTTGGTCACGGAGGGCACAGGTGGCACTGAGCACAGACCGTGCTCACCGTCTGGTTGGCGCCTAATTACTGCTACCGGTATGCTAATGAGATGCTAATTACATGGTAATTAGGTGGTCATTGTATGGGAGTTACCTGTGGCACAGGTGGGCACAGGTGAGGTTGGGTTGGTCACAGAGGGCACAGGTGGCTCTGAGCACAGACCGTGCTCACTGTCTGGTCAGCCCCTAATTACTGCTACCGGTATGCTAATGAGATGCTAATTAGATATTAATTATGGGTATTTCATTGGGGATGATGTCAGAGTTACCTGTGGCACAGGTGAGGTTGGGTTGGTCACAGAGAGCACAGGTGGCTCTGAGCACAGACCGTGCTCACCGTCTGGTCAGCGCCTAATTACTGCTACCGGTATGCTAATGAGATGCTAATTAGGTGTTAATTATCAGTGTTTCATTAGGAGTTGCATCACAGTTACCTGGGCACAGGTGAGGTTTGGGCACACCTGGCTCGTGTGTTAATGAGATGTTAATTAGACCTAATTCCATGGTAATTACCTGGGGGTGTTACAGATGATTTCAGGTATGTAAATCACATGCTAATGAGAGGGTAATTAAGCGGTAATTAGGCGGTGATTAATTGAGGCTACCTGGGGTTTGGGCACACCTGTGTGGGCAGGTGAGAACAGGTAAAGAATAGGCAAATTACCTTTTAAACTATGCAAATGAGAGGCCTAAATATGCAAATGATATGCAAATGAGGTCAGGGATATGGAAGGTATTGGGCTGAGTGGGCACAGGTGAGACCTGTGTTCGGTTTGGGGTCTCCAGGTGAGTTGGGCAGGTGAGAACACGCCCAGAACTCATGTCAAACATGCAAATGAGATGCAAATGATATGCAAATGAGGTCAGGGATATGGAAGGTATTGGGCTGAGTTGGCACAGGTGAGACCTGGGCAGGTTTGGGGTCTCCAGGTGAGTCGGGCAGGTGAGAACACACCCGGAACACATTCAAAACATGCAAATGATATGCAAATGAGATTCAAATGATATGCAAATGAGGTCAGGGATATGGAAGGTATTGGGCTGAGTGGGCACAGGTGAGACCTGGGTGGGTTCGTGGTCTCCAGGTGAGTCAGGCAGGTGAGAGCATGCCCAGAACTACTTGCAAACATGCAAATGAGATGCAAATTATATGCAAATGAGGTCTGGAATTTGGAATGATTGGGGTTGAATGGACACAGGTGAGACCTGGGTGAGTTTGGGGTCTCCAGGTGAGTCGGGCAGGTGAGAACACACCCGGAACACATTCTAAAACATGCAAATGAGATGCAAATTATATTCAAATGATATGCAAATGAGGTCAGGGATATGGAAGGTATTCAGCTGAGTGGGCACAGGTGAGACCTGGGTGTGTTTGGGGTCTCCAGGTGAGTCGGGCAGGTGAGAGCACACCCGGAACACATTCAAAACATGCAAATGATATGCAAATGATATTCAAATGATATGCAAATGAGGTCTGGAATTTGGAATGATTGGGGTTGAATGGACACAGGTGAGACCTGGGTGAGTTTGGGGTCTCCAGGTGAGTCGGGCAGGTGAGAACACACCCGGAACTCATTCTAAACATGAAAATGAGATGCAAATGAGATACAAATGAGAGGCAAATGAGATGCAAATGAGATGCAAATGATATGCAAATGAGGTCTGGAATTTGGAATGATTGGGGTTGAATGGACACAGGTGAGACCTGGGTGAGTTTGGGGACTCCAGGTGAGTCGGGCAGGTGAGAACACACCCAGAACTAATTCTAAACATGAAAATGAGATGCAAATGAGGTCAGGGATATGGAAGGTATTGGGCTGAGTGGCCACAGGTGAGACCTGGGCAGGTTTGGGGTCTCCAGGTGAGTCGAGCAGGTGAGAGCATGCCCAGAACGCATGTCAAACATGCAAATGAGATGGAAAAGATATGCAAATGAGATGCAAAGGAGGTCCGGGATATGAAAGGTGTTGCACTGAGTGGACACAGGTGAGACCTGGGTGAGTTTGGGGACTCCAGGTGAGTCGGGCAGGTGAGAACACACCCAGAACTAATTCTAAACATGCAAATGAGATGCAAATGAGATGGTAATGATATTGAAATGATATGCAAATGAGGTCTGGGATATGGAAGGTGTTGGGTTGAGAGAACACAGGTGAGACCTGGGCGGGTTTGGTGTCTCCAGGTGAGTCGGGCAGGTGAGAACATACCCAGAACTCATTTCAAATATGCAAATGAGATGCAAACGAGATGCGAATGTGCCGGCAGGTGCGGGAACGTGGCGGCCATCTTGGAGCTGGACGAGCACCTGCAGAAGGAGTTCATCATCTTCGAGGCGGCGCCGCAGGAGACGCGCGGAATTCCCGCCAAGAAACCTGTGGCCGACTACTTCCTGTGACTCACCTGGGCACACCTGGGGACACACCTGGGCACACCTGGGGACACCTGGGGACACCTGGGGGTACCTGGAGGCACCTGGGGGTACCTGGGGACACACCTGGGGACACCTGGGGGTACCTGGAGGCACCTGGGGACACCTGGGCACACCTGGGGACACACCTGGGCACACCTGGGGACACCTAGGGACACCTGGGGACACCTGGGGACACACCTGGGGACACACCTGGGGGTACCTGGGGACACCTGGGGACACCTGGGGGTACCTGAGATGGACCTGGGGACACCTAGGGACACCTGGGGACACCTGGGGACACACCTGGGGACACACCTGGGGACACCTGGGGGCACCTAGGGACACACCTGGGGGCATCTGGGGGTACCTGGGGCCACCTGAGTACCTTCAAGGTCACCTGAGTTAGACCTGGGACACACCTGGGGACAGCTGAGGTCACCATGGGGGGAGCCTGGACACACCTGGGGACACCTGGGTATCTCCAAGGTCACCTGAGATAGACCTGGAGACACCTGGGCACACCTGGGGACACCTGGGGGTACCTGGGGACACTTGGGGGTACCTGGGTTACACCTGGGAACACCTGGGGACACACCTGGGGACACACCTGAGGACACCTGAGTGCCTCCAAGATCACCTGAGACAGGCCCAGGATCCACCTGGAGGCACCTGGGGACACCTGGGACACACCTGGGCACACCCAGGGTCACCTGGGGGACCTCAGACGCACCCAGGGTCACACCTGAGGTCACACCTGAGGTCACACCTGGGCCATGGGGGAGGCCTGGGAACCCTCGCTGACCTTTGTGGTGACCCCGATGACCCCCGAGTGACCCCATGACCCCCAGGTGACCCCCAGGTGACCCCAGTGACCTTCGGGTGACCCCTGGGGACACCTGTGACTTTTGGGGACCCTCCCCCACCCCCCGGGGGGGTCCCTCCCCTCCCCTCCCCCCCCCCCCCCGCGCGCGTTTTGGGGCGAAAACGGGGAAATTTTTTGTGTTTCTGCTCCGTTTCGGCTCCGTTTGGATAAAAAAAAAGGTCAAAAATCCCAAAAAGGTTTTTGGGAATTTTTTTTTGGGGGGGGGTGGGGGGCGGAGGGGAGGGGATGAGCAGGGAGGAATCCCAGCATCCTCAGCGGCAGAGCCAAGATGGCGGCGCCCACGGCTCAAGATGGCGGCGCCCGGCTCACCACGTGGCCGCGAGTCCAAGATGGCGGCGCCCACACCGGAAGTACCTGTACAGACCGGAAGTGGAGTCATTGATGACGCTAGTGTGGCTGCCACGCCCCTTTTCTTTAAGCCACGCCCACAAATGGGCGTGACCGAGCACGGCCATCGTCCCCCTCCCTCCCCCCCCTCCTCAAATCTCGCGAGAGCGCGTGAATGCAAGACGCGGGAAAGTGGAGGGGGGGGGGGAGGTGATAGTGAGCGAAATCTCGCGAGAGCGGCCGCAGAGAAACGCTGGAGATCTCGCGAGACTCGGCAAGGGGGGTGGGGGGGGTTAAGGTCTGGCGGGAGAGCCCATTGAGACGCGGTGTGGGTCTCGCGAGATTTGGCGCGGAGGGAAGAAAGGGGGGGGGGATGAGAGTAAAATCTCGCGAGAGCGCTCCTTGAGACGCATGGCGGTCTCGCGAGACTTCCGTGGAGGGCGGGAAGGAGGCGGGAAAGAGGAGGGAGCGAGGGGAAAGCCTCACTTGGGAGGGCGAATTGAAATCTCGCGAGAGAGCCCGTAAAGAAGCGGTACGATCTCGCGAGAATTGGGGTGGCGGGAGAGCGGGGAAGAAGGCCTGAGGGAGGAAGGGAGGAAGGGAGGAAGGAGTGGGCTAAAATCTCGCGCGAACACCCATAGGATAGCGTTAACTCTCGCGAGATTGCGTGCGGTGGGAGGGCGGGAAGGAGGGGGAGCGAGCGGGGAAGGAGAGAGAGAGAAAGAGAGATGGGGGACGAGATCTCGCGAGAGCTCCCATTGAAACTCACCTCGGTCTCGCGAGATCTGGCGTGGCGGAAGGGCGGGAAGGGGGCGGGCGTGAGGGAAGACCGAGGGGGCGGTGTGTGTGTGTGTGGGGGGGGGGGTGGGAATGCCGAGATCTCGCGAGATCGCGACGCTTTCTCAATGGGCGTTCTCGCGAGACCTGGCGTGGCGGGAGGGCGGGAAGGAGGAGCGAGCGCGGGGAGAGGAGATCCCGCGAGATCTCAGCGCGTCTCAATGGCAGATCTCGCGAGACCCGCGGGGGGCGGGCGAAGAGGGCGGGAAAAGGGAAAGGCGGGGAGGAGGAGGGGGCGGGGCGAGATCTCGCGAGATCGCCCATAGGGGAAGCGTTGCGCTCTCGCGAGACCTCGCCGGGCGCGCGCGCTGCCGCCGCCATTTTGCCGGCGTCTCCCTCAGCCCCCGGACTCCATTTCCCGTGAGCCCTGAGGGAGGGGAGGGGGGGTGGAGGGGGGGAGGAGGGCCCGGGGGGGGGTTTTGGGGGGGTCCAGGGGGGGCTTTGGGGGTGTAGAAGGGGGGGGTCTCCAGGAGGGGGAGGCGTGGGGGGTGGGGGGACCCAGCCGCCATTTGGCGTCGGAGGCGGAGCGGGAGCGGAGGCACCTCCCCGGGGCCCCCCCCTCCCCTCCCGTCTTTCCGCCTCTTCCTCCTCCTCCTCCGCCCCCCCTCCCTCGGCTCCCTCCCCCCCGTGAGGCGCCGGGACCGGCGGGAGCGATCGGTAACGAGGGAGCGGCGAGAGACCCCCGGGGGTGGGGGTTCGGTGTGGGGTGAGGGACCCCCGGTGAGGGGGGGGCGGCTGGGGAGGCCTCAGGGCCCCGTGAGGGGCTTGGGGGGGGATTTTCTGTGGGGCGAGGGGTTTGGGGGGAGATTTTCTGTGGGGTGGGGAGGCTGTGAGAGGCTTGGGGGTCCCTGGTTTGGGGTGAGGGGCTTGGGGGATTTTCTGTGGGGTGAGGGGTTTGGGGGGGAGATTTTCTGTGGGGTGAGGAGGCTGTGAGGGTCTTGAGGGGATTTTCTGTGGGGTGAGGAGGCTGTGAGGGGCCTGGGGGTCCCTGGTTTGGGGTGAGGAGCTTGGGGGATTTTCTGTGGGGTGAGGAGGCTGTGAGGGTCTTGAGGGGATTTTCTGTGGGGCGAGGAGGCTGTGAGGGGCTTGGGGGATTTTCTGTGGGGTGAGGAGGCTGTGAAGGGCTTGGGGGATTTTCTGTGGGGTGAGGAGGCTGTGAGGGGCTTGGGAGGATTTTCTGTGGGGTGAGGAGGCTGTGAGGGGCTTGGGGGTCCCTGGTTTGGGGTGAGGGGCTTGGGGGGATTTCTGTGGGGTGAGGAGGCTGTGAGGAGCTTGGAGGCATTTTCTGTGGGGTGAGGAGGCTGTGAGGGGTTTGGGGGTCCCCGGTTTGGGGTCAGGGCTTTGGGGGTCCCCGGTTTGGGGTGAGGGGCTTGGGAGGATTTTCTGTGGGGTGAGGAGGCTGTGAGGGGCTTGGGGGATTTTCTGTGGGGTGAGGAGGCTGTGAGGGGCTTGGGGGATTTTCTGTGGGGCAAGGAGGCTGTGAGGGGCTTGGGAGGATTTTCTGTGGGGTGAGGAGACTGTGAGGAGCTTGGGGGGATTTTCTGTGGGGTGAGGAGGCTGTGAGGAGCTTGGGGGTCCCTGGTTTGGGGTGAGGGGCTTGGGGGATTTTCTGTGGGGCAAGGAGACTGTGAGGAGCTTGGGGGATTTTCTGTGGGGTGAGGAGGCTGTGAGGGGCTTGGGGGATTTTCTGTGGGGTGAGGGGTTTGGGGGTCCCCGGTTTGGGGTGAGGAGGCTGTGAGGGTCTTGGGGGTCCCTGGTTTGGGGTGAGGAGGCTGTGAGGGGCTTGGGGGTCCCTGGTTTGGGGTGAGGGGCTTGGGGGTCCCTGGTTTGGGGTCAGGGCTTTGGGGGTCCCTGGTTTGGGGTCAGGGCTTTGGGGGTCCCCGGTTTGGGGTCAGGGGTTTGGGGGTCCGTGGTTTGGGGTGAGGAGGCTGTGAGGGGCTTGGGGGATTTTCTGTGGGGCGAGGGGTTTGGGGGGGAGATTTTCTGTGGGGTGAGGAGGCTGTGAGGAGCTTGGGGGATTTTCTGTGGGGTGAGGAGGCTGTGAGGGGCTTGGGGGATTTTCTGTGGGGTGAGGAGGCTGTGAGGGGCTTGGGGGATTTTCTGTGGGGCAAGGAGGCTGTGAGGGGCTTGGGAGGATTTTCTGTGGGGTGAGGAGGCTGTGAGGGGCTTGGGGGATTTTCTGTGGGGCGAGGGGTTTGGGGGTCCCTGGTTTGGGGTGAGGAGGCTGTGAGGGGCTTGGGGGATTTTCTGTGGGGCGAGGGGTTTGGGGGTCCCCGGTTTGGGGTGAGGAAGCTGTGAGGAACTTGGGGGATTTTCTGTGGGGTGAGGAGACTGTGAGAGGTTTGGGGTCAGGGGTTTGGGGGTCCCCGGTTTGGGGTCAGGGGTTTGGGGGTCCCTGGTTTGGGGTGAGGAGGCTGTGAGGAGCTTGGGGGGATTTTCTGTGGGGTGAGGAGGCTGTGAGGGCTTTGGGGGTCCCCGGTTTGGGGTCAGGGCTTTGGGGGTCCCTGGTTTGGGGTCAGGGGTTTGGGGGTCCCTGGTTTGGGGTCAGGGCTTTGGGGGTCCCTGGTTTGGGGTCAGGGGTTTGGGGGTCCCCAGTTTGGGGTCAGGGGTTTGGGGGTCCCCAGTTTGGGGTCAGGGCTTTGGGGGTCCCTGGTTTGGGGTGAGGAGGCTGTGAGGGGTTTGGGGGTCCCTGGTTTGGGGTCAGGGCTTTGGGGGTCCCTGGTTTGGGGTCAGGGGTTTGGGGGTCCCCGGTTTGGGGTCAGGGCTTTGGGGGTCCCCGGTTTGGGGTCAGGGCTTTGGGGGTCCCCGGTTTGGGGTCAGGGCTTTGGGGGTCCCTGGTTTGGGGTCAGGGGGCTGGGGGTCCCAAAGGTGAGGTGAAGGACCCCCCTCAGTCTGGGGATTTGGGGGGGCCTGGTTTGGGGTCTCCGTGAGGGATCTGGGGACCCTCAGGGCCTCAGAATGGGGTGGGGGTTTGGGGGTCTCGCTCTGGGGCCGGGGGTCGATTTGGGGGTCGCTGTGTGGGGTGAGGGATCCCCAGTGTGGGACCCCCAATGTGGGGCAGCCACAAAGCCCCGGGGTGGGGTGAGGGGGCAGTTTGGGGGTCCCGGTGTGGGCTTTGGGGTCACTTTGGGGGTCTCAGTTTAGGGTGAGGGGCCTGAGACCCCCAGGAGGGCTTTGGGGGTTTCAGTTCAGGGTTTGGGCTCACTTTGGGACCCCCGTGTGGGGTTTGGGGTCACTTTGGGGTCTGGGGTCAGTTTGGGGTCTCACTGTGTGGGTTGGGGTCACTTAGAGGTCTCAGTTTGGGGTTTGGGCTCAGTTTGGGGTCACTTTGGGGGTCTCAGTTTGGGGTCCCGGTGTGAGGTTTGGGGTCTCAGGGTGGGGTTTGGGGTCACTTTGGGGGTCTTGCTGTGGGGTGAGGGGTCAGTTTGGGGGTCCCAGTGTGGGGTTTGGGGTCAGTTTGGGGGTCCCAGTGTGGGGTCATTTTGGGGTCTCAGTTTGGGGTTTGGGGTCACTTTGAGGTCTCAGTGTGAGGTTTGGGGTCACTTTGGGGTCTCAATTTGGGGTCACTTTGGGGTCTCAGTGTGAGGTTTGGGGTCTCAGTTTGGGGTCTGGGGTCACTTTGGGGTCTCAGTTTGGGGTCTGGGGTCACTTTGGGGTCTCAGTTTGGGGTCTGGGGTCACTTTGGGGTCTCAGTTTGGGGTCTGGGGTCACTTTGGGGTCTCAGTTTGGGGTCTGGGGTCACTTTGGGGTCACTTTGGGGTCACTTTGGGGTCATTTTGGGGTCTCAGTTTGGGGTTTGAGGTCACTTTGGGGTCTCAGTGTGAGGTTTGGGGTCACTTTGGGGTCTCAGTTTGGGGTTTGAGGTCACTTTGGGGTCTCAGTGTGAGGTTTGGGGTCACTTTGGGGTCTCAGTTTGGGGTTTGGGGTCACTTTGGGGTCTCAGTTTGGGGTCTGGGGTCACTTTGGGGTCACTTTGGGGTCTCAGTTTGGGGTTTGGGGGTCACTTTGGGGTCTCAGTTTGGGGTCTGGGGTCACTTTGGGGTCTCAGTTTGGGGTCTGGGGTCACTTTGGGGTCACTTTGGGGTCTCAGTTTGGGGTCTGGGGTCACTTTGGTGTCTCAGTTTGGGGTTTGGGGGTCACTGTGCGGTCTCAGTGTGAGGTTCAGGGGTCACTTTTGGGGGGCTCAGTGTGGGCTTTGGGGTCACTTTGGGGTCTCAGTTTGGGGTCTGGGGTCACTTTGGGGTCTCAGTTTGGGGTCTGGGGTCACTTTGGGGTCACTTTGGGGTCACTTTGGGGTCTCAGTTTGGGGTCACTTTGGGGTCACTTTGGGGTCTCAGTTTGGGGTCACTTTGGGGTCACTTTGGGGTCTCAGTTTGGGGTCTGGGGTCACTTTGGGGTCTCAGTTTGGGGTCTGGGGTCACTTTGGGGTCACTTTGGGGTCTCAGTGTGGGGTTGGGGGTCACTTTGGGGTCTCAGTGTGAGGTTTGGGGTCACTTTGGGGTCTCAATTTGGGGTCTGGGGTCACTTTGGGGTCTCAGTTTGGGGTCTGGGGTCTCTTTGGGGTCTCAGTTTGGGGTCTGGGGTCTCTTTGGGGTCTCAGTGTGAGGTTTGGGGTCACTTTGGGGTCTCAGTGTGAGGTTTGGGGTCAGTTTGGGGTCTCAGTTTGGGGTTTGGGGTCACTTTGGGGTCTCAGTTTGGGGTTTGGGGTCACTTTGGGGTCTCAGTTTGGGGTTTGGGGTCACTTTGGGGTCTCAGTTTGGGGTCTCAGTTTGGGGTTTGGGGGTCACTGTGGGGTCTCAGTGTGAGGTTTGGGGTCACTTTGGGGTCTGGGGTCACTTTGGGGTCTCAGTTTGGGGTTTGGGGTCTCTTTGAGGTCTCAGTGTGAGGTTTGGGGTCACTTTGGGGTCTCAATTTGGGGTCACTTTGGGGTCTCAGTGTGAGGTTTGGGGTCTCAGTTTGGGGTCTGGGGTCACTTTGGGGTCTCAGTTTGGGGTTTGGGGTCTCTTTGGGGTCTCAATTTGGGGTCAGTTTGGGGGTCTCAGTTTGGGGTCCCAGTGTGGGGTGTGAGACATCTGTGTGAGGTTCAGGGGTCACTTTTGGGGGGCTCAGTGTGGGCTTTGGGGTCACTTTGGGGTCTGGGGTCAGTTTGGGGTCTCACTGTGTGGGTTGGGGTCACTTTGGGGTCTCAGTTTGGGGTTTGGGGGTCACTGTGGGGTCTCAGTGTGAGGTTTGGGGTCTGGGGTCAGTTTGGGGTCTCACTGTGTGGGTTGGGGTCACTTTGGGGTCTGTGGTCACTTTGGGGTCACTTTGGGGTCTCAGTGTGGGGTGAGGGGTCAGTTTGGGGTCTCAGTGTGAGGTTTGGGGTCACTTTGGGGTCTCAGTTTGGGGTCTGGGGTCACTCTGGGGTCAGTTTGGGGTCACTTTGGGATGAGATTTTGAGGTCACTTTGGGGTCACTTCGTGGTCACTCTGGGGTCACTTTGGGGTCACTTGGGGTCACTTTAGGGTTACATTTGAGATAATTTTGAGGTCACTTTAGGGTCACTTTGGGGTCACTTTGGGGTCAGCCTGGGGTCACTCTGGGGTCACTTTGGGGTCAGCCTGGGGTCACTTTGGGGTCACTTTTGGGGTCACTTTGGATTTTTGGGACGCTTTGGGATCACTTTGGGGTCACTTTGGATTTTGGGGTCCCTTTGGAGTCACTTGGGGTCACTTAGGGTCACTCTGGGGTCACTTTGGGGTCACTCTGGGGTCACTTCGGTGTCTCAGTTTGGGGTCACTTTTAGGGTCACTCTGCCGTCACTTTGGGGTCACTTTGGGGTCACTTTGGGGTCACTTGGGGTCACTTTAGGATCACTTTTAGGGTCACTTTGGGGTCACCTTCAGGTCCCCTTGGGGTCACTTTGGGGGTCCTGGGGTCACTCTGGGGTCACTTGGGTCACTCTGGGGTCACTTTGGGGTCACTCTGGGGTCACTTTGGGGTCACTTTTAGGGTCACTCTGGGGTCACTTTGGGGTCACTTTGGGGTCACTTGGGTCACTCTGGGGTCACTTCATGCTCACTTTGGGGTCACTCTGGGGTCACTTTGGAGTCCCTTTCAGTTTTGGGGTCACTTTGGGGTCCCTTGGGGTCACTCTGGGGTCACTTGGGGTCACTTTGGGGTCACCCTGGGGTCACTTCGGTGTCTCAGTTTGGGGTCACTTTTAGGGTCACTCTGCCGTCACTTTGGGGTCAGCTTGGAGTGACTTTGGGGTCACTTTGAGGTCACTCTGGGGTCACATCAGGGTCCATTTGGGGTCACTTTGAGGTCACTTTGGGGTCACTTCAGGGTCACTTTGGGGTCACCTTCAGGTCCCCTTGGGGTCACTTTGGGGTCACTTGGGGTCACTTTGGGGGTCCTGGGGTCACTGGGGTCACTTGGGGTCACTCTGGGGTCACTTTGGAGTCCCTTTCAGTTTTGGGGTCGCTTTGGGGTCACTTTGGGGTCACCTTCAGGTCCCCTTGGGGTCACTTTGGGGTCACTTTGGGGTCACTTGGGGTCACCCTGGGGTCACTCTGGGGTCACTTTGGGGTCACTTTGGGGTCACTTGGGGTCACTTTGGGGTCACCCTGGGGTCACTTCGGTGTCTCAGTTTGGGGTCACCTTGGGATCACTTTTGGGATAATTTTGGGGTCACTTTGGGGGTCCCCAGGTGGGACAGGTGACCCCAAACCTGTGCCGCCCCTCCCCCCCCAGTCTGAGTTCTGAGAGCACCTGAGTTCAGGTAGGGGTGGGGCAGGTGTGCCCCCCAGGTGTGCCCCAGGTGTGCCCCAGGTGTGCCCAGGTACCCCCAGGTGTCCCCAGGTGTGCCCAGGTACCCCCAGGTGTGCCCAGGTGTCTCCAGATGTGCTCAGGTACCCCCAGGTGTCCCCAGGTGTCCCCAGGTGTCCCCAGGTACCCCCAGGTGTTCCCCAAGTGTGCCCAGGTGTTCCCCAGGTGTGCCCCAGGTGTGCCCCAGGTGTCCCCAGGTACCCCCAGGTGTGTGGCTGGAGGTTCTCTCTGGGGCAGGTGTGCCCCAGGTGTCCCCAGGTACCCCCAGGTGTGGGGCTGGGGTTCTCTCTGGGGCAGGTGTGCCCCAGGTGTGCTCAGATCCTCTCCAGGTGTGCTCAGGTTCCCCTCAAGTGTCCCCAGGTGTGCACAGGTGCTACTCGGGCTCCCCCCAGGTGTGCCCCAGGTGTCTCCAGATGTGCTCAGGTACCTGCAGGTGTCCCCAGGTGTCCCCAGGTGTGCCCAGATGTGCCCAGGTGTCCCCAGGTGTGCTCAGGTGTGTCCCAGGTGTGTCTCAGGTGTGCTCAGGGTACCCCCAGGTGTCCCCAGGTGTGTTCCAGGTGCTCTCAGGTTCCCCCAGGTGTCCCCAGCTATGCTCAGGTGTGCCCCAGCTGCCTCCCAGGTGTCCCCAGGTGTGCTCAGGTGTGCTCAGATGCTCTCAGACACTCCCAGGTGCTCTCAGGTGTCCCCAGCTGCCCACCAGGTGTGCATAAGTGACCACAGGTGTGTCCAGGTGTCCCCCAGGTGCTCTCAGGTGTCCCCAGGTGTTCTCTAGGTGCTTTCAGGTGTCCCCAGCTGTCCCCAGGTGTGCAGTGGACGTCCCCAGGTGTGCCCAGCTGCCCCCCAGGTGTGCTCAGGTGTTCCCCAGGTGCCCTCAAGTGCTCCCAGGTGTGTTCAGGTGCTCTCAGATACTCTCAGGTGTCCCCAGGTGCCCCCCCAGGTTCTCTCAGGTGCGTTCAGGTGTCCTTAAGCATCCCCAGATGGTCTCAGGTGTGCTCAGGTGTGCTCAGGTGTTCCCCAGGTGCTCTCAGTTGTGCTCAGGTGCTCTCAGACACCTCTCAGGTGTGCTCAGGTGTTCCCCAGGTGTGCCCCAGGTGTGCTCAGGTGTTTTCCAGGTGCTCTCAGGTGTGCTCTGGTGTTCCCCAGGTGTGCTCAGGTGTTCCCCAGGTGCCCCCAGGTGTGCTCAGGTGTTCCCCAGGTGCCCTCAGTTGTGCTCAGGTGCTCTCAGACACCTCACAGGTGTGCCCAGGTGTGCTCAGCTGTTCACAGGTGTTCCCCAGCTGCTCCCAGGTGCCCTCAGGTGTCCTTGGGTGCACTCAGGTGCTGTCAGGTACCTTCAGGTGTCCCCAGCAGTTCCCAGGTGTCCCCCAGACACTCCCAGGTGTGTTCAGGTGCACACTGGATGTTCTCAGGTGTGTCCAGGTGCTCCCAGGTGTTCTCTAGATGGTCTCTGGTGCTCTCAGGTGGCCCCAGGTGTGCACAGGTACTGCCCCAAGTGCTCTCAGGTACCCCCAGGTGTCCCCAGGTGCTCTCAGGTGTCCCCAGGTGCTCTCGGGTGTCCTCAGGTGCTCTCAGGTATGCACAGGTATCTCTCAGGTGCCCCCAGGTGTGCACAGGTATCCCTCCAGGTGCCCCCAGGTGCTCCCGAGACCCCCCCAGGTGTCCCCAGGTGCTCTCAGGTGTCCCCAGGTGCTCTCAGGTGCCCTCAGGTGTGCGCAGGTATCTCTGAGGTGCCCCCAGGTGTGCACAGGTAATCCTCCAGGTGCCCCCAGGTGCTCTCACATGTGCCTAGGTGTGCACAGGTGTCCCCAGGTGCTCCCACAACATCCCCCAGGTGCTCTCAGGTATGCACAGGTATCTCTCAGGTGCCCCCCCTGACTCACCTGTCTCCCCCAGGACGCCCCCCCCGCCTCACCGGCACCGTGGAAGTGGAGTGTGAGGAGGAGGAGGAGGGCCCCGCGCGCACAGGTGAGTGCAGCACACCTGCACAGGTGAGGGGGGACAGGTGAGGGTGGGACAGGTGAGGGTGAGGAGGAGGAGGAGGGCCCTGCGCGCACAGGTGAGTGCAGCACACCTGGGCAGGTGAGGGGGGACAGGTGAGGGTGAGGAGGAGGAGGGCCCCGCGCGCACAGGTGAGTGTGTCACACCTGGGCAGGTGAGGAGGGACAGGTGAGGGTGGGACAGGTGAGGGTGAGGAGGAGGAGGGCCCCGCGCGCACAGGTGAGTGTGTCACACCTGGGCAGGTGAGGGGGACAGGTGAGGGTGGGACAGGTGAGGGTGAGGAGGAGGAGGAGGGCCCCGCGAGCACAGGTGAGTGCAGCACACCTGCACAGGTGAGGGTGGGATAGGTGAGGAGGAGGAGGGCCCTGTGCACATAGGTGAGGGGCACACCTGGGCAGGTGAGGGGGGGAGGGGGAGGGTCCCACACGCACAGGTCTGACACCTGGACAGGTGAGTGTGTGACGCCTGGACAGGTGAGATTTGCGTGGTCAGGTAAGGGTGGGGAGGAGGGCCCCAAACACACAGGTGAGTGAGGGGCACACCTGGACAGGTGAGGTTTACCTGGATAGGTGAGGGTGGGGAGGAGGGCTCCACGCACACAGGTGGGTGAGGGGGCACACCTGGACAGGTGAGGGGGGGAGGAGGAGGAGGGTCCTGCACACACAGGTGAGGGTACAACAGGTGAGGTTTACCTGGACAGGTGGGGGAGGAGCAGGTGAGGGGGAGGAGGAGGAGGAGGAGGGCCCCGCGCACACAGGTGGGCACACCTGGACAGGTGAGGGGGGGGGACAGGTGTTACCTGGGACAGGTGAGAGTGAGTTACCTGGGACAGGTGAGGGGGGACAGATAATGGTGAGGAGAAGGAAGGTCCCACGCGCACAGGTGAGCATGTTGCACCTGGGGCAGGTGAGATTTACGTGGACAGGTGAGGGTGGGATAGGTGAGGAGGAGGAGGAGGGCTGTGCATGCACAGGTATGAGTTACCTGGGACAGGTGAGGGGGGAACAGGTGAGGGACAGGTCAGTGTGGGGAGGGGGAGGAGAGCCCTGCATGCACAGGTGAGTGTGTCACACCTGGACAGGTGAGGGTGGGACAGGTGAGTGTGCTATACCTGAGACAGGTGAGGGTGGGACAGGTGAGTGTGTCACCTCGGACAGGTGAGGGTGGGACAGGTGAGTGTGTCACCTGGGACAGGTGAGGGTGGGACAGGTGAGGGTGGGACAGGTGAGGGTGGGACAGGTGAGTGTGTCACCCGGGACAGGTGAGGGTGGGGCAGGTGAGTGTGTCACCTGGGACAGGTGAGGGTGGGACAGGTGAGTGTGTCACCTGGGACAGGTGAGGGTGGGGCAGGTGAGTGTGTCACCTGGGACAGGTGAGGGTGGGGCAGGTGAGTGTGTCACCTGGGACAGGTGAGGGTGGGACAGGTGAGTGTGTCACCTGGGACAGGTGAGGGTGGGGCAGGTGAGTGTGTCACCTGGGACAGGTGAGGGTGGGACAGGTGAGTGTGAAGAGAAGGAGAGCCCCGCACGCACAGGTGAGTGTGGCACTAGTGAGGTTTACCTGGGCAGGTGAGGGTGGGACAGGTGAGGGTGAAGGTGAGGAGGAGGAGGGCCCTGCGTGCACAGGTGAATGAGGGACACACCTGGACAGGTGAGGGGGGGAGGGGGAGGGCCCCGAGCACACACCTGAGTGTCACACCTGGACAGGTGAGGGTGGAATAGATGAGTGTGGGACAGGTAAGGTTTACCTGGACAGGTGAGGGGGGGAGGAGGAAGGCCCTGCGTGCACACGTGTGTGTGGGACAGGTGAGATTTACCTGTACAGGTGAGGGGGGGAGGAGGAAGGCCCTGCGTGCACACGTGTGTGTGGGACAGGTGAGATTTACCTGGACAGGTGAGGGAGGCACAGGTGAGGGAGGAACAGGTGAGATTTACATAGGACAGGTAAGATTTATCTGGGACAGGTGAGGGTGGGACCCAGTGGGGTTACACCTGACACAGGTGAGGGGGGAGGGGTTCAGGTCTCACCTGGGACAGGTGTGCCGTTACCTGTGCAGGTACTGCAGCCCAGGTGAGGTTAGGGAGGGTTTAGCTGAGGCTCTCACCTGTCCTAGGTGTGCCTCACCTGCGCTAGGTGAGTCTGAGGTGTGTCTTACCTGTGCCAGGTGAGTCTGAGGTGTGTCTCGCCTGTGCCAGGTGAGTCTGAGGTGTGTCTTACCTGTCCCAGGTGTGTCTTAGCTGTGTCAGGTGTGTCTGAGGTGTGTCTTACCTGTCCCAGGTGTGTCTCACCTGTGCTAGCTGAGTCTGAGGTGTGTCTCACCTGTGCCAGGTGTGTCTGAGGTGTGTCTTACCTGTGCCAGGTGAGTCTGAGGTGTGCCTCACCTGTGCCAGGTGAGTCTGAGGTGTGTCTTACCTGTGCCAGGTGTGTCTGAGGTGTGTCTTACCTGTGCCAGGTGTGTCTGAGGTGTGTCTTACCTGTCCCAGGTGTGTCTCACCTGTGCTAGCTGAGTCTGAGGTGTGCCTCACCTGTGCCAGGTGTGTCTGAGGTGTGTCTCACCTGTGCTAGGTGAGTCTGAGGTGTGTCTTACCTGTGCCAGGTGTGTCTGAGGTGTGTCTTACCTGTCCCAGGTGTGTCTCACCTGTGCCAGGTGAGTCTGAGGTGTGTCTTACCTGTGCCAGGTGAGTCTGAGGTGTGTTTTACCTGTGCCAGGTGTGCCTCACCTGTGCTAGGTGAGTCTGAGGTGTGTCTCACCTGTGCCAGGTGAGTCTGAGGTGTGTCTTACCTGTCCCAGGTGTGTCTTACCTGTGCCAGGTGAGTCTGAGGTGTGTCTTACCTGTGCCAGCTGAGTCTGAGGTGTGTCTTACCTGTGCCAGGTGTGTCTGAGGTGTGTCTCACCTGTGCCAGGTGAGTCTGAGGTGTGTCTTACCTGTCCCAGGTGTGTCTTACCTGTGCCAGGTGAGTCTGAGGTGTGTCTTACCTGTGCCAGGTGAGTCTGAGGTGTGTCTTACCTGTGCCAGGTGAGTCTGAGGTGTGTCTCACCTGTGCCAGGTGTGTCTGAGGTGTGTGTTACCTGTCCCAGGTGTGTCTGAGGTGTGTCTCACCTGTGCCAGGTGAGTCTGAGGTGTGTCTTACCTGTGCCAGGTGTGTCTGAGGTGTGTCTCACCTGTGCCAGGTGTGTCTGAGGTGTGTCTTACCTGTCCCAGGTGTGTCTGAGGTGTGTCTTACCTGTCCCAGTTGTGTCTCACCTGTCTCAGGTGTGTTGTTACCTGTTCCAGGTGCTGCGGCCCAGGTGAGGCTGGGAGGGCTCAGGTCAGGTCAGAGGGGTTTAGGGAGGCTCTTACCTGGCCCAGGTGTGTCCTAGGTGTGTCTTTACCTGTCCCAGGTATATTTTTACCTGTCCCAGGTGTGTCTCAGGTGTACCTTTACCTGTCCGCGGTGTGTTTTGCTTGTCCCAGGGGTATACTTACCTGTCCTAGGCATGCTTCACCTGTTCCAGGTGTGTCCTAGGTGTGTCTCAGGTGTGTCTCACCTGTCCCAGGTGTTCTTTACCTGTCCCAGGTGTGTCCCACCTGTCTCAGGTGTGTTTTTAGCTGTCCCAGGTGTGTCTCACCTATCCCAGGTGTGTCCCAGGTGTGCCCCACCTGTCTCAGGTGTGTCCCAGGTGTGTCCCAGGTGTGTCCCAGGTGTATTTTTACCCATCCCAGGTGTGTTTTTACCTGTCCCAGGTGTGTCTCACCTATCCCAGGTGTGTCCCAGGTGTGTCCCACCTGTCTCAGGTGTGTTTTTAGCTGTCCCAGGTGTGTCTCACCTATCCCAGGTGTGTCCCAGGTGTGTCTCACCTGTCCCAGGTGTGTCCCAGGTGTGCCCCACCTGTCTCAGGTGTGTCCCAGGTGTGTCCCAGGTGTTCCAGGTGTGTTTTTCCCTTTCCCAGGTGTCTCTTTAGCTGTCCCAGGTGTGTCCCAGGTGTGTTTTTACCTGTCTCAGGTGTGTCCCAGGTGTCTCAGGTGTATTTTTCCCTGTCCCAGTTCTGTCTCAGGTGTGTCCCAGGTGTCTCAGGTGTATTTTTCCCTGTCCCAGGTGTGTCCCAGGTGTGTCCCACCTGTCTCAGGTGTGTTTTTACCTGTCCCAGGTGCGTCTCCCGTGTTTCACCTGTTCCTTACCTGTCCCAGGTGTGCCCCAGGTGTGTTTTTACCTGTCTCAGGTGTGTCCCAGGTGTGTCCCACCTGTCTCAGGTGTGTCCCAGGTGTCTCAGGTGTGTTTTTACCTGTCTCAGGTGTGTCCCAGGTGTGTCCCAGGTGTGTCTCAGGTGTCCCAGGTGCATCTCCCATGTCTCACCTGTCCCTTACCTGTCCCAGGTGTGTCTCAGGTGTGTCCCAGGTGTCTCAGGTGTGTTTTTCCCTGTCCCAGGTGTGTCTCAGGTGTGTCCCAGGTGTCTCAGGTGTGTTTTTCTCTGTCCCAGGTATGTCTCAGGTGTGTCCCAGGTGCCCCAGGTGTGTTTTTACCTGTCTCAGGTGTGTCCCAGGTGTGTCCCACCTGTCTCAGGTGTGCTTGTACCTGTCCCAGGTGTGTCCCAGGTGTGTCCCAGGTGTCTCAGGTGTGTCTCAGGTGTCCCAGGTGCGTCTCCCGTGTCTCACCTGTCCCTTACCTGTTGCAGGTGCCGCAGCCCAGGTGAGGCTGGGCCGCCCGGGCGCCCCCCCCCAGCATGAGGCGCCCCCTACCCAGCAGCCCCTGCGGCAGGGGGGGGGCGGCCCCGGGGCCCCCCCGCCCCACCCCCACCCTCCGCTGCACCCCCAGGTAAGGCCGGGGGGGGGAGGGGCGGGGGGGGGAGGGGCGGGGGGACCCAAAAAAACCGAAAAATTGTGCTAAAATCGCCCAAATTTACCCCAAAATTCTGCTAAAATCGCCCAAATTTACCCCAAAATTGCCCTGAAATGCCCCAAAATTTGTGCTAAATTTACCCCAAAATTGTGCTAAAGTCGCCCGAATTTACCCCAAAATTCTGCTAAAATCGCCCAAATTTACCCCAAAATTGCCCTGAAATGCCCCAAAATTCTGTTCCTAAATGGCCCAAAATTCTGCCAAAATCGCCCCAAATTTACCCCAAAATTCTGCTAAAATCGCCCAAATTTACCCCAAAATTGCCCTGAAATGTCCCAAAATTTGTCCTAAATTTACCCCAAAATTGTCCTAAAATGCACCAAAATGTGCCTCAAATTTATGCCAAAATTGCCCTGAATTGCCCCAAAACTTGTCCTAAATTTACCCCAAAATTCTGCTAAATTCACCCCAAATTTACCCCAAAATTGCCCTGGAATGTCCCAAAATTTGTCCTAAATTTACCCCAAAATTGCCCTGAAATGTCCTAAAATTTGTCCCAAATTTATCCCAAAATTGCCCTAAAATGTACCCAAAATTTGTCCTAAATTTACCCCAAAATTCTGCTAAAATCACCCCAAATTTCCCCAAAATTGCCCTAAAATGCCCCAAAATTTGTCCTAAATTTACCCCAAAATTACCCTAAAATGTCCCAAAATTCTACCAAAATCACCCCAAAATTCTCCCAAAAATTACCCTAAAATGCCCCAAAATTCTGCTTTTTTTGTCCTTTCCCCCCAAAATAATAATTTTTTTCCCAATTTTTTCCCAAAATTTTTCTTTTTCCCCCCATTTTCCTCTAATTTTTGTCATTTTTTGGCTGATTTTTGCCATTTTTTCAGCATTTTTCCCCATTTTTCCCAAAATCCTCATTTTTCCCCCGATTTTCCCCATTTTTTCCCCATTTTTTTCCGTTTTTTCACCAATTTTCTCCATTTTTTCATCTTTTCACCCATTTTTTTTCCCATTTTTTTCCAAAATCTCTGTTTTTTCCCCCATTTCAGTCTCCTCAGACCCTCCCCAAAACCATCCCAAATTTCCTCATTAAATCCACATTTTTCCCCCAATTTTCTCCCAATTTTCCCCAATTTTTCCCCATTTTTTCACCGATTTTCCCCATTTTTTTCCCCAAAATTCCCATTTTTTCCCCATTTTTTCCCAAAATCCCCATTTTTCACCCCATTTCCAACTCCTCCAGGGCAGAGTGGAGACCCTCCCCAAAACCTTCCCAAATCTCCCCAATTTTTCTCATTTTTTCCCCATTTTTTCCCCATTTTTTTCCATTTTTTCACCAATTTTCTCCATTTTTTCATCTTTTCACCCATTTTTTTCCCATTTTTTCCCAAAATCTCTGTTTTTTCCCCCATTTTTTAGCCTCCCCGGGACAGAATGTTTGTGTCCCCTCAGTCCCTCCCCAAAACCACCCCAAATTTCCCCAATTTTCTTCATTAAATCCCCATTTTTTCACCGATTTTCCCCGTTTTTTCCCCAAAATTCCCATTTTTTCCCCATTTTTTCCCAAAATCCTCATTTTTCTCCCCATTTCCAACTCCTCCAGGGCAGAGTGGAGACCTTTCCCAAAACCTTCCCAAATCTCCCCAATTTTCCTCATTAAATCCTCATTTTTTAACCTTTTTTTCCCCATTTTTTCCCCATTTTTTTCTGTTTTTTCACCAATTTTCTCCATTTTTTCATCTTTTCACCCATTTTTTTCCCATTTTTTCCCAAAATCTCTGCTTTTTCCCCCATTTCAGCCTCTTCGGGACAGAATGACTGCGTCCCCTCAGACTGTCCCCAAAACCACCCCAAATTTCTCCTTTAAATTGCCAATAAATCCTCTTTTTTTCCCTGATTTTCTCCATTTTTTCCCCATTTTTTGACCGATTTTCCCCATTTTTTTCCCCAAAATTCCCATTTTTTCCCCATTTTTTCCCAAAATCCCCATTTTTCACCCCATTTCCAACTCCTCCAGGGCAGAGTGGAGACCCTCCCCAAAACCTTCCCAAATCTCCAATTTTCCTCATTAAATCCTCATTTTTTAACTTTTTCTTCCCCATTTTTTCACCATTTTTTTCCATTTTTCACCAATTTTCTCCATTTTTTCATCTTTTCGCCCATTTTTTTTCCCATTTTTCCCAAAATCTCTGTTTTTTCCCCCATTTCAGTCTCCTCAGGCCCTCCCCAAAACCATCCCAAATTTCCTCATTAAATCCACATTTTTCCCCCAATTTTCCCCCAATTTTCCCCAATTTTCCCCATTTTTTCACCAATTTTCCCCATTTTTTTCCCCAAAATTCCCATTTTTTCCCCATTTTTTCCCAAAATCCTCATTTTTCTCCCCATTTCCAACTCCTCCAGGGCAGAGTGGAGACCCTCCCCAAAACCTTCCCAAATCCCCAATTTTCCTCATTAAATCCTCATTTTTTAACCTTTTTTTCCTCATTTTTTCACCATTTTTTTTCATTTTTTCACCAATTTTCTCCATTTTTTCATCCTTTCACCCATTTTTTTCCCCAATTTTTCCCAAAATTTCTGTTTTTTCCCCCATTTCAGTCTCCTCAGACCCTCCCCAAAACCATCCCAAATTTCCTCATTAAATCCTCATTTTTCCCCCAATTTTCCCCAATTTTCCCCATTTTTTCACCGATTTTCTCCATTTTTTCCCCAAAATTCCCATTTTTTCCCCATTTTTTCCCAAAATCCTCATTTTTCACCCCATTTCCAACTCCTCCAGGGCAGAGTGGAGACCTTTCCCAAAACCTTCCCAAATCTCCCCAATTTTCCTCATTTTTTCCCCATTTTTCCCCCAGTTTTTCCCATTTTTCACCCATTTTTGCCATTTTTTCATTGTTTTTCCCAATTTTTTTTCCCCAAAAGTAAATTTTTTCCCAAAATCTCTGTTTTTTCCCCCATTTCAGCCTTTTTGGGACAGAATGTTTGTGTCCCCTCAGACTCTCCCCAAAACCATCCCAAATTTCTCCTTTAAATTGCCAATAAATCCTCATTTTTTCACTGATTTTCTCCATTTTTTTCCCATTTTTCTCCGTTTTTTCAGAGTTTTTCCCCATTTTTTTCCCAAAATCCCATTTTTCCCCATTTTTTCACCAGTTTTCCCCATTTTTTCCCTGATTTTTGCCATTTTTTCAGCATTTTTTCCCCATTTTTTTCCCAAAATCCCCATTTTTTCCCCCGATTTTGCCTTTTTTTCCCCATTTTTCCCCATTTTTTCCCCAAAATTCCCATTTTTTCCCCATTTTTTCCCAAAATCCCCATTTTTCACCCCATTTCCAACTCCTCCAGGGCAGAGTGGAGACCCTCCCCGAAACCTTCCCAAATCTCCCCAATTTTCCTCATTAAATCCTCATTTTTTAACCTTTTTTTCCCCATTTTTTCCCCATTTTTTTCCATTTTTTCACCAATTTTCTCCATTTTTTCATCCTTTCACCCATTTTTTTTCCCATTTTTCCCCAAAATCTCTGTTTTTTCCCCCATTTTTTAGCCTCCCCGGGACAGAATGTTTGTGTCCCCTCAGCCTCTCCCCAAAACCACCCCAAATTTCTCCTTTAAATTGCCAATAAATCCTCATTTTTTCACTGATTTTCTCCATTTTTTTCCCATTTTTCTCCGTTTTTTCAGAGTTTTTCCCCATTTTTTTCCCAAAATCCCATTTTTCCCCATTTTTTCCCAAAATCCTCATTTTTCTCCCCATTTCCAACTCCTCCAGGGCAGAGTGGAGACCCTTCCCAAAACCTTCCCAAATCTCCCCAATTTTCCTCATTAAATCCTCATTTTTTAACTTTTTCTTCCCCATTTTTTCACCATTTTTTTCCATTTTTTCACCAATTTTCTCCATTTTTTCATCCTTTCACCCATTTTTTTCCCCAATTTTTCCCAAAATTTCTGTTTTTTCCCCCATTTCAGTCTCCTCAGACCCTCCCCAAAACCATCCCAAATTTCCTCATTAAATCCACATTTTTCCCCCAATTTTCTCCCAATTTTCCCCATTTTTTCACCGATTTTCCCCATTTTTTCCCCCAAAATTCCCATTTTTCCCCATTTTTTCCCAAAATCCTCATTTTTCTCCCCATTTCCAACTCCTCCAGGGCAGAGTGGAGACCCTTCCCAAAACCTTCCCAAATCTCCCCAATTTTCCTCATTAAATCCTCATTTTTTAACTTTTTCTTCCCCATTTTTTCACCATTTTTTTCCATTTTTTCACCAATTTTCTCCATTTTTTCATCCTTTCACCCATTTTTTTCCCCAATTTTTCCCAAAATTTCTGTTTTTTCCCCCATTTCAGTCTCCTCAGACCCTCCCCAAAACCATCCCAAATTTCCTCATTAAATCCACATTTTTCCCCCAATTTTCTCCCAATTTTCCCCATTTTTTCACCGATTTTCCCCATTTTTTCCCCCAAAATTCCCATTTTTTCCCCATTTTTTCCCAAAATCCTCATTTTTCTCCCCATTTCCAACTCCTCCAGGGCAGAGTGGAGACCCTCCCCGAAACCTTCCCAAATCTCCCCAATTTTCCTCATTAAATCCTCATTTTTTAACCTTTTTTTCCCCATTTTTTTACAATTTTTTCCCATTTTTTCACCAATTTTCTCCATTTTTTCATCCTTTCACCCATTTTTTCCCATTTTTTCCCAAAATCTCTGCTTTTTCCCCCATTTCAGTCTCCTCAGACCCTCCCCAAAACCATCCCAAATTTCCTCATTAAATCCTCATTTTTCCCCCAATTTTCTCCCAATTTTCCCCATTTTTTCACCGATTTTCCCCATTTTTTCACCGTTTCTCCCCATTTTTTTTGCATTTTTTCCCAAAATGTGTGTTTTTCACCCCATTTTTCCTCATTTTGCAGCCTCCCCGGGACAGAATGAGGAGCAGCAGCCCCGTGTCTCCTCACACCCCAAACCCCCAATTTTCCCCATATTTTCCCCATTTTTTCACCGATTTTCTCCATTTTTTCCCCCTTTTTCCCCATTTTTTTTGCATTTTTTCCCAAAATCTCACTTTTTCACCCCATTTTTCTCTCCGCAGCCTCCCCGGGACAGAATGACGGGCAGCAGCCCCGTGTCTCCTCAGACCTCACCCCAAATTTCTTCTTTAAACCCTCATTAAATCCTCATTTTTTCACCGATTTTCTTCATTTTTTCACCGTTTCTCCCCATTTTTTTTTGCATTTTTTCCCAAAATGTGTGTTTTTCACCCCATTTTTCTCTCCGCAGCCTCCCCGGGACAGAATGAGGAGCAGCAGCCCCGTGTCCCCTCACACCCCAAACCCCAATTAAACCCTCGATAAATCTACATTTTTCACCCAATTTTTCCCGTTTTTTCACCATTTTTTCACAGTTTTTCCCCATTTTTTTCCCCAAATTCCCATTTTTTCACTCCCTTTTTCCCCAAAATCCCCATTTTTCACCCCATTTCTGACTCCTCCAGGGCGGAGTGGAGACCCCAAAACCATCCCAGATTTCCCTTTTAAATCCTCATTTTTTCTCCATTTTTTCACTGATTTTCTCCATTTTTTCACCGATTTTCCCCATTTTTTCACCGTTTTTCTCCATTTTTTTTGCATTTTTTCCCAAAATCCCCATTTTTCACCCCATTTTTCCATTTTGCAGCCTCCCCGGGACAGAATGATGAGCAGCAGCCCCGTGTCTCCTCAGACCTCACCCCAAATTTCTCCTTTAAACCCTCATTAAATCCTCATTTTTTCACCGATTTTCCCCATTTTTTCACCGTTTCTCCCCATTTTTTTTGCATTTTTTCCCAAAATCTCACTTTTTCACCCCATTTTTCTCTCCGCAGCCTCCCCAGGGCAGAATGAGGAGCAGCAGCCCCGTGTCGCCTCACACCCCAAACCCCAATTTTCCCCATTTTTTCCCCATTTTTCGCTCTTTTTTCCCCATTTTTTCACCGATTTTCCTCATTTTTTCACCGTTTCTCCCCATTTTTTTTGCATTTTTTCCCAAAATCCCCATTTTTCACCCCATTTTTCCATTTTGCAGCCTCCCCGGGACAGAATGACGGGCAGCAGCCCCGTGTGCCCCGTGGGCTCCCCCCATTAAACCCCTATTAAATCTCCATTTTTTGCTCTATTTTCCCCATTTTTTCACCGTTTTTCCCCATTTTTTTTGCATTTTTTCCCAAAATCCCCGTTTTTCACCCCATTTTTCTCTCCGCAGCCTCCCCGGGACAGAATGAGGAGCAGCAGCCCCGTGTCCCCTCAGACCTCACCCCAAATTTCTCCTTTAAACCCTCATTAAATCCTCATTTTTTCACCGATTTTCTCCATTTTTTCACCGATTTTCTCCGTTTTTTCACCGTTTCTCCCCATTTTTTTTTGCATTTTTTCCCAAAATCTCACTTTTTCACCCCATTTTTCTCTCCGCAGCCTCCCCGGGACAGAATGAGGAGCAGCAGCCCCGTGTCTCCTCAGACCTCACCCCAAATTTCCCCATTAAATCTCCATTTTTCGCTCTACTTTCCCCATTTTTTCACCGATTTTCTCCATTTTTTCACCATTTTTCCCCATTTTTTTTGCATTTTTTCCCAAAATCCCCATTTTTCACCCCATTTTTCCATTTTGCAGCCTCCCCGGGACAGAATGAGGAGCAGCAGCCCCGTGTCCCCTCAGACCTCACCCCAAATTTCTCCTTTAAATCCTCATTAAATCTCCATTTTTTCACCGTTTTCCCCCATTTTTTCACCGATTTTCCCCATTTTTTCACCGTTTTTCTCCATTTTTTTTGCATTTTTTCCCAAAATCTCACTTTTTCACCCCATTTTTCTCTCCGCAGCCTCCCCGGGACAGAATGAGGAGCAGCAGCCCCGTGTGCCCTCAGACCTCACCCCAAATTTCTTCTTTAAACCCTCATTAAATCTCCATTTTTTCACCGTTTTCCCCCATTTTTTCACCGTTTCTCCCCATTTTTTTTGCATTTTTTCCCAAAATCCCCGTTTTTCACCCCATTTTTCTCTCCGCAGCCTCCCCGGGACAGAATGAGGAGCAGCAGCCCCGTGTGCCCTCAGACCTCACCCCAAATTTCCCTATTAAATCCCCATTTTTTCACCATATTTTCCCATTTTTTCACCGATTTTCTCCATTTTTTCACCGTTTCTCCTCATTTTTTTTGCATTTTTTCCCAAAATCCCCATTTTTCACCCCATTTTTCCCTCCGCAGCCTCCCCGGGACAGAATGAGGAGCAGCAGCCCCGTGTCCCCTCAGACCTCACCCCAAATTTCTCCTTTAAATCCTCATTAAATCTCCATTTTTTCACCGTTTTCCCCCATTTTTTCACCGATTTTCCCCATTTTTTCACCGTTTTTCTCCATTTTTTTTGCATTTTTTCCCAAAATCCCCATTTTTCACCCCATTTTTCTCTCCGCAGCCTCCCCGGGACAGAATGAGGAGCAGCAGCCCCGTGTCCCCTCAGACCTCACCCCAAATTTCCCCATATTTTCCCCATTTTTTCACCGATTTTCCCCATTTTTTCATCGTTTTTCTCCATTTTTTTGGCATTTTTTCCCAAAATCCCCATTTTTCACCCCATTTTTCCATTTTGCAGCCTCCCCGGGACAGAATGAGGAGCAGCAGCCCCGTGTCCCCTCAGACCTCACCCCAAATTTCTCCTTTAAACCCTCATTAAATCTCCATTTTTTCACCGATTTTCCCCATTTTTTCACCGATTTTCTCCATTTTTTCCCCCTTTTTCCCCATTTTTTTTGCATTTTTTCCCAAAATCCCCATTTTTCACCCCATTTTTCTCTCCGCCGCCTCCCCGGGACAGAATGAGGAGCAGCAGCCCCGTGTGCCCTCAGACCTCACCCCAAATTTCCCCATATTTTCCCCATTTTTTCACCGATTTTCTCCATTTTTTCACCAATTTTCTCCATTTTTTCACCGATTCTCCCCATTTTTTTTGCATTTTTTCCCAAAATCCCCGTTTTTCACCCCATTTTTCTCTCCGCAGCCTCCCCGGGACAGAATGAGGAGCAGCAGCCCCGTGTCTCCTCACACCCCAAACCCCCAATTTTCCCCATTTTTTCCCCATTTTTCGCTCTTTTTTCCCCATTTTTTCACCAATTTTCTCCATTTTTTCACCATTTTTCCCCATTTTTTTTGCATTTTTTCCCAAAATCCCCATTTTTCACCCCATTTTTCTCTCCGCAGCCTCCCCGGGACAGAATGAGGAGCAGCAGCCCCGTGTCTCCTCAGACCTCACCCCAAATTTCTCCTTTAAACCCTCATTAAATCTCCATTTTTGGCTCTATTTTCCCCATTTTTTCACCAATTTTCCCCATTTTTTCACCGTTTTTCCCCATTTTTTTTTGCATTTTTTCCCAAAATGTGTGTTTTTCACCCCATTTTTCTTTCCGCAGCTTCCCCGGGACAGAATGAGGAGCAGCAGCCCCGTGTCTCCTCAGACCTCACCCCAAATTTCCCCATATTTTCTCCATTTTTTCACCGATTTTCCCCATTTTTTCACCGTTTCTCCCCATTTTTTTTGCATTTTTTCCCAAAATGTGTGTTTTTCACCCCATTTTTCCTCATTTTGCAGCTTCCCCGGGACAGAATGAGGAGCAGCAGTCCCGTGTCCCCTCACACCCCAAACCCCCAATTTTCCCCGTTAAATCTCCATTTTTTGCTCTATTTTCCCCATTTTTTCACCGATTTTCCCCATTTTTTCACCGATTCTCCCCATTTTTTTTGCATTTTTTCCCAAAATGTGTGTTTTTCACCCCATTTTTCTCTCCACAGCCTCCCCGGGACAGAATGAGGAGCAGCAGCCCCGTGTCCCCTCACACCCCAAACCCCAATTAAACCTTCAATAAATCTACATTTTTCACCCAATTTTTCCCATTTTTTTCTCCATTTTTTCACCATTTTTCCCAATTTTTTTTCCCCAAATTCCCATTTTTTCACTCCCTTTTTCCCCAAAATCCTCATTTTTCACCCCATTTCTGAGTCCTCCAGGGCGGAGTGGAGACCCCAAAACCATCCCAGATTTCCCTTTTAAATCCTCATTTTTTCCCCATTTTTTCACCGATTTTCTCCATTTTTTCACCGTTTTTCCTCATTTTTTTTGCATTTTTTCCCAAAATGTGTGTTTTTCACCCCATTTTTCTCTCCGCAGCCTCCCCGGGACAGAATGACGGGCAGCAGCCCCGTGTCGCCGGCGTCCCCCGCGGGCTCCCCGGGCTCGCCCTGCCCCCCCGGCCCCCCCGGGCCCCCCAACGCCGAGGGGCCGAGCCCGGGGGGAGCCCCCGAGCCTCCCCTGCTGTGGGACAGGACCCAGGCCGAGATCGCCGAGCAGGCCAAGCACGTGAGTGATTTGTACTGGTTTTACTGGTTTATATTGGTTTGGACTGGTTTGGACTGGTTTGGACTGGGAGGGGATTGGGATTGAGGCCTATCCCTGTGGGAACACACGCAGGCCGAGCAGGCCGAGATCACTGAGCAGGCCAAGCATGTGAGGGAATTCATACTGGTTATACTGGTTTGGACTGGTTTGGACTGGTTTGTACTGGTTTGGAGTGATTTATACTGGTTTGGATTAGATTATACTGGTTTGGACTGGGAGGGCACTGGGGGAGCCCCCGAGCCTCCCCTGCTGTGGGACAGGACCCAGGCCGAGATCGCCGAGCAGGCCAAGCACATGAGTGATTTGGACTGGTTATACTGGTTTAGACTGGTTTGGACTGGTTTGGAATGGTTTGGACTGGTTTGGTTTGTATTGGAAGAGGATTGAGGCCTATCCCTGTGGGACCGCACGCAGGCCGAGCAGGCCGAGATCGCTGAGCAGGCCAAGCATGTGAGGGAATTCATACTGGTTTGGATTGGTTTGTACTGGTTTGGTCTGGTTTATACTGGTTTTTACTGGTTTGGAGTGATTTATACTGGTTTGGACTGGTTTGGAATGGTTTGGACTGGGAGGGTATTGGGATTGAGGCCTATCCCTGTGGGAACGCACGCAGGCCGAGCAGGCCGAGATCACTGAGCAGGCCAAGCACATAAGGGAATTCATACTGGTTTGGACTGGTTTGGACTAGTTTATACTGGTTTATAGTGATTTGGATTGGTTTATACTGGTTTGGAATGGTTTATACTGGTTTGGAATGGTTCGGATTGGGAGGGGATTGGGATTGAGGCCTATCCCTGTGGGAACGCACGCAGGCCGAGCAGGCCGAGATCACTGAGCAGGCCAAGCATGTGAGGGGATTCATACTGGTTTGGATTGGTTTGTACTGGTTTGGTCTGGTTTATACTGGTTTGTACTGGTTTGGAGTGATTTATACTGGTTTGGAGTAGTTTGTACTGGTTTGGACTGGGAAGGGACTGGGATTGAGGCCTATCACTGTGGGAACGCACGCAGGCCGAGCAGGCCGAGATCGCTGAGCAGGCCAAGCACGTGAAGGAGTTCCTACTGGTTTGGAGTGGTTTATACTGGTTTGGACCAGGAGGCAGTGGTTTGGACTGGTTTATACTGGTTTGGATTGGTTTGGACTGATTTATACTGGTTTGGACTGGTTTGGAATGGTTTGGACTGGGAGGGCACTGGGGGAGCCCCCGAACCTCCCCTGCTGTGGGACAGGACCCAGGCTGAGATCGCCGAGCAGGCCAAGCACGTGAGTGATTTGTACTGGTTTTACTGGTTTATACTGGTTTATACTGGTTTGGACTGGTTTGGAATGGTTTGGACTGGGAGGGCACTGAGGGAGCCCCCGAGCCTCCCCTGCTGTGGGACAGGACCCAGGCCGAGATCGCCGAGCAGGCCAAGCACGTGAGTGATTTGTACTGGTTTATACTGGTTTGGACTGGTTTGGACTGGTTTATATTGGGATATACTGGTTTGGACTGGTTTGGTTTGTATTGGAAGAGGATTGAGGCCTATCCCTGTGGGACCGCACGCAGGCCGAGCAGGCCGAGATAGCCGAGCAGGCGAAACACGTGATGGATTTATACTGGTTATACTGGTTTGGGCTGGCTTGGACTGGTTTGTACTGGTTTTGACTGGGAGGGAGTAGTTTGGACTGGTTTGGACTGGTTTGGACTGGGAGGGTATTGGGATTGAGGCCTATCCCTGTGGGAACGCATGCAGGCCGAGCAGGCCGAGATCACCGAGCAGGCCAAGCATGTGAGGGAATTCATACTGGTTTGGACTAGTTTATACTGGTTTATAGTGATTTGGGTTGGTTTATACTGGTTTGGAATGGTTTATACTGGTTTGGACTGGTTTGGACTGGGAGGGGATTGGGATTGAGGCCTATCCCTGTGGGAATGCACGCAGGCCGAGCAGGCCGAGATCACTGAGCAGGCCAAGCATGTGAGGGAATTCATACTGGTTTGGATTGGTTTGTACTGGTTTGGTCTGGTTTATATTGGTTTTTACTGGAGTGATTTATACTGGTTTGGAGTAGTTTGTACTGGTTTGGACTGGGAAGGGACTGGGATTGAGGCCTATCCCTGTGGGAACGCACGCAGGCCGAGCAGGCCGAGATCGCTGAGCAGGCCAAGCACGTGAAGGAGTTCCTACTGGTTTGGACTGGTTTATACTGGTTTGGATTGGTTTGGACTGATTTATACTGGTTTGGACTGGTTTGGAATGGTTTGGGCTGGGAGGGCACTGGGGAGCCCCCGAGCCTCCCCTGCTGTGGGACAGGACCCAGGCCAAGATCGCCGAGCAGGCCAAGCACGTGAGTGATTTGTACTGGTTATACTGGTTTATACTGGTTTGGACTGGTTTGGAATGGTTTGGACTGGTTTGGTTTGTATTGGAAGAGGATTGAGGCCTATCCCTGTGGGACCACACGCAGGCCGAGCAGGCCGAGATCGCTGGGCAGGCCAAGCACGTGAGGGAATTTATACTGGTTTGTACTGGTTTGTACTGGTTTGGACTGGGAGGGAGTAGTTTGGACTGGTTTATATTGGTTTGGACTGGTTTGGAATGGTTTGGACTGGGAGGGAATTGGGATTGAGGCCTATCCCTGTGGGAACGCACGCAGGCTGAGCAGGCCGAGATCGCTGAGCAGGCCAAGCACGTGAAGGAGTTCCTACTGGTTTGGAGTGGTTTATACTGGTTTGGACCAGGAGGCAGTGGTTTGGACTGGTTTATACTGGTTTGGATTGGTTTGGAGTGATTTATACTGGTTTGGACTGGTTTGGAATGGTTTGGACTGGGAGGGCACTGGGGAGCCCCCGAGCCTCCCCTGCTGTGGGACAGGACCCAGGCCGAGATCGCCGAGCAGGCCAAGCACGTGAGTGTTCAACTGGTTATACTGGTTTAGACTGGTTTGGAGTGGTTTAGACTGGTTTGGAGTGATTTATACTGGTTTGGATTGGATTATACTGGTTTGGACTGGGAGGGTATTGGGATTGAGGCCTATCCCTGTGGAACCGCACGCAGGCCGAGCAGGCCGAGATCGCTGAGCAGGCTAAGCATGTGAGGGAATTCATACTGGTTTGGACTAGTTTATACTGGTTTATAGTGATTTGGATTGGTTTATACTGGTTTGGAATGGTTTATACTGGTTTGGAATGGTTCAGACTGGGAGGGTATTGGGATTGAGGCCTATCCCTGTGGGAACGCACGCAGGCCGAGCAGGCCGAGGTCACTGAGCAGGCCAAGCATGTGAGGGAATTCATACTGGTTTGGATTGGTTTGTACTGGTTTGGTCTGGTTTATACTGGTTTGTACTGGTTTGGAGTGATTTATACTGGTTTGGAGTAGTTTGTACTGGTTTGGACTGGGAAGGGACTGGGATTGAGGCCTATCACTGTGGGAACGCACGCAGGCCGAGCAGGCCGAGATCGCTGAGCAGGCCAAGCACGTGAAGGAGTTCCTACTGGTTTGGAGTGGTTTATACTGGTTTGGACCAGGAGGCAGTGGTTTGGACTGGTTTATACTGGTTTGGATTGGTTTGGACTGATTTATACTGGTTTGGACTGGTTTGGAATGGTTTGGACTGGGAGGGCACTGGGGGAGCCCCCGAGCCTCCCCTGCTGTGGGACAGGACCCAGGCCGAGATCGCCGAGCAGGCCAAGCACGTGAGTGATTTGGACTGGTTTTACTGGTTTAGACTGGTTTGGACTGGTTTGGAATGGTTTGGAGTGGGAGGGCACTGAGGGAGCCCCCGAGCCTCATCTGCTGTGGGACAGGACCCAGGCTGAGATCGCCGAGCAGGCCAAGCACGTGAGTGATTTGTAGTGGTTTGGACTGGTTTGGACTGGTTTATATTGGGATATACTGGTTTGGACTGGTTTGGAATGGTTTGGACTGGTTTGGTTTGTATTGGAAGAGGATTGAGGCCTATCCCTGTGGGACCGCACGCAGGCCGAGCAGGCCGAGATCACCGAGCAGGCGAAACACGTGATGGATTTATACTGGTTATACTGGTTTGGGCTGGCTTGGACTGGTTTGTACTGGTTTTGACTGGGAGGGAGTAGTTTGGACTGGTTTGGACTGGGAGGGGATTGGGATTGAGGCCTATCCCTGTGGGAACACACGCAGGCCGAGCAGGCCGAGATCACTGAGCAGGCCAAGCATGTGAGGGAATTCATACTGGTTTGTACTGGTTTGGACTGGTTTGGACCAGGAGGGAGTGGTTTGGACTGGTTTATATTGGTTTGGACTGGGATATACTGGTTTGGACTGGGAGGGGATTGGGATTGAGGCCTATCACTGTGGGAACGCACGCAGGCCGAGCAGGCCGAGATCTCTGAGCAGGCCAAGCATGTGAGGGAATTCATACTGGTTTGGACTGGTTTGGTCTGGTTTGTACTGGTTTTTACTGGTTTGGAGTGATTTATGCTTGTTTGGAGGGGTTTGGACTGGTTTGTACTGGTTTGGACTGGGAGGGAGTGGTTTGGACTGGGATATACTGGTTTGGACTGGTTTGGAGTGATTTATACTGGTTTGGGCTGGTTTGGTCTGGTTTGTACTGGTTTTTACTGGTTTGGAGTGATTTATGCTTGTTTGGAGGGGTTTGGACTGGTTTGTACTGGTTTGGACTGGGAGGGAGTGGTTTGGACTGGGATATACTGGTTTGGACTGGTTTGGAGTGATTTATACTGGTTTGGGCTGGTTTGGACTGGTTTATACTGGTTTGAACTGGGAAGAGGCATGCCCCCCTTTTACCTGTTTCTCACCTGTCCTCACCTGTCCCCAGAACCTAAAAATAGAGAATTTATTGAGTTTTTGAGTGAATTAAATCAATTTTCAGTGCAATTTATTGAATTTCGGCGTAAAATTTTGGCGATTTTTGTGATTTTCTCACCTTTTTTTTTATTTTACCTCTTCCCCACCTTCTCACCTGTCCTCACCTGTCCTCACCTGTCTCACCTGTCCTCACCTGTCTCACCTGTGCCCAAAAGCAAAAGTGAACAATTTTGGGATTTTTTGGTGTGAATAAATCAGATTTTTAGTGCGATTTACTGAATTTTTGGTGTAAAATTTCGGGGATTTTTGCGATTTTCTCGCGATTTTTTGTGTCTCACCTGTCTCACCTGTTCCTCACCTGTTCCTCACCTGTCTCACCTGCGCAGGAGGCCGAGGTGGAACATTCTGAGCAAGTTCAGATGAATTTTGGGATAATTTCATCGATTTTTGAGACGATTTTATCGAATTTCGGTGTAAAATTTCGGGGATTTTTGCGATTTTCTCGGGATTTCCGTGTCTCACCTGTCTCACCTGTCTCACCTGTCCCCAGAACCTAAAAATGCAGAATTTATTTACATTTTGGGTAGGTTAAGTCACATTTTCAATGCAATTTATTGAATTTTGGGGTAAAATTTTAGCGATTTTTGCGATTTTCTCGGGATTTTTTGTGTCTCACCTGTCTCACCTGTCCTCACCTGTCTCACCTGTCTCACCTGTCTCACCTGTCCTCACCTGTCCTCACCTGTCCTCACCTGTCCCCAAAACCCCAAAAATGAACAATCTCGTGAGTTTTGGAGTGGATTTCTATGATTTTGGGGTTAATTTATTGAATTTTGGTGTAAAATTTCGGGAATTTTTGCAATTTTCTCGGGATTTTTTCTGTCTCACCTGTCTCACCTGTCTCACCTGTCTCACCTGTCCTCACCTGTGCCCAGAACCTAAAAATGCAGAATTTATTTACATTTTGGGTAGGTTAAGTCACATTTCCAGTGCAATTTACTGAATTTTTGGTGTAAGATTTTGGCGATTTTTATGATTTTCTAGTGATTTTTTTAATTTTACCTGTGTCCCACCTGTCTCACCTGTCCTCACCTGTTCCTCACCTGTCCTCACCTGTCTCACCTGTCCCCCAAACCCCAAAAATGAACAATTTCCTGAGTTTTGGAGTGGATTTCTATGATTTTGGGGTTAATTTATTGAATTTCGGTGTAAAATTTCGGGGATTTTTGCGATTTTCTCGCGATTTCCATGTCTCACCTGTCTCACCTGTCTCACCTGTCCTCACCTGTCCTCACCTGTGCCCAGAACCTAAAAATGCAGAATTTATTTATATTTTGGGTAGGTTAAGTCACATTTTTCAGTGCAATTTATTGAATTTCGGGGTAAAATTTCGGGGATTTTTGCGATTTTCTCGCGGTTTTTTTGTGTCTCACCTGTCTCACCTGTCTCACCTGTCTCACCTGCGCAGGAGGCCGAGGTGGAACATTCTGAGCAAGTTCAGATGAATTTTGGGATAATTTCATCGATTTTTGAGACGATTTTATCGAATTTCGGTGTAAAATTTTGGGGATTTTTGCGATTTTCTCGGGATTTTTTGTGTCTCACCTGTCTCACCTGTCTCACCTGTCTCACCTGTCCTCACCTGTGCCCAAAAGCAAAAGTGAAAAATTTTGGGATTTTTTGGTGTGAATAAATCAGATTTTAAGTGCGATTTACTGAATTTTTGGTGTAAAATTTCGGGGATTTTTGCGATTTTCTCGGGATTTTTTGTGTCTCACCTGTCTCACCTGTCCTCACCTGTTCTCACCTGTGCCCAGAACCTAAAAATGCAGAATTTATTTACATTTTGGGTAGTTTAAGTCACATTTTCAGTGCAATTTATTGAATTTTGGTGTAAAATTTCGGGGATTTTTGCGATTTTCTCGGGATTTTTTGTGTCTCACCTGTTCCTCACCTGTCTCACCTGTCTCACCTGTCTCACCTGTTCCTCACCTGTCTCACCTGTCTCACCTGTCTCACCTGTCTCACCTGTCTCACGTGTCTCACCTGTCTCACCTGCGCAGGAGGCCGAGGTGGAACATTCTGAGCAAGTTCAGATGAATTTTGGGATAATTTCATCGATTTTTGAGACGATTTTATCGAATTTCGGTGTAAAATTTCGGGGATTTTTGCGATTTTCTCAGGATTTTTTCTGTTCTTCTCCTCACCTGTCCTCACCTGTCCTCACCTGTCCTCACCTGTCCCCAAAACCCCAAAAATGAACAATCTCCTGAGTTTTGGAGTGGATTTCTATGATTTTGGGGTTAATTTATCGAATTTCGGTGTAAAATTTCGGCGATTTTTGCGATTTTCTCGGGATTTTTTGTGTCTCACCTGTCTCACCTGTCCTCACCTGTGCCCAGAACCTAAAAATGCAGAATTTATTTACATTTTGGGTAGGTTAAGTCACATTTCCAGTGCAATTTTTTGAATTTCGGTGCAAAATTTCGGGGATTTTTGCCATTTTCTCGCGATTTTCGTGTCTCACCTGTCTCACCTGTCTCACCTGTCTCACCTGTTCCTCACCTGTTCCTCACCTGTCTCACCTGCGCAGGAGGCCGAGGTGGAACATTCTGAGCAAGTTCAGATGAATTTTGGGATAATTTCATCGATTTTTGAGATGATTTTATCGAATTTCGGTGTAAAATTTTGGAGATTTTTGCGATTTTCTCAGGATTTTTTCTGTTCTTCTCCTCACCTGTCCTCACCTGTCCTCACCTGTCCTCACCTGTCCTCACCTGTCCTCACCTGTCCTCACCTGTCCCCAAAACCCCAAAAATGAACAATTTCCTGAGTTTTGGAGTGGATTTCTATGATTCTGGGGTTAATTTATTGAATTTTGGTGTAAAATTTTGGCAATTTTTGCGATTTTCTCGGGATTTTTTGTGTCTCACCTGTCTCACCTGTCCTCACCTGTGCCCAGAACCTAAAAATGCAGAATTTATTTACATTTTGGGTAGGTTAAGTCACATTTTTCAGTGCAATTTTTTGAATTTCGGTGTAAAATTTTGGTGATTTTTGCGATTTTCTCGCGATTTTCCGTGTCTCACCTGTCTCACCTGTCTCACCTGTCTCACCTGTCTCACCTGTCTCACCTGTCCTCACCTGTCCTCACCTGTCCCCAAAACCCCAAAAATGAACAATCTCGTGAGTTTTGGAGTGGATTTCTATGATTTTGGGGTTAATTTATTGAATTTTGGTGTAAAATTTCGGGAATTTTTGCAATTTTCTCGGGATTTTTTGTGTCTCACCTGTCTCACCTGTCCTCACCTGTCTCACCTGTCCTCACCTGTGCCCAGAACCTAAAAATGCAGAATTTATTTACATTTTGGGTAGGTTAAGTCACATTTTTCAGTGCAATTTTTTGAATTTCGGGGTAAAATTTTGGCAATTTTTGCGATTTTCTCGCGATTTCCGTGTCTCACCTGTCTCACCTGTCCTCACCTGTCTCACCTGTCCTCACCTGTTCCTCACCTGTCTCACCTGTGCAGGAGGCCGAGGTGGAACATTCTGAGCAAGTTCAGATGAATTTTGGGATAATTTCATCGATTTTTGAGACGATTTTATCGAATTTCGGTGTAAAATTTCGGCGATTTTTGCGATTTTCTCGGGGTTTTTTTGTGTCTCACCTGTTCCTCACCTGTCTCACCTGTCCTCACCTGTCTCACCTGCGCAGGAGGCCGAGGTGGAACACCGCGTGGCCGAGATGAAACGCGAGGGTTTCTGGTCCCTGCGGCGTCTCCCGAAAGTTCCGGAACCTGCGCGGCCCAAGGTGCACTGGGATTACCTGTGCGAGGAGATGCAGTGGCTCGCCGCCGACTTCGCCCAGGAGCGCCGCTGGAAAAGGGGCGTGGCCAGGAAGGTAAACACCTGGGCCGAAATTCGGAGAAATTCGGCGAAATTTGGGCGAAATTCGGTGAAATTTGGGTGAAATTCCGATGAAATTCGGGCATTTTTTGGGTGTTTTTCGGTGTTTTTTCGTTACCTGGTGGCATCTCAGGTAGGTTTGAGTGTGGTTTGAACACCTGGAGAAGCTCAGGTGACACCTGAGCACACCTGGGCACACCTGTGAGAAAATTTGGTGAAATTCGGGCGAAATTTGGATATTTTTTGGGTGTTTTTTGGTGTTTTTTCGTTACCTGGTGGCATCTCAGGTAGGTTTGGGTGTGGTTTGGGTACCTGGAGAAGCTCAGGTGACACCTGAGCACACCTGGGCACACCTGGGAGAAAATTTGGTGAAATTCCGGTGAAATTTGGGTGAAATTCCGACGAAATTTGGCTGAAATTTGGTCGATTTTTGGGTGTTTTTTGGTAATTTTTTTGTTACCTGGCGCACCTGTAGTGACACCTGGATGGGCTTTAGGTACCTGAAGAAGCTGAGGTCACACCTGGGCACACCTGGGCAAAAATTGTGTGAAATTCCAGTGAAATTTGGGAGAAATTCGGGTGATTTTAGGCAATTTTTGGGAGATTCTTGGGGTGATTTTTGGGTTATTTTGGCTGATTTTTGAGCAATTTTTTTGGCAATTCTTGTGTAATTTTTGAGCAATTTTTGGGAGTTTTTTGGGAGATTTCAGAGACTTTTGCACAATTTTTGGGCGATTTTTAGGTGATTTTTGGGCCATTTTTGGACATTTTTTGGGTGATTTTTGAGTGATTTTTGTGCCATTTTTGTGCCATTTTTGGGCGATTTTTGTGCCATTTTTTGGGTTATTTTTGTGCTATTTTTGGGCCATTTTTGGACTATTTTTAGACCCTTTTCGTGCCATTTTTGGGCCATTTTTGGACTATTTTTGGGTGATTTTTGTGCCATTTTTGGGTGATTTTTGGGTCATTTTTGTGCTATTTTTGGGTGATTTTTGTGCCATTTTTGGGTGATTTTTGTGCCATTTTTGGGTGATTTTTGTGCCAATTTTGGGTGATTTTTGGGCCATTTTGGGTGATTTTTGGGCCATTTTTGGGTGATTTTTGGCTGATTTTTAGGTAATTTTTGGGCCATTTTGGAGTGATTTTTGGGCCATTTTTGGGTGTTTTTTGTACCATTTTTTGGGTGATTTTTGGGCCATTTTTGGGTGATTTTTGGGCCATTTTGGAGTGATTTTTGGGCCATTTTTGGGTGTTTTTTGTACCATTTTTTGGTGATTTTTGGGCCATTTTTGGGTGATTTTTGTACCATTTTTTGGTGATTTTTGGGCCATTTTTTGGTGATTTTTGGGCCATTTTTGGGTGATTTTTGGGCCATTTTGGGTGATTTTTGGGCATTTTTGGGGTGATTTTTGGGTGATTTTTGGGTTATTTTTGAGCCGTTTTTGTGCCGTTTTTGGGTGTTTTTTGGTAATTTTTTTGTTACCTGGCGCACCTGTAGTCACACCTGGATGGGCTTTAGGTACCTGAAGAAGCTGAGGTCACACCTGGGCACACCTGGGCAAAAATTGTGTGAAATTCCAGTGAAATTTGGGAGAAATTCGGGTGATTTTAGGCAATTTTTGGGAGATTCTTGGGGTGATTTTTGGGTTATTTTGGCTGATTTTTGAGCAATTTTTTTGGTGATTCTTGTGTAATTTTTGAGCAATTTTTGGGAGTTTTTTGGGAGACTTCAGAGACATTTGCACAATTTTTGGGCGATTTTTAGGTGATTTTTGGGCCATTTTTGGACATTTTTTGGGCGATTTTTGAGTGATTTTTGTGCCATTTTGGGGTCATTTCCCAGCCATTTTTTGGCCAATTTTTGTCTATTTTTGGCCCTTTTTTGTGCTATTTTTGGGTGATTTTTGTGCCATTTTTGGGTGATTTTTGGGCCATTTTGGAGTGATTTTTGGGCATTTTTTGGGGTGATTTTTGGGTGATTTTTGTGCCATTTTTGGGTGATTTTTGTGCCAATTTTGGGTGATTTTTGGGCCATTTTTGGGTGATTTTTGGGTTATTTTTGGGTGATTTTTGGGTTATTTTTGGGTGATTTTTGTGCCATTTTTGGGTGATTTTTGGGTTATTTTTGAGCCGTTTTTGTGCCATTTTTGGGTGATTTTTGGGTGATTTTTGTGCCATTTTTGGGTGATTTTTGGGCCATTTTGGAGTGATTTTTGGGCATTTTTGGGGTGATTTTTGGGTGATTTTTGGGTTATTTTTGAGCCGTTTTTGTGCCGTTTTTGGGTGTTTTTTGGTAATTTTTTTGTTACCTGGCGCACCTGTAGTCACACCTGGATGGGCTTTAGGTACCTGAAGAAGCTGAGGTCACACCTGGGCACACCTGGGCAAAAATTGTGTGAAATTCCGGTGAAATTTGGGAGAAATTCGGGTGATTTTAGGCAATTTTTGGGAGATTCTTGGGGTGATTTTTGGGTTATTTTGGCTGATTTTTGAGCAATTTTTTTGGCAATTCTTGTGTAATTTTTGAGCAATTTTTGGGAGTTTTTTGGGAGATTTCAGAGACTTTTGCACAATTTTTGGGCGATTTTTAGGTGATTTTTGGGCCATTTTTGGACATTTTTTGGGTGATTTTTGAGTGATTTTTGTGCCATTTTTGTGCCATTTTTGGGCGATTTTTGTGCCATTTTTTGGGTTATTTTTGTGCTATTTTTGGGCCATTTTTGGACTATTTTTAGACCCTTTTCGTGCCATTTTTGGGCCATTTTTGGACTATTTTTGGGTGATTTTTGTGCCATTTTTGGGTGATTTTTGGGTCATTTTTGTGCTATTTTTGGGTGATTTTTGTGCCATTTTTGGGTGATTTTTGTGCCATTTTTGGGTGATTTTTGTGCCAATTTTGGGTGATTTTTGGGCCATTTTGGGTGATTTTTGGCCATTTTTGGGTGATTTTTGGCTGATTTTTAGGTAATTTTTGGGCCATTTTGGAGTGATTTTTGGGCCATTTTTGGGTGTTTTTTGTACCATTTTTTGGGTGATTTTTGGGCCATTTTTGGGTGATTTTTGGGCCATTTTGGAGTGATTTTTGGGCCATTTTTGGGTGTTTTTTGTACCATTTTTTGGTGATTTTTGGGCCATTTTTGGGTGATTTTTGTACCATTTTTTGGTGATTTTTGGGCCATTTTTTGGTGATTTTTGGGCCATTTTTGGGTGATTTTTGGGCCATTTTGGGTGATTTTTGGGCATTTTTGGGGTGATTTTTGGGTGATTTTTGGGTTATTTTTGAGCCGTTTTTGTGCCGTTTTTGGGTGTTTTTTGGTAATTTTTTTGTTACCTGGCGCACCTGTAGTCACACCTGGATGGGCTTTAGGTACCTGAAGAAGCTGAGGTCACACCTGGGCACACCTGGGCAAAAATTGTGTGAAATTCCAGTGAAATTTGGGAGAAATTCGGGTGATTTTAGGCAATTTTTGGGAGATTCTTGGGGTGATTTTTGGGTTATTTTGGCTGATTTTTGAGCAATTTTTTTGGTGATTCTTGTGTAATTTTTGAGCAATTTTTGGGAGTTTTTTGGGAGACTTCAGAGACATTTGCACAATTTTTGGGCGATTTTTAGGTGATTTTTGGGCCATTTTTGGACATTTTTTGGGCGATTTTTGAGTGATTTTTGTGCCATTTTGGGGTCATTTCCCAGCCATTTTTTGGCCAATTTTTGTCTATTTTTGGCCCTTTTTTGTGCTATTTTTGGGTGATTTTTGTGCCATTTTTGGGTGATTTTTGGGCCATTTTGGAGTGATTTTTGGGCATTTTTTGGGGTGATTTTTGGGTGATTTTTGTGCCATTTTTGGGTGATTTTTGTGCCAATTTTGGGTGATTTTTGGGCCATTTTTGGGTGATTTTTGGGTTATTTTTGGGTGATTTTTGGGTTATTTTTGGGTGATTTTTGTGCCATTTTTGGGTGATTTTTGGGTTATTTTTGAGCCGTTTTTGTGCCATTTTTGGGTGATTTTTGGGTGATTTTTGGGCCATTTTTGGGTGATTTTTGGGCCATTTTGGGTGATTTTTGGGCATTTTTGGGGTGATTTTTGGGTGATTTTTGGGTTATTTTTGAGCCGTTTTTGTGCCGTTTTTGGGTGTTTTTTGGTAATTTTTTTGTTACCTGGCGCACCTGTAGTCACACCTGGATGGGCTTTAGGTACCTGAAGAAGCTGAGGTCACACCTGGGCACACCTGGGCAAAAATTGTGTGAAATTCCAGTGAAATTTGGGAGAAATTCGGGTGATTTTAGGCAATTTTTGGGAGATTCTTGGGGTGATTTTTGGGTTATTTTGGCTGATTTTTGAGCAATTTTTTTGGTGATTCTTGTGTAATTTTTGAGCAATTTTTGGGAGTTTTTTGGGAGACTTCAGAGACATTTGCACAATTTTTGGGCGATTTTTAGGTGATTTTTGGGCCATTTTTGGACATTTTTTGGGCGATTTTTGAGTGATTTTTGTGCCATTTTGGGGTCATTTCCCAGCCATTTTTTGGCCAATTTTTGTCTATTTTTGGCCCTTTTTTGTGCTATTTTTGGGTGATTTTTGTGCCATTTTTGGGTGATTTTTGGGCCATTTTGGAGTGATTTTTGGGCATTTTTTGGGGTGATTTTTGGGTGATTTTTGTGCCATTTTTGGGTGATTTTTGTGCCAATTTTGGGTGATTTTTGGGCCATTTTTGGGTGATTTTTGGGTTATTTTTGGGTGATTTTTGGGTTATTTTTGGGTGATTTTTGTGCCATTTTTGGGTGATTTTTGGGTTATTTTTGAGCCGTTTTTGTGCCATTTTTGGGTGATTTTTGGGTGATTTTTGTGCCATTTTTGGGTGATTTTTGGGCCATTTTGGAGTGATTTTTGGGCATTTTTGGGGGTGATTTTTGGGTGATTTTTGGGTTATTTTTGAGCCGTTTTTGTGCCGTTTTTGGGTGTTTTTTGGTAATTTTTTTGTTACCTGGCGCACCTGTAGTCACACCTGGATGGGCTTTAGGTACCTGAAGAAGCTGAGGTCACACCTGGCACACCTGGGCAAAAATTGTGTGAAATTCCGGTGAAATTTGGGAGAAATTCGGGTGATTTTAGGCAATTTTTGGGAGATTCTTGGGGTGATTTTTGGGTTATTTTGGCTGATTTTTGAGCAATTTTTTTGGCAATTCTTGTGTAATTTTTGAGCAATTTTTGGGAGTTTTTTGGGAGATTTCAGAGACTTTTGCACAATTTTTGGGCGATTTTTAGGTGATTTTTGGGCCATTTTTGGACATTTTTTGGGTGATTTTTGAGTGATTTTTGTGCCATTTTTGTGCCATTTTTGGGCGATTTTTGTGCCATTTTTTGGGTTATTTTTGTGCTATTTTTGGGCCATTTTTGGACTATTTTTAGACCCTTTTCGTGCCATTTTTGGGCCATTTTTGGACTATTTTTGGGTGATTTTTGTGCCATTTTTGGGTGATTTTTGGGTCATTTTTGTGCTATTTTTGGGTGATTTTTTGTGCTATTTTTGGGTGATTTTTGTGCCATTTTTGGGTGATTTTTGTGCCATTTTTGGGTGATTTTTTGTGCCAATTTTGGGTGATTTTTGTGCCATTTTTGTGTGATTTTTGGGCCATTTTTGGGTGATTTTTGTGCCATTTTTGTGTGATTTTTGGGCCATTTTTGGGTGATTTTTGTGCCATTTTTAGGTGATTTTTGGGCCATTTTTGGGTGATTTTTTTGCCATTTTTGGGTGATTTTTGTGCCATTTTTGGGTGATTTTTTGGCCATTTTTGTGCAATTTTTGGCTGATTTTTAGGTGATTTTTGGGCCATTTTGGAGTGATTTTTGGGCATTTTTTGGGGTGATTTTTGAGCCATTTTTGGACCATTTTTGAGTTATTTTTGGGCCATTTTCAGGTGCTGTTGTGCTCCCGGCGCACCTGGGCACACCTGGGTGAAAATTCGGTGAAATTTGGGTAAAATTTAGGTGAAATTTGGGGATTTTTTTTGTTACCTGGAGCACCTGTGGTCACACCTGGGTGGAGTTTGGGGAGGTTTGCACACCTGAGCACACCTGGGAAAAAATTCAGTGAAATTTGGGGAAAATTCAGGCAACTTTTGGGTTATTTTTGGGTTATTTTTGGGTTCTTTTCGGACAATTTCTGGCAGATTTTTTGGGCCATTTTTGGCTGAATTTTGGATGATTTTGAGGTGAGTTTTGGGTGATTTTGGGGTGAATTTTGGGCAATTTTTTGGTGGTTTTGGGTGATTTTGGGGAGATTTTTGGGTGATTTTTGGGCGATTTTTGGGCAATTCCTAGCTGATTTTTTGGGCGAATTTTGGGCAATTTTGGAGTGATTTTTGGGCAGTTTTGGAGTGATTTTTACTAATATTTTGTTATCTGGAGCACCTGTGCTGACACCTGGGTGAGTTTTGGGAGGGATTTGAACACCTGGAGAAGCTCAGGGCACACCTGGGCACACCTGGGCACATCTGGGGCACACCTGGGCAAAAATTCAGTGAAATTTGGGTGAAATTTGGTGAAATTCGGGCGTTTTTTGGCGTTTTTCGTTACGTGGCACACCTGTGGTGACACCTGGAGAAGGTGAGGTCACACCTGGGCACACCTGGGCACACCTGGGAAAAAATTCAGTGAAATATGGCGAAATTTCGGGCATTTTTGGGTCACTTTGGGTCATTTTTGAGCCATTTTTGGGAGCTTTTTTGGGAGATTTTTGAGCAATTTGGGGACATTTTTTTTGGTGATTTTTGGTTCATTTCTGGCTGATTTTTGGGCGATTTTTTGGTGATTTTTTGGTTGTTTTTGGGTCATTTTTTGGCGATTTTTGGGTGATTTTTCGGCCCTTTTTTTGGTGATTTTTGGGCTATGTTTGGGCCTGTTCTACCTGTCTCACCTGTGTCTCACCTGTCTCACCTGGGGTGGATTTTGAGTCAATTTACCACAATTTTGGGTGGATTTAGGCCATTTTTTTCCCCATTTTTCCCCATTTTTCCCCATTTTTCCTGTTTTTCGTGGGAATTTCTCCTCACCTGTCTCACCTGTCTCACCTGTCTCACCTGGTTTGGATTTTGGGTTAATTTACCACAATCTGAGGTCGATCTGGGCCATTTTTGGGTCATTTCGAGCCATTTTTTTCCCTTTTTTTCCCCAGAATTTCACTTCACCTGTTTCTCCTCCCTTACCTGTCTCACCTGCCGTGGATTTTGGATCAGTTTGGATAAATTTGGGCTTGGCTTAGCAGAATTTTCGGTGGATTTTGACCATTTTTGGGATTTTTTCCCTGGTTTTTCCCCATTTTTCCCTATTTTTCCCCATTTCTCACAGGAATTTCACCTCACCTGTCTCACCTGTCTCACCTGTCTCACCTGGAGTGGATTTTGGGTCAATTTAGCACAACTTTGGCTCAATTCGAGCACTTTTGTGTGGTTTTGCACCATTTTTCTCCATTTTTTCCCCATTTTTCCCCATTTTTTCCCCATTTTCCCCCCATTTTTCACGGGAATTTCTCCTCACCTGTCTCACCTGTCTCACCTGTGTTACCTGGGGAGGATTTTGGGTCAATTTACCACAATTTGGGGCTGATCTTGGCCATTTTTGGGAGGTTTTGACCCATTTTTTCTCATTTTTTCCCCATTTTTTCCCCGTTTTTCACGGGAATTTCTCTTCACCTGTCTCACCTGGGATGGATTTTGAGTGAATTCAGCACAATTTTGGGTCAATTCGAGCAATTTTTTGGTGGTTTTGCATCATTTTTTCCCCATTTTTCCCCATTTTTTCCCAATTTCTCTTCCATTTCTCACGGGAATTTCGCCTCACCTGTCTCACCTGTCTCACGTGTGTCTCACCTGTGTCTCACCTGTCTCACCTGGGGTGGATTTTGAGTGAATTTAGCACAATTTTGGCTCAATTCGAGCAATTTTTGGGTGGTTTTTCCCCATTTTTTCCCCATTTCTCCTCCGTTTCTCACGGGAATTTCGCCTCACCTGTCTCACCTGTCTCACCTGTGTTACCTGGGGTGCATTTTGGGTCAATTTACCACAATTTGGGGCTGATCTTGGCCATTTTTGGGAGCTTTTGCACCATTTTTTCCCCCATTTCTCCCCCGTTTTTCACGGGAATTTCACCTCACCTGTCTTACCTGTCTCACCTGTGTCTCACCTATGTCTCACCTGTGTTACCTGGAGTGGATTTTGAGTGAATTTAGCACAATTTTGGCTCAATTCAAGCAATTTTTGTGTGGTTTTGCACCATTTTTTTTTCATTTTTCCCCATTTTTCCCCATTTTTTCCCCATTTCTCCTCCGTTTTTCATGGGAATTTCGCCTCACCTGTCTCACCTGTCTTACCTGGGGTGGATTTTGGGTCAATTAGCCACAATTTGGGGCCGATCTTTGCCATTTTTGGGAGGTTTTGAGCCATTTTGGGGAGGTTTCCCCCCATTTTTTCCCCATTTCTCCTCCGTTTCTCACGGGAATTTCACCTCACCTGTCTCACCTGTGTCTCACCTGTGTCTCACCTGTGTTACCTGGAGTGGATTTTGAGTGAATTCAGCACAATTTTGGCTCAATTTGAGCAATTTTTGGGTGGTTTTTCCCCATTTTTCCCCATTTCTCCTCCGTTTCTCACGGGAATTTCGCCTCGCTTGTCTCACCTGTCTCACCTGTGTCTCACCTGTGTCTCACCTGTCTCACCTGGGGTGGATTTTGAGTGAATTTAGCACAATTTTGGCTCAATTCGAGCAATTTTTGTGTGGTTTTGCACCATTTTTTCCTCATTTCTTCTCCGTTTTTCACGGGAATTTCGCCTCACCTGTCTCACCTGTCTCACCTGTGTTACCTGAAGTGGATTTTGAGTGAATTTAGCACAATTTTGGCTCAATTCGAGCAATTTTTGGGTGGTTTTGCACCATTTTTTCCTCATTTCTCCTCCGTTTCTCACGGGAATTTCACCTCACCTGTCTCACCTGTCTCACCTGTCTCACCTGGGGTGGATTTTGAGTGAATTTAGCACAATTTTAGGTCAATTCGAGCAATTTTTGGGTGGTTTTGTCCCATTTCTTCCCCATTTTTTCCCATTTTTCCCCATTTTTCCCCATTTCTCCTCCGTTTCTCACGGGAATTTCGCCTCACCTGTCTCACCTGTGTCTCACCTGTGTCCCGTGTCTCACCTGGGCAGGTGGTGCGGATGGTGATGCGGCACCACGAGGAGCAGCGGCAGCGGCAGGAGCGAGCCAAGCGCGAGGAGCAAGCCAAGCTGCGGCGCGTGGCTGCTGCCATCGCCCGCGAGGTGCGCCACTTCTGGAGCAGCGTCGAGAAGGTACACCTGCGACACACCTGCGACACACCTGGGCACACCTGGGGAAAATCTGGAAAAAATTCGGTGAAATTTGGGTGAAATTTGGATGAGTTTTGGGCGTTTTTTGGCATTGCAGGTGAGTTTGGGAGAGGTTTGAACACCTGGAGAAGCTCAGGTGACACCTGGGCACACCTGGGACACACCTGGGCACACCTGGGGGGGGCGGGGGGCACACCTGGGGAAAATCTGGAAAAAATTCGGTGAAATTTGGGTGAAATTTGATTGAAAGTTGGATGAAATTTGGGCAAAATTTGGATTCAGTTTGGTTGAGTTTTGGGCATTTTTTGGTTCTTCAGGTGAGTTTGAGGAGGAGTTGAACACCTGGAGGAGCTAAGGTCACACCTGGGCACACCTGGGGGAGGGTGACACACCTGGGAAAAATCTGGAAAAAATTCAGTGAAATTTGGGTGAAATTTGGGTGAAATTTGGTTGAGTTTTGGGCGTTTTTTGGCATTTCAGGTGAGTTCAGGTGAGATTTGAACACTTGGAGGAGCTGAGATCACACCTGGGGCACACCTGGGACACACCTGGGGGGGCGGGGGGCACACCTGGGGAAAATCTGGAAAAAATTCGGTGAAATTTGGGTGAAATTTGGGTGAAATTTGGTTGAGTTTTGGGCGTTTTTTGGCATCTCAGGTGAGTTTGGGTGGGGTTTGAACACCTGGAGAAGCTGAGATCACACCTGGGGCACACCTGGGCACACCTGGGGGGGCGGGGGGCACACCTGGGGAAAATCTGGAGAAAATTCGGTGAAATTTGGGTGAAATTTGGTTGAGTTTTGGTTGAGTTTTGGGTGTTTTTTGGCATCTCAGGTGAGCTCAGGTGAGATCTGAACACTTGGAGGAGCTGAGATCACACCTGGGGCACACCTGGGGGAGGGGAACACACCTGGGCACACCTGGAAAAAATCTGGAAAAAATTTAGTGAAATTTGGGCAAAATTTGAATTCAGTTTGGTTGAGTTTTGGGCATTTTTCGGCATCTCAGGTGAGTTTGAGGAGGAGTTGAACACCTGGAGGAGCTCAGGTCACACCTGGGCACACCTGGGGGAGGGTGACACACCTGGGGAAAATCTGGAAAAAAATCGGTGAAATTTGGGTGAAATTTGGGTGAAATTTGGTTGAGTTTTGGGTGTTTTTTGGCATTCCAGGTGAGTTTGGGAGAGGTTTGAACACCTGGAGAAGCTCAGGTGACACCTGGGCACACCTGGGACACACCTGGGGCACACCTGGGCACACCTGGGACACACCTGGGAGAAAGTTTGGTGAAATTTGAGTGAAATTTGGGTGAAATTTGGTTGAGTTTTGGGTGATTTTTAGTATCTTGAGTGAGTTCAGGTGAGATTTGAACACCTGGAGAAGCTGAGGTGATACCTGGGCACACCTGGGCACACCTGGGACACACCTGGGAGAAAGTTCGATGAAATTTGAGTGAAATTTGGGTGAAATTTGGTTGAGTTTTGGGTGATTTTTAGTATCTCAGGTGAGTTCAGGTGAGATTTGAACACCTGGAGAAGCTGAGGTGATACCTGGGCACACCTGGGCACACCTGGGAGAAAATTTGGTGAAATTTGGGTGAAATTTGGATGAGATTTGGAGGAGTTTCAGTTGAGTTTTGGGCATTTTTTGGGTTTTCAGGTGAGTTTGGGAGGGACTTGAACACCTGGAGAAGCTCAGGTGACACTTGGGCACACCTGGGGAAAAATTCGGCAAAATTTGGGTGAAATTTGGGCGAAATTTGGTTTAGTTTTGGTATCTCAGGTGGGTTTCGGAGGAGTTTGAACACCTGGAGGAGCTGAGGTCACACCTGAGCACACCTGAGAAAAAACTCAGTGGAATTTGGGTGAAATTCGGATGAGTTTTGGTTGAGTTTTGGGCATTTTTTGGTTTTTCAGGTGAGTTTGGAAGGGACTTGAACACCTGGAGAAGCTCAGGTCACACCTGGGCACACCTGGGGACACACCTGAGTAGATTTAGAGACACCTGGGCACACCTGGGAAAGAAATGGGTGACATTTGGGTGAAATTTAGTTGAGTTTTGGGCGTTTTTTTAGTATCTCAGGTGAGTTTGGGAGAGGTTTGAGCACCTGGAGAAGCTCAGGTCACACCTGGGCACACCTGGGCACACCTGGGACACACCTGGGAGAAAGTTCGATGAAATTTGAGTGAAATTTGGGTGAAGTTTGGTTGAGTTTTGGGTGATTTTTAGTATCTCAGGTGAGTTCAGGTGGGATTTGAACACCTGGAGAAGCTGAGGTCACACCTGGGCACACCTGGGAGAAAATTTGGTGAAATTTGGGTGAAATTTGGATGAGATTTGGAGAAGTTTCAGTTGAGTTTTGGGCATTTTTTGGGTTTTCAGGTGAGTTTGGAAGGGACTTGAACACCTGGAGGAGGTTAGGTGACACCTGGGACACACCTGGGACACACCTGAGTAGATTTAGAGACACCTGGGCACACCTGGGAAAGAAATCGGTGACATTTGGGTGAAATTTAGTTGAGTTTTGGGCGTTTTTTTAGTATCTCAGGTGAGTTTGGGAGAGGTTTGAGCACCTGGAGAAGCTCAGGTCACACCTGGGGCACACCTGGGAGAAAGTTCGGTGAAATTTGAGTGAAATTTGGGTGAAATTTGGTTGAGTTTTGGGTGATTTTTAGTATCTCAGGTGAGTTCAGGTGAGATTTGAACACCTGGAGAAGCTCAGGTCACACCTGGGACACACCTGGGGCACACCTGAGTACATTTAGAGACACCTGGGCACATCTGGGAAAGAAATTGGTGAAATTTGGATGAAATTTAGTTGAGTTTTGGGTGTTTTTTTAGTATCTCAGGTGAGTTTGGGAGAGGTTTGAGCACCTGGAGAAGCTCAGGTCACACCTGGGGCACACCTGGGAGAAAGTTCGGTGAAATTTGAGTGAAATTTGGGTGAAATTTGGTTGAGTTTTGGGTGATTTTTAGTATCTCAGGTGAGTTCAGGTGAGATTTGAACACCTGGAGAAGCTCAGGTCACACCTGGGACACACCTGGGGCACACCTGAGTACATTTAGAGACACCTGGGCACATCTGGGAAAGAAATCGGTGACATTTGGGTGAAATTTAGTTGAGTTTTGGGTGTTTTTTTAGTATCTCAGGTGAGTTTGGGAGAGGTTTGAGCACCTGGAGAAGCTCAGGTCACACCTGGGGCACACCTGGGGCACACCTGGGCACACCTGGGACACACCTGGGAGAAAGTTTGGTGGAATTCGAGTGAAATTTGGTTGAGTTTGGGGTGATTTTTAGTAATTCAAATAAGTTCAGGTGGGATTTGAACACCTGGAGAAGCTGAAGTGACACCTGGGCACACCTGGGGACACACCTGAGTACATTTAGAGACACCTGGGCACACCTGGGCACACCTGGGGGCAGGTGACACACCTGGGAAAAAAGTCGGTGAAATTTGGGTGAAATTCAGATGAGTTTTGGGTAATTTTTGGTCACCTGGTGGCATCTCAGGTGAGTTTGAGCACCTGGAGAAGGTGAGGTCACACCTGGGCACACCTGGGGGTGTTGGGAACCATGACCCCAATGACCTTTGGGTGCTGTTGGTGACCTTTGGGTGACCTTTGGGTGACCATTAGTGACCATTGGTGACCTTTGGTGACCTTTGGGTGACCATCAATGACCCCTGGTGACCTTTGGGTGACCTTTGGGTGACCATTGGATGACCTTTGGGTGACCATTAGTGACCTTTGGGTGACCTTTGGGTGACCATTAGTGACCCCTGGTGACCTTTGGGTGACCTTTGGGTGACCATTAATGACCATTGGTGACCTTTGGGTGACCATTGGTGACGTTTGGGTGACCATTGGTGACCTTTGGGTGACCTTTGGGTGACCTTTGGGTGACCATTGGTGACCTTTGGGTGACCTTTGGGTGACCATTGGTGACCTTTGGGTGACCTTTGGGTGACCATTGGGTGCCATTGATGACCATTGGGTGTCCATTGATGACCATTGGGTGCCATTGATGACCATTGGGTGCCATTGATGACCATTGGGTGTCCATTGATGACCATTGGGTGACCATTGGGTGCCATTGATGACCACTGGGTGCCATTGATGACCGTTGGGTGCCATTGATGACCATTGGGTGACCATTGGGTGCCATCGGTGACCATTGGGTGCCATTGATGACCGTTGGGTGTCCATTGATGACCATTGGGTGCCATTGATGACCATTGGGTGCCATTGGTGACCATTGGGTGCTCATTGATGACCATTGGGTGCCATTGATGACCATTGATGACCATTGGGTGCCATTGATGACCATTGATGACCATTGGGTGCCATTGATGACCATTGGGTGCCAGTGGTGACCATTGGGTGCCATTGATGACCATTGGGTGTCCATTGATGACCATTGATGACCATTGGGTGTCCATTGATGACCATTGGGTGCTCATTGGTGACCATTGGGTGCCATTGATGACCATTGGGTGCCATTGATGACCATTGGGTGCCCATTGATGACCATTGGGTGTCCATTGGTGACCATTGGGTGTCCATTGGTGACCATTGGGTGCCATTGATGACCATTGATGACCATTGGGTGCCCATTGATGACCATTGGGTGTCCATTGGTGACCATTGGGTGCCATTGATGACCATTGATGACCATTGGGTGTCCATTGATGACCATTGGGTGCCATTGATGACCATTGATGACCATTGGGTGCCATTGATGACCATTGGGTGCCATTGATGACCATTGATGACCATTGGGTGCCATTGATGACCATTGGGTGCCATTGATGACCATTGGGTGCCATTGATGACCATTGATGACCATTGGGTGTCCATTGATGACCATTGGGTGTGAATTGATGACCATTGGGTGCCATTGATGACCATTGGGTGCCTATTGATGACCATTGGGTGCCATTGATGACCATTGGGTGCCATTGATGACCATTGGGTGCCATTGATGACCATTGGGTGCCCATTGATGACCATTGGGTGTCCATTGGTGACCATTGGGTGCCATTGATGACCATTGATGACCATTGGGTGTCCATTGATGACCATTGGGTGCCATTGATGACCATTGATGACCATTGGGTGCCATTGATGACCATTGGGTGCCATTGATGACCATTGATGACCATTGGGTGTCCATTGATGACCATTGGGTGCCATTGATGACCATTGGGTGCCATTGATGACCATTGGGTGCCATTGATGACCATTGGGTGCCATTGATGACCATTGATGACCATTGGGTGCCATTGATGACCATTGGGTGTCCATTGATGACCATTGGGTGTGAATTGATGACCATTGGGTGCCATTGATGACCATTGGGTGCCTATTGATGACCATCGATGACCATTGGGTGCCATTGATGACCATTGGGTGTCCATTGATGACCATTGGGTGTGAATTGATGACCATTGGGTGCCATTGATGACCATTGGGTGCCTATTGATGACCATTGGGTGCCATTGATGACCATTGGGTGACCATTGATGACCATTGGGTGCCATTGATGACCATTGATGACCACTGGGTGACCATTGATGACCATTGGGTGCCATTGATGACCATTGGGTGCCATTGATGACCATTGGGTGTCCATTGATGACCATTGGGTGCCATTGATGACCATTGGGTGTCCATTGATGACCATTGGGTGCCATTGATGACGATTGGGTGTCCATTGATGACCATTGGGTGCCATCGGTGACCATTGGGTGCCATTGATGACCATTGGGTGCCATTGATGACCATTGGGTGCCATTGATGACCATTGGGTGTCCATTGATGACCATTGGGTGCCATTGATGACCATTGGGTGACCATTGGGTGCCATTGATGACCATTGATGACCATTGGGTGCCATTGATGACCATTGAGTGCCATTGATGACCATTGGGTGCCCATTGATGACCATTGGGTGACCATTGGGTGCCATTGATGACCATTGGGTGCCATTGATGACCATTGGGTGCCATTGATGACCATTGGGTGCCCATTGATGACCATTGGGTGCCATTGGTGACCATTGGGTGCCCATTGATGACCATTGGGTGCCATTGGTGACCATTGGGTGCCATTGATGACCATTGATGACCATTGGGTGACCATTGGGTGCCATTGATGACCATTGGGTGCCATTGATGACCATTGGGTGTCCATTGATGACCATTGGGTGTGAATTGATGACCATTGGGTGCCATTGGTGACCATTGGGTGCCATTGATGACCATTGGGTGCCATTGATGACCATTGGGTGACCATTGGGTGCCATTGATGACCATTGGGTGCCCATTGGTGACCATTGGGTGCCATTGATGACCATTGGGTGACCATTGATGACCATTGGGTGTCCATTGATGACCATTGGGTGTCCATTGATGACCATTGGGTGTGAATTGATGACCATTGGGTGCCATTGATGACCATTGGGTGTCCATTGATGACCATTGGGTGCCATTGATGACCATTGGGTGTCCATTGATGACCATTGGGTGCCATTGATGACCATTGGGTGTCCATTGATGACCATTGGGTGCCATTGATGACCATTGATGACCATTGGGTGTCCATTGATGACCATTGGGTGCCATTGATGACCATTGGGTGCCATTGATGACCATTGGGTGACCATTGGGTGCCATTGATGACCATTGGGTGCCATTGATGACCATTGGGTGTCCATTGATGACCATTGGGTGACCATTGATGACCATTGGGTGCCATTGATGACCATTGGGTGTCCATTGATGACCATTGGGTGTCCATTGATGACCATTGGGTGACCATTGGGTGCCATTGATGACCATTGGGTGTCCATTGATGACCATTGGGTGACCATTGGGTGTCCATTGATGACCATTGGGTGCCATTGATGACCATTGGGTGCCATTGGTGACCATTGGGTGCCATTGATGACCATTGGGTGCCATTGATGACCATTGGGTGACCATTGGGTGTCCATTGATGACCATTGGGTGCCCATTGATGACCATTGGGTGCCCATTGATGACCATTGGGTGCCATTGATGACCATTGGATGTCCATTGATGACCATTGGGTGACCATTGATGACCATTGGGTGCCATTGATGACCATTGAGTGTCCATTGATGACCATTGGGTGCCATTGATGACCATTGGGTGCCATTGGTGACCGTTGGGTGCCATTGATGACCATTGGGTGTCCATTGATGACCATTGGGTGCCATTGATGACCATTGGGTGCCATTGATGACCATTGGGTGCCATTGATGACCATTGGGTGCCCATTGGTGACCATTGGGTGCCCATTGATGACCGTTGGGCGTCATTGATGACCATTGGGTGCCATTGATGACCATTGGGTGCCATTGATGACCATTGGGTGCCGTTGATGACCATTGGGTGCCATTGATGACCATTGGGTGCCATTGATGACCATTGGGTGCCATTGATGACCATTGGGTGCCTATTGATGACCATTGGGTGACCATTGGGTGTCCATTGATGACCATTGGGTGACCATTGATGACCATTGGGTGTCCATTGATGACCATTGGGTGCCATTGATGACCATTGGGTGCCACTGATGATCCTCAATGACCATTGATGGTCCTTGAGTGCCTCTTGATGACCACTGGACCATTGTAGTTGACCATCAGTGACCCCAGGTGACACTCAGGTGACCCCAATGACCCTCAGGTGACTCAGATGCCCCCAGGTGACCCCCAGGTGACCCCCAGGTGTCTCTCTCACAGGTGGTGCAGTTCAAGCAGCAGTCACAGCTGGAGGAGAAGCTCAGGTGTCCCCAATGACACTCAGGTGCCCCTCAGGTGACCCCAGGTGACCCCCAGGTGTCTCTCTCACAGGTGGTGCAGTTCAAGCAGCAGTCACAGCTGGAGGAGAAGCTCAGGTGTCCCCAATGACCCTCAGGTGCCCCTCAGGTGACCCCAGGTGACCCCCAGGTGTCTCTCTCACAGGTGGTGCAGTTCAAGCAGCAGTCACAGCTGGAGGAGAAGCTCAGGTTCCTCTCAGGTGCCCCTCAGGTGACCCCAGGTGACCCCCAGGTGTCTCTCTCACAGGTGGTGCAGTTCAAGCAGCAGTCGTGGCTGGAGGAGAAGCTCAGGTTCCTCTCAGGTGCTCTCAGGTGACCCAGGTGACCCCCAGGTGTCTCTCTCACAGGTGGTGCAGTTCAAGCAGCAGTCGCGGCTGGAGGAGAAGCTCAGGTTCCTCTCAGGTGCTCTCAGGTGACCTTCAGGTGACCCAGGTGACCCCCAGGTGTCCCTCTCACAGGTGGTGCAGTTCAAGCAGCAGTCACAGCTGGAGGAGAAGCTCAGGTTCCCCAGGTGTCCCCAATGACCCCCAGGTGCCCTCAGGTGACCCTCAGGTGTCCCCTCCCGCAGGTGGTGCAGTTCAAGCAGCAGTCGCGGCTGGAGGAGAAGCTCAGGTTCCTCTCAGGTGCTCTCAGGTGCCCCTCAGGTGACCCCAGGTGACCCTCAGGTGTCTCTCTCACAGGTAGTGCAGTTCAAGCAGCAGTCGTGGCTGGAGGAGAAGCTCAGGTGTCCTCAATGACACTCAGGTGCCCTCAGGTGCCCCCAGGTGTCTCTCTCACAGGTAGTGCAGTTCAAGCAGCAGTCGCGGCTGGAGGAGAAGCTCAGGTTCCTCTCAGGTGCTCTCAGGTGCCCCTCAGGTGACCCAGGTGACCCCCAGGTGTTCTCTCTCACAGGTGGTGCAGTTCAAGCAGCAGTCGCGGCTGGAGGAGAAGCTCAGGTTCCTCTCAGGTGCTCTCAGGTGCCCCTCAGGTGACCCAGGTGACCCCCAGGTGTCTCTCTCACAGGTAGTGCAGTTCAAGCAGCAGTCGCGGCTGGAGGAGAAGCTCAGGTTCCTCTCAGGTGCTCTCAGGTGCCCCTCAGGTGACCCAGGTGACCCCCAGGTGTTCTCTCTCACAGGTGGTGCAGTTCAAGCAGCAGTCGCGGCTGGAGGAGAAGCTCAGGTGCTCTCAGGTGCCCCTCAGGTGACCCCCAGGTGTCTCTCTCACAGGTGGTGCAGTTCAAGCAGCAGTCGCGGCTGGAGGAGAAGCTCAGGTGTCCTCAATGACACTCAGGTGCTCTCAGGTGACCCCAGGTGACCCCCAGGTGTCTCTCTCACAGGTAGTGCAGTTCAAGCAGCAGTCGCGGCTGGAGGAGAAGCGCAAGAAAGCTCTGGACCTTCAGCTCGACTTCATCGTGGGCCAGACCGAGAGATACTCAGACCTGCTGAGCCGCAGCCTCAACGCGCCCCGCCCGCTCACCTGTGCAGGTAAGGCACACCTGGGGGGCACTCAAACCTGCTGAGCCGCAGCCTCAACGCGCCCCGCCCGCTCACCTGTGCAGGTAAGGCACACCTGGGGGGGGTCAGGGTGCTGGGAGGTGCCACGCCTGCTCACCTATGCAGGTAAGGCACACCTGGGGGGGTTCAGGGTGCTGGGAGCTGCCCCGCCCGCTCACCTGTGCAGGTAAGGCACACCTGGGGGGTCAGGGACCTGCTGAGCCCTGCTGCGCTCACCTGTGCAGGTAAGGCACACCTGGGGGGATCGGGGTGATACTCCGACCTGCTGAGCCGCAGCCTCAACGCGCCCCGCCCGCTCACCTGTGCAGGTAAGGCACACCTGGGGGGATCGGGGTGCTGGGAGCTGCCCCGCCCGCTCACCTGTGCAGGTAAGGCACACCTGGGGGGGTTCAGGTGATACCTGGGGATACTCCGACCTGCTGAGCCGCAGCCTCAACGCGCCGCGCCCGCTCACCTGTGCAGGTAAGGCACACCTGGGGGGGTTCAGGATGCTGGGAGGTGCCACACCTGCTCACCTGTGCAGGTAAGGCACACCTGGGGGGATCAGGGACCTGCTGAGCCCTGCTGTGCTCACCTGTGCAGGTAAGGCACACCTGGGGGGGGTCAGGGTGCTGGGAGGTGCCATGCCCGCTCACCTGTGCAGGTAAGGCACACCTGGGGGGGTCAGGGACCTGCTGAGCCCTGCTGTGCTCACCTGTGCAGGTAAGGCACACCTGGGGGGGATCGGGGTGATACTCCGACCTGCTGAGCCGCAGCCTCAACGCGCCCCGCCCGCTCACCTGTGCAGGTAAGGCACACCTGGGGGGGTTCAGGGTGCTGGGAGCTGCCCCGCCCGCTCACCTGTGCAGGTAAGGCACACCTGGGGGGGTCAGGGACCTGCTGAGCCCTGCTGTGCTCACCTGTGCAGGTAAGGCACACCTGGGGGGGGTCAGGATGCTGGGAGGTGCCATGCCTGCTCACCTGTGCAGGTAAGGCACACCTGGGGGGGTCAGGGACCTGCTGAGCCATGCCGCACTCACCTGTGCAGGTGAGACTCCCCTGGGGGGGTTCAGGTGATACCTGGGGGTGCTGGGAGCTGTCATGGCTGCTCACCTGTGCAGGTAAGGCACACCTGGGGGGGTCAGGTCACACCTGGAAGGGTTCAGGTGGCTTCAGGTAATACCTGGAAAGGTTCAGGTAACACCTGAAAGAGTTCAGGTGTGTTTGTGTGGCACCTGTGGGGTCTGGCTTGGGTTCAGGTGGGATGTGGGTGGAGTTCAGGTGAGCTCAGGTGACACCCGAAGGGTTCAGGTGAGCTCAGGTGACACCTGGAAGGGTTCACGTGAGCTCAGGTGACACCTGGGTGGGTTCAGGTGAGTTCAGGTGTCACCTGTGGGGGGTTCAGGTGAGCTCAGGTGACACCTGGAAGGGTTCAGGTGAGCTCAGGTGACACCTGGACGGGTTCATGTGAGCTCAGGTGACACCTGTGGGGGGTTCATGTGAGCTCAGGTGACACCTGGAAGGGTTCAGGTGAGTTCAGGTGTCATCTGGGTGGTTTCAGGTGAGTTCAGGTGACACCTGGAAGGGTTCAGGTGAGCTCAGGTGACACCTGGGTGGGTTCACGTGAGCTCAGGTGACACCTGTGGGGGATTCAGGTGAGCTCAGGTGACACCTGGAAGGGTTCAGGTCAGCTCAGGTGACACCTGGGTGGGTTCAGGTGAGTCCAGGTGACACCTGTGGGGGATTCAGGTGAGCTCAGGTGACACCTGGAAGGGTTCAGGTGAGCTCAGGTGACACCTGGACGGGTTCAGGTGAGGTCAGGTGTCACCTGTGGGGGATTTAAGTGAATTCAGGTGACACCTGGGAGAGTTCAGGTGAGCTCAGGTGACATGTGACACACCTGTGAGGTCACCTGTCTGGTCTTGGGAAGGCCCAGGTGTCACCTGTGGGGTCACCCGTGGGTCTCAGGTGTCACCTGTGGGCTCCAGGTGAGTTCAGGTTTCACCTGTGTCTCACCTGTGGGGTCACCCGTGGGTCTCAGGTGTCACCTGTGGGCTCCAGGTGAGTTCAGGTTTCATCTGTGTCTCACCTGTGGGGTCACCTGTGGGGCTCAGGTGTCACCTGTGAGGTTCACATGTCAGCTGTGGGCTCCAGGTGAGCTCCAAGTGTCACCTGTGTCTCACCTGTGGGGCTCAGGTGTCACCCGTGGGGCTCAGGTGTCACCTGTGGGCTCCAGGTGAGCTCTAATTGTCACCTGTGGGGTCACCCGTGGGTCTCAGGTGTCACCTGTGGGTTCCAGGTGAGTTCAGGTATCACCTGTGTCTCACCTGTGGGGTCACCCGTGGGTCTCAGGTGTCACCTGTGGGCTCCAGGTGAGTTCAGGTTTCACCTGTGTCTCACCTGTGGGGTCACCTGTCGCTCTCAGGTGTCACCTTCGGGCTCACCTGTGCTCCCAGGTGCGCTGACCCCGCCCCTCTGCTCTCCCGCAGGCTCCGCCCCCGCCGAGGCCCCGCCCCGCCCCCTCGGGGACCTCCTGGGCTCCCTCCCCCCGCAGGTACCGCCCCTCCCCCACCCTCCCTCACCTGTCCCCGCCCGCCCGGGGACCTCCCTCACCTGGGCAGGTGTGACCTGCCCCTCCCCCACCTTCCCGCGCAGGTGCTGAGGAGGGACAGGGCCAGGGACCCTCCCCCGCCCTGGGGACCGCGCGACGACGACGAGGAGTTCGCTGCCGAGGAGGAGGAGGGTGAGACACCTGAGATACACCTGGGCACACCTGAGACACCTGGGGACACCTGGGCACACCTGGGGATAGCTGGGGATACCTGGGCACACCTGGGGCACACCTGGGCACACCTGGGGATACACCTGGGGCACACCTGGGGACAGCTGGGGATACTTGGGGGGAAACCTGGGGATACACCTGGACACACCTGGGGATACCTAGGGACACCTGGGCATACCTGGGCACACCTGGGGATAGCTGGGGATACACCTGGGCACACCTGGGGACACCTGGGGATACCTAGGGACACCTGGGGCACACCTGGGCACACCTGGGGATAGCTGGGGATACACCTGGGGCACACCTGGGCACACCTGGGGATAGCTGGGGATACACCTGGGGCACACCTGGGCACACCTGGGATACCTGGGGATACACCTGGGCACACCTGGGGACACCTGGGATACAGCTGGGGACACCTGGGATACACCTGGATACACCTGGGGACACCTGAGATACACCTGGGGACACCTGGGGACACCTGAGATACACCTGGGGACACCTGGGGACACCTGGGATACAGCTGGGGGCACCTGAGATACACCTGGGCTCACCTGGGATACAGCTGGGGACACCTGAGATACACCTGGGGACACCTGGGATACAGCTGGGGGCACCTGAGATACACCTGGGCTCACCTGGGATACAGCTGGGGACACCTGAGATACACCTGGGGACACCTGGGGACACCTGGGATACAGCTGAGGACACCTGGGATACACCTGGATACACCTGGGGACACCTGAGATACACCTGGGGACACCTGGGGACACCTGGGATACAGTTGGGGGCACCTGAGATACACCTGGGGACACCTGGGATACAGCTGGGGGCACCTGAGATACACCTGGGGACACCTGGGATACAGCTGGGGACACCTGAGATACACCTGGGGACACCTGGGGACACCTGGGATACAGCTGGGGACACCTGGGATACACCTGGGGACACCTGGGATACACCTGGGGACACCTGAGATACACCTGGGGACACCTGGGATACACCTGGGGACACCTGGGAGAGGAGGGAACACATCTGGGACACACCTGGGGACACCTGGGATACAGCTGGGGACACCTGAGATACACCTGGGGACACCTGGGCTCACCTGGGATACAGCTGGGGGCACCTGAGATACACCTGGGCTCACCTGGGATACAGCTGGGGGCACCTGAGATACACCTGGGGACAGATAAACACACCTGGGGACATCTGGGGGCAGTTACAGACACCTGGAGACAGCTGGGGATACCTGGGGACACACCTGGGGATACCTGGGGATACCTGGGGATACACTTGAGGCACCTGGGGCACACCTGGGCACACCTGGGCTCACCTGGGATACACCTGGGGACACCTGGGAGAGGAGGGAACACATCTGGGACACACCTGGGGACACCTGGGGCACAGCTGGGGACAGCTGGGGGAGGAGGGAACACACCTGGGGACACACCTGGGGACACACCTGGGGGACAGAGACACGTGGGATACACCTGAGGGGGAGGGAACACACCTGGGCACACCTGGGGGTGCGTCTGAGATGCACCTGGGGGTACCTGAGCTACACCTGGGGACACACCTGGGCACACCTGGAGTCACCTGAATGGAGGGAAATCACACCTGGGCCCATTTTGGATTCCTCGGTTTCTTTTTTTTTACCTTTTTTTACCTTTTTTTGGTTTTTTTTTTCCATTTTGGGGCCATTAGGTTCCACTTTTTGCCATTTTTTCGCATTTTTGGGCCATTTTGGGTCATTTTTTGTCATTTTAGTTCCATTTAAGGACATTTTTGGGTCATTTTCTGCCATTTTTTGTCATTTTAGTTCCATTTAGGGACATTTTTGGGTCATTTTCTACCGTTTTTTGTCATTTTAGTTCCATTTAGAGACATTTTTCTGCCATTTTTTGTCATTTCAGTGTCACTTAGGGATATTTTTGGGTCATTTTCTGCCATTTTTTGTCACTTTAGTTCCATTTAAGGACATTTTTGTGCAATTTTTGGTCATTTTTTATCATTTTGATTCCATTTAGGGACATTTTTGGGTTATTTTCTGCCATTTTTTGTCATTTTAGTTCCATTTAGAGACATTTTTCTGCCATTTTTTGTCATTTCAGTGTCACTTAGGGACATTTTTGGGTTATTTTCTGCCATTTTTTGTCATTTTAGTTCCATTTAGGGACATTTTTGGGTCATTTTCTGCCATTTTTTGTCGTTTTAGTGCCATTTAGAGACATTTTTCTGCCATTTTTTGTCATTTCAGTGTCACTTAGGAACATTTTTGGGTTATTTTCTGCCATTTTTTATCATTTTGATTCCATTTAAGGACATTTTTGGGTCATTTTCTGCCATTTTTTGTCGTTTTAGTGCCATTTAGAGACATTTTTCTGCCATTTTTTGTCATTTCAGTGTCACTTAGGGATATTTTGGGGTCATTTTCTGCCATTTTTTGTCACTTTAGTTCCATTTAAGGACATTTTTGTGCAATTTTTGGTCATTTTTTATCATTTTGATTCCATTTAGGGACATTTTTGGGTTATTTTCTGCCATTTTTTGTCATTTTAGTTCCATTTAGAGACATTTTTCTGCCATTTTTTGTCATTTCAGTGTCACTTAGGGACATTTTTGGGTTATTTTCTGCCATTTTTTGTCATTTTAGTTCCATTTAGGGACATTTTTGGGTCATTTTCTGCCATTTTTTGTCGTTTTAGTGCCATTTAGAGACATTTTTCTGCCATTTTTTGTCATTTCAGTGTCACTTAGGAACATTTTTGGGTTATTTTCTGCCATTTTTTATCATTTTGATTCCATTTAAGGACATTTTTGGGTCATTTTCTGCCATTTTTTGTCGTTTTAGTGCCATTTAGAGACATTTTTCTGCCATTTTTTGTCATTTCAGTGTCACTTAGGGATATTTTGGGGTCATTTTCTGCCATTTTTTGCCATCCCAGTGCCATTTTTGGGTCAATTTTGCTATTTTTTGCCATTTCACTGCCATTTAAGGACATTTTTGGGTCATTTTCTGCCATTTTTTATTATTTTAGTTCCATTTAGGGACATTTTTGGGCCATTTTTGGTCATTTTTTATCATTTTAGTTCCATTTAAGGACATTTTTGGGTTATTTTCTGCCATTTTTTGTCATTTTAGTTCCATTTAAGGACATTTTTGGGCCATTTTTGGTCATTTTTTGTCATTTTAGTTCCATTTAAGGACATTTTTGGGCAATTTTTGGTCATTTTTTATCATTTTAGTTCCATTTAAAGACATTTTGGTGCCATTTTTTGTCATTTCAGTGTCACTTAGGGACATTTTTGGGTTATTTTCTGCCATTTTTTGTCATTTTAGTTCCATTTAGGGACATTTTTGGGCCATTTTTGGTCATTTTTTATCATTTTAGTTCCATTTAAGGACATTTTTGGGTTATTTTCTGCCATTTTTTGTCATTTTAGTTCCATTTAGGGACATTTTTGGGTCATTTTCTGCCATTTTTGTCATTTTAGTTCCATTTAAGGACATTTTTGGGCAATTTTTGGTCATTTTTTATCATTTTAGTTCCATTTAAAGACATTTTGGTGCCATTTTTTGTCATTTCAGTGTCACTTAGGGACATTTTTGGGTCATTTTCTGCTATTTTTTGTCATTTTAGTTCCATTTAGGGACATTTTTGGGTCATTTTCTACCGTTTTTTGTCATTTTAGTTCCATTTAGAGACATTTTTCTGCCATTTTTTGTCATTTCAGTGTCACTTAGGGATATTTTTGGGTCATTTTCTGCCATTTTTTGTCACTTTAGTTCCATTTAAGGACATTTTTGGGTCATTTTCTGCCATTTTTTATCATTTTAGTTCCATTTAGGGACATTTTTGGGCCATTTTTTGTCATTTCAGTGTCACTTAGGGACATTTTTGGGGCATTTTCTGCCATTTTTTGCCATCCCAGTGCCATTTTTGGGTCAATTTTGCTATTTTTTGCCATTTCACTGCCATTTAAGGACATTTTTGGGTTATTTTCTGCCATTTTTTGTGATTGCGAGATTATTTTTTTTCATTTCAGTGCCATTTTTGTCATTTTTGACTATCTGGCGCCGTTTTTTACCAATTTATTGCCGTTTTTATCAGTTTTGTGCTGTTTTAATGCCATTTTTTCACACTTAAGGACATTTTTGTGACAATTTTTTGCCGTTTTTTGCCATTTTTTACCAATTCAGTGCCATTTAGAAACATTTTAGTGCAATTTTTTTTGCCAATTCAGTGCCGTTTTTTGGCCATTTTTTACTGCCTTGCCTTTTTTGGGTCATTTTTTGCCAATTTTTGGACCATTTTTGACATTCGTGTGCTATTTTCTGCCGTTTTTTGCAGTTTCTGTGCCATTTTTTGCTGTTTTTAACAATTCTCAGGTCATTTTTTGCCATTTTTTTCATTTTTCTTCCATTTTTTACCAATTCAGTGTCTTTTTTTGCCATTTTTGTCCATTTGATGCCATTTCCTGCTTTTTTTTTTACCAAATCTGTGCTTTTTTTACTATTTTTTACCCTTTTTGTGCCATTTTTTGCCATTTTTTACCATTTTTGTGCCATTTTTGGCCATTTTTTACCATTTTTGTGCCACTTTTTGCCATTTTTTACCATTTTTGTGACATTTTTTGCCATTTCTTGCTACTTTTTTTGTCATTTTTTGCGATTTTGGTGCCATTTTCCCCTTTTTTTTTACTAACTCAGTGACACTCAGTGACATTTAGGGACATTTTAGTGCCATTTTTGCGCCAATTCAGTGCTATTTTGTGCCATTTTTTGGTCATTTTTCAGCATTTTTGTGCTGTTTTTTTACTCTTTTGTGCCATTTTTTCTCATTTTTTTACCAATTCAGTGCCATTTTTTACCTTTTTTGTAGCTTTTTTTACCCTTTTTCGTTAGTTTTTTCCATTCTTTACCCTTTTTAAAATAATTTTTTACCCTTTTTGGCTATTTTTTTAACATTTTTTACCATTCTTCCATTTTTTTTGCCGTTTCTGTGCCATTTTTTGCCGTTTTTCCCCATTTTTTGCCATTTCAGTGCCTTTTTTTGCCATTTTCCCCCATTTTTTGCCATTTCAGTGCCTTTTTTTGCCATTTCCCCCCATTTTTTGCCATTTCTGTGCCATTTTTTGCCATTTTTCCCCATTTTTTTTGCATTTCTGTGCAATTTTTTACCCTCTTTGGCCATTTTTTAACCATTTTTTACCATTTTTGGCTATTTGTTACCATTTTGGGCCGTTTTTTTCCATTTTTCCCCATTTTTTTCCATTTCTATGCAATTTTTTGCCATTTTTTTCCCCTTTTTTGCCGTTTCTGTGCCATTTTTTCCCCAGTTTTCCCCATTTTTGGCCATTTTTTGCCATTTCTGTGCCATTTTTCCCCAAAGCAGTGCCGTTTTTTGCCATTTTTTGTCATTTTCCCCCATTTTTTGCCATTTCTATGCAATTTTTTACCGTTTTTCCCCATTTTTTCCCCGTTTTTCCCCCGCAGGTGAGGACGAGGAGGACACGATCGCAGCTCAGGAGAGACTCGAGGGCGACGTCGATCACCAGCAGGAGCTCGATGACCTCGCCAGGGAGGGTGAGAGACCCAAAATTGCCCAAATTTACCCCAAAATTACCCTAGAACATCAAAAAATAGTGAAAAATGCAAAAAAAAATGCAAAATCCCAAAAAAAATAGACAAAAAATGCCCAAAAATGCCCAACAGGAGCTCGATGACCTCGCCAGGGAGGGTGAGAGACCCAAAATTGCTCAGATTTACCCCAAAATATCCCAAATTTACCCCAAAATTACCCAAAATTGCCCCAAAATTACCCAAATTTACCCCAAAATTACCCAAATTTACCCCAAAATCACCCAGATTTACCCCAAAATTACCCAAATTTACCCCAAAATTACCCAAATTTACCCCAAAATTACCCAAATTTACCCCAAAATCACCCAGATTTACCCCAAAATTGCCCAAATTTACCCCAAAATTACCCAGATTTACCCCAAAATTGCCCAAATTTACCCAAAAATTACCCAAATTTACCCCAAAGTTACCCTAGAACATCGAAAAATAGTGAAAAATACAAAAAAAATGCAAAATCTCCCCAAAAAAATAGACAAAAAATGCCCAAAAATGCCCAGCGGGAGCTCGATGACCTCGCCAGGGAGGGTGAGAGACCCAAAATTGCTCAGATTTACCCCAAAATATCCCAAATTTACCCCAAAATTACCCAAATTTACCCCAAAATTGCCCAAAATTTACCCCAAAATTACCCAAATTTACCCCAAAATTACCCTAGAACATCGAAAAATAGTGAAAAATGCAAAAAAAAATGCAAAATCCCCAAAAAAATAGACAAAAAATGCCCAAAAATGCTGAGCAGGAGCTCGATGACCTCGCCAGGGAGGGTGAGAGACCCAAAATTGCTCAGATTTACCCCAAAATTACCCAAATTTACCCCAAAATTACCCAAATTTACCCCAAAATTGCCCAAATTTACCCCAAAATTGCCCAAATTTACCCCAAAATTACCCTAGAACATCAAAAAATAGTGAAAAATACAAAAAAAATGCAAAATCTCCCCAAAAATAGACAAAAAATGCCCAAAAATGCTCAGCAGGAGCTCGATGACCTCGCCAGGGAGGGTGAGAGACCCAAAATTGCTCAGATTTACCCCAAAATATCCCAAATTTACCCCAAAATTACCCAAATTTACCCCAAAGTTACCCAGATTTTCCCCAAAATTACCCAAATTTACCCCAAAATTGCCCAAAATTTACCCCAAAATTACCCAAATTTACCCCAAAATTACCCTAGAACATCGAAAAATAGTGAAAAATGCAAAAAAAATGCAAAACCCCCCAAAAAATAGACAAAAAATGCCCAAAAATGCCCAACAGGAGCTCGATGACCTCGCCAGGGAGGGTGAGAGACCCAAAATTGCCCAAATTTGCCCCAAAATTACCCAAATTTACCCCAAAATTACCCAAATTTACCCCAAAGTTACCCTAGAACATCGAAAAATAGTGAAAAATGCAAAAAAAAATGCAAAATCTCCCCAAAAAATACACAAAAAATGCCCAAAAATGCTCAGCAGGAGCTCGATGACCTCGCCAGGGAGGGTGAGAGACCCAAAATTGCCCAAATTTACCCCAAAATTACCCAAATTTACCCCAAAATTACCCGAATTTACCCCAAAATTACCCGAATTTACCCCAAAATTGCCCAAAATTACCCCAAAATTACCCAAATTTACCCCAAAATTACCCAAATTTACCCCAAAATTACCCAGATTTACCCCAAAATTACCCAAATTTACCCCAAAATTACCCAAATTTACCCCAAAATTACCCAAATTTACCTCAAAATTACCCTAGAACATCGAAAAATAGTGAAAAATGCAAAAAAAATGCAAAATCCCCAAAAAAATAGACAAAAAATGCCCAAAAATGCTGAGCAGGAGCTCGATGACCTCGCCAGGGAGGGTGAGAGACCCAAAATTGCTCAGATTTACCCCAAAATTACCCAAATTTACCCCAAAATTACCCAAATTTACCCCAAAATTGCCCAAATTTACCCCAAAATTGCCCAAATTTACCCCAAAATTACCCTAGAACATCAAAAAATAGTGAAAAATACAAAAAAAATGCAAAATCTCCCCAAAAATAGACAAAAAATGCCCAAAAATGCTCAGCAGGAGCTCGATGACCTCGCCAGGGAGGGTGAGAGACCCAAAATTGCTCAGATTTACCCCAAAATATCCCAAATTTACCCCAAAATTACCCAAATTTACCCCAAAGTTACCCAGATTTTCCCCAAAATTACCCAAATTTACCCCAAAATTGCCCAAAATTTACCCCAAAATTACCCAAATTTACCCCAAAATTACCCTAGAACATCGAAAAATAGTGAAAAATGCAAAAAAAATGCAAAACCCCCCAAAAAATAGACAAAAAATGCCCAAAAATGCCCAACAGGAGCTCGATGACCTCGCCAGGGAGGGTGAGAGACCCAAAATTGCCCAAATTTGCCCCAAAATTACCCAAATTTACCCCAAAATTACCCAAATTTACCCCAAAGTTACCCTAGAACATCGAAAAATAGTGAAAAATGCAAAAAAAAATGCAAAATCTCCCCAAAAAATACACAAAAAATGCCCAAAAATGCTCAGCAGGAGCTCGATGACCTCGCCAGGGAGGGTGAGAGACCCAAAATTGCCCAAATTTACCCCAAAATTACCCAAATTTACCCCAAAATTACCCGAATTTACCCCAAAATTACCCGAATTTACCCCAAAATTGCCCAAAATTACCCCAAAATTACCCAAATTTACCCCAAAATTGCCCAAATTTACCCCAAAATTACCCAGATTTACCCCAAAATTACCCAGATTTTCCCCAAAATTACCCAAATTTACCCCAAAATTGCCCAAAATGACCCCAAAATTACCCGAATTTACCCCAAAATTACCCTAGAACATCGAAAAATAGTGAAAAATGCAAAAAAAAATGCAAAATCTCCCCAAAAAATAGACAAAAAATGCCCAAAAATGCCCAACAGGAGCTCGATGACCTCGCCAGGGAGGGGGAGAGACCCAAAATTGCCCAAAATTACCCCAAAATTGCCCAAATTTACCCCAAAATTGCCCAAATTTACCCCAAAGTTACCCAAATTTACCCCAAAATTGCCCAAATTTACCCCAAAATTACCCCAGAACATCGAAAAATAGTGAAAAATGCAAAAAAAAAATGCAAAATATCCCCAAAAATAGACAAAAAATGCCCAAAAATGCCCAGCAGGAGCTCGATGACCTCGCCAGGGAGGGGGAGAGACCCAAAATTGCTCAGATTTACCCCAAAATTACCTGAAATTACTCCAAAATTGCCGTAAATATCCTAAACGGTACAAAAATAGCAAAAAATTAAAAAAAAAAAACCAGAAAAATCTGCAAAGGTTTTCTGAAAATTACCCAAAAAAGCTCCAAAAATGCCGAACGGGAGCTCAATGATGTCACCGGGGAGAGTGAGAGACCCAAAATTGTCTCAAATTACCCCAAAAGAATGCCTGAAAAATAGCGAAAAAATACTTCAGAAATAGAACGAAAATACCCAAGAAATTACCCCAAAAATTACCCAACAAAACCCAGAAAATATCCCCAAAATACCCCAAGAAATTAATCTGAAAATGAAAAAAAATTCCCCCAAAATACCCCAAAAATACTCCAAAAAATTACCCCAAAAGTTGCCCCCAGAAGACCCAAAAATACCCCGGAAATACAAGAAAAATACCCAAAAAATGCCCCAAAAGTACAACAAAAATACATGGAAAATTATCCCAAAAATTACTCCCAAAATACCTAAAAAATAGCCACCAGAATACCTCAAAATTTATCAAAAATTAACAAAAAATCACTCCAAAAGTATCCCGAAAATGCACAGGAAATACAGAAAATTACCCCAAAAATTAGCAAAGAAGAGCCAAAAGAAACTCCCAAAATACCCAAAAAATTATCCCAAAAATACAGAAAAAGGGCCCAAAAATATGAAAAAAATAACACAAAAATATGAAAAAATCTGTAAAAATACCCCAAAAATACAAAAAAACCAAAAAAACCCCAAATTCCCTAAAAATACCCCAAAAATGCTTAAAAAAATTAGCCAGGGAGGGGGAGAGACCCAAAACACCCCAAATTTACCCCAAAAAAGAAGAAAAAAAAATCTAAAAATTTACCTCAAAAATTTACTCCCAATGGACCCAAAAAATAGTCACCAAAATATTCTAAAATTTACCAAAAATGAACCAAAAATCACTCCAAAAATATCCCAAAAATGCACAGGAAATACAGAAAATTACCCCAAAAATTAGCAAAGAAGATCCAAAAGAAACTCCCAAAATACCAAAAAAATTACCCCAAAAATACAGAAAAAGGGCCCAAAAATATGAAAAAAATAACACAAAAATATGAAAAAATCTGTAAAAATACCCCAAAAATACAAAAAAACAAAAAAACCCCAAAATTCCCTAAAAATACCCCAAAAATGCTTAAAAAATTAGCCAGGGAGGGGGAGAGACCCAAAACACCCCAAATTTACCCCAAAAAAGAAGAAAAAAAATCTAAAAATTTACCTCAAAAATTTACTCCCAATGGACCCAAAAAATAGTCACCAAAATATTCTAAAATTTACCAAAAATGAACCAAAAATCACTCCAAAAATATCCCAAAAATGCACAGGAAATACAGAAAATTACCCCAAAAATTAGCAAAGAAGATCCAAAAGAAACTCCCAAAATACCCAAAAAATTATCCCAAAAATACAGAAAAAGGGCCCAAAAATATGAAAAAAATAACACAAAAATATGAAAAAATCTGTAAAAATACCCCAAAAATAATTAAAAAAAAAAAAATCCCAAATTCCCTAAAAATACCCCAAAAATGCTTAAAAAAATTAGCCAGGGAGGGGGAGAGACCCAAAATTGCCTAAAATTACCCCAAAATTAGTTTAGAATTTACAGAATTAGCAAAAAGTTTTAAAAAAAGTCCAAGAAATTGAAAAATTATTTATGGAAATATCTGAAAGTGTCTCAAAAACGCTTGAAAGGTACACCAAAAATACCCCAAAAAATTGCCCCAAAAAAATATCTTCAAAAGATCCCAAAACGACCAAAAAATTGCACGAAGGTATCCTAAAAAAAATACCAAAAAAGAGTATAAAGATAACCCGAAAAAAATACCAAAAAAATAGTGTAAAGATACCCCAAAAGTTCTGAAAAAGAGCACAAAAATACCCCAAAAATTACTCCCAAAAGACAAAAAAAAAAATTGCGCAAAATGTAAAAAAAAAATTACCCCAAAAACACTCCAAGAATTACCGAAAAAATACAAAAAAATGTCCCCAAAAATACAAAAAAATTCCCCAAAAATACAAAAAAATGTCCCCAAAAATACAAAAAAATGTCCCCAAAAATACAAAAAAATTCCCCAAAAATACACTGGAAATACCTCAAAAATTATTCCCAAAAGTCCCAAAAATATTTCCAAAATACCCCAAGGAATTAAAAAAAAAAAAACCAAAAAAACAAAAAATGTCCCAAAAATGCCCAAGAGGAGCTTGATGATGTCATCGTGGAGGGTGAGGGACCCAAAATAACCTGAAAATAACCCAAAAAATTACCCAAAAATGGTTGAAAATCACCTAAAAAATAACTTAAAAATATCCTAAATTAAAGAAAAAAAAAATAATGAAAATATTTCAGAAAAAGTCACCCAAAGTAGCAAAATATTTTCCCCAAAAATTACCGAAACTACCCCAAAAATACTCTCAGAAATTACTTGAAAATTACAAAAATTATCCTGAAAATATTCCCTAAAATACCCCAAAAAATACCCCAAGAAATTCCCCCAAAATGGCAAAAAATGACCCAAAAATTAGCCCCAAAATACTTTAAAAGTAACAAAAAATTATCTAAAGAAAGGCCCAGAAATAGCCAAAAATTAACCAAAAAATAGCCAAAAATAGCCAAAAAAGAACCAAAAAATAGCGCAAAAATAGTCAAAAACTAACCAAAAACGAGCCTAAAAATAGCCAAAAATTAACCAAAAAATAGCCAAAAATTAACCAAAAAATAGCCAAAAATTAACCAAAAAATAGTGCAAAAATGTCCAAAAATTAACCAAAAAATAGCTCAAAAATGTCCAAAATTTAACCAAAAAATAGCTCAAGAATGTCTGAAAATTAACCAAAAAATAGCCCAAAAATAACCAAAAATTAACCAAAAATTGGCCCAAAAATAACCAAAAATTAACCAAAAATTGGCCCAAAAATAGCCAAAAATTGTTCAAAATTTAACCCAAAAATAGCCAAAAATTATCCAAAAATTAACCCAAAAATAGCCAAAAATTATCCAAAAATTAACCCAAAATTAGCCAAAAATTATCCAAAAATTAACCCAAAATTAGCCAAAAATTATCCAAAAATTAACCCAAAAATAGCCAAAAATTATCCAAAAATTAACCCAAAATTAGCCAAAATTGCCCCAAACGCCCAAGGGGAGCTCGATGACGTCACCAGGGAGGGGGAGGGGCCGGAAATGCCCCAAAGTTACCTGAGAACCAAACTCACCTGAGCCCCCAGGTGTGTCCTTGTCCCCAGGGGTTCCCAGGTCACTCAGGTGTGTCCCTGAGATAACTCAGGTGTGTCCCTCAGGTCACTCAGGTGTGTCTCAGGTCACTCAGGTGTGTCCCTCAGGTGACTCAGGTGTGTTTCAGGTGTCCCTCAGGTGACTCAGGTATGTCTCTCAGATCTCTCAGGTGTGTCTCTCAGATCACTCAGGTGTGTCCCTCAGGTGTAACTCAGGTGTGTCCCTCAGGTGTAACTCAGGTGTGTCCCTGAGATAACTCAGGTGTGTCCCTCAGGTGACTCAGGTGTGTCCCTCAGGTCTCTCAGGTGTGTCCCTCAGGTGACTCAGGTGTGTCTCTTAGGTCCCTCAGGTGTGTCCCTCAGGTGTAACTCAGGTGTGTCCCTCAGGTGACTCAGGTGTGTCTCTCAGATCACTCAGGTGTGTTCCTCAGGTGACTCAGGTGTGTCCCTCAGGTGTAACTCAGGTGTGTCTCAGGTCACTCAGGTGTGTTTCAGGTGTCCCTCAGGTGACTCAGGTGTGTTTCAGGTCACTCAGGTGTGTTTCAGGTGTCCCTCAGATCACTCAGGTGTGTCTCAGGTCACTCAGGTGTGTTTCAGGTGTCCCTCAGGTCACTCAGGTGTGTCCCTCAGGTCACTCAGGTGTGTCTCAGGTAACTCAGGTGTGTTTCAGGTCTCCCTCAGGTAACCCAGGTGCTCTCAGGTGTATCTGAGGTATACCCCCAGGTAACCCAGGTGTGCTTCAGGTGTCCCTCAGGTAACCCAGGTGTGTCTCAGGTTCTCTCAGGTAACTCAGGTGCTCTCAGTTAACTCAGGTGTGTCTGTCAGGTATCTCAGGTGCCCCCAGGTAACTCAGGTGTATCTCAGGTGTAGCCCCAGATAACCTAGGTGTGTTCCAGGTGTATGTCAGGTGTATCTCAGGCGTCCCTCAGGTAACTCAGGTGTGTCTCAGGCACCCCCAGGTAGCACAGGTGTGTCCCAGGTGTATCTCAGGTGTGTCTCAGGTACCCCCAGGTAGCACAGGTGTGTTTCAGGTGTATCTCAGGTGTGTCTCAGGCACTCCCAGGTAACCTAGGTGTGTTGCAGGTGTATCTCAGGTGTATCTCAGGTGTATCACAGGTACCCCCAGGTAACCTAGGTGTGTTTCAGGTGCTCTCAGGTGTGTCACAGGTACCCCCAGGTAACCCAGCTGTGTTTCAGGTGCTCTCAGGTGTATCTCAGGTACCCCCAGATAGCGCAGGTGTCTCTCAGGTAACTCAGGTGTATTTCAGGTGTACCCCTAGGTAGCTCAGGGGTGTTCCAGGTGTATCTCAGGTGTGTCTCAGGTACCCTCAGGTAACTGAGGTGTGGTTCAGGTGCTCTCAGGTGTGTCTCAGGTACCCCCAGGTAACCCAGATGTGTCTCAGGTGTGTCTCAGGCACTCCCAGGTAACTCAGGTGTGTTCCAGGTGCTCTCAGGTGTATCTCAGGCACTCCCAGGTAACCTAGGTGTGTTTCAGGTGTATCTCAGGTGTATCACAGGTACCCCCAGGTAACCCAGGTGTGTTGCAGGTGCTCTCAGGTGTATCTCAGGTACCCCCAGATAGTGCAGGTGTTTCTCAGATAACTCAGGTGTATCTCAGGTGTACCCCTAGGTAACTCAGGTGTGTTCCAGGTGTATCTCAGGTGTGTCTCAGGCACTCCCAGGTAACCTAGGTGTGTTCCAGGTGTATCTCAGGTGTGTCTCAGGTACCCCCAGGTAACCCAGGTGTGTTCCAGGTGTATCTCAGGTGTGTCTCAGGTACTCTCAGGTAACCCAGGTGTGTTCCAGGTGCTCTCAGGTGTGTCTCAGGCACTCTCAGGTAACGTAGCTGTGTTTCAGGTGTATCTCAGGTGTATCTCAGGTGTATCACAGGTACCCGCAGGTAACCCAGGTGTGTTTCAGGTGCTCTCAGGTGTATCTCAGGTACCCCCAGATAGCGCAGGTGTCTCTCAGGTAACTCAGGTGTATCTCAGGTGTACCCCTAGGTAGCTCAGGGGTGTTGCAGGTGTATCTCAGGTGTGTTTCAGGTACCCTCAGGTAACTGAGGTGTGGTTCAGGTGTGTCTCAGGTGTATCTCAGGTACCCCCAGGTAACTGAGGTGTGTTCCAGGTGCTCTCAGGTGTGTCTCAGGTGTACCCCCAGGTAACTCAGGTGTGTCTCAGGTGTGTTGCAGGTGTCTCTCAGGTAACTCAGGTGTGTCTCAGGTGTACCCCCAGGTAACTCAGGTGTGTTTCAGGTGTGTCTCAGGTAACTCAGGTGTATCTCAGGTGTACCCCTAGGTAGCTCAGGGGTGTTCCAGGTGTATCTCAGGTGTGTCTCAGGCACTCCCAGGTAACTCAGGTGTGTTCCAGGTGCTCTCAGGTGTGTCTCAGGCACTCCCAGGTAACCTAGGTGTGTTCCAGGTGCTCTCAGGTGTATCTCAGGCACTCCCAGGTAACCTAGGTGTGTTTCAGGTGTATCTCAGGTGTGTCTCAGGCACTCCCAGGTAACCTAGGTGTGTTTCAGGTGTATCTCAGGTGTGTCTCAGGCACTCCCAGGTAACACAGGTGTGTTTCAGGTACCCCGAGGTAACACAGGTGTGTTTCAGGTACCCCGAGGTAACACAGGTGTATTGCAGGTGTCTCTCAGGTAACTCAGGTGTATCTCAGGTACCCCCAGGTAACTCAGGTGTGTCTCAGGTGTACCCCCAGGTAACTCAGGTGTGTTCCAGGTGCTCCCAGGTGTATCTCAGGTACCCCCAGGTAACCCAGGTTTGTTTCAGGTGTCCCTGAGGTAACTCAGGTGTATCTCAGGTGTATCTCAGGTACCCCCAGGTAACTCAGGTGTGTCTCAGGTGTGTCTCAGGTGTACTCTCAGGTAACCCAGGTGTGTCTCAGGTACCCCCAGGTAACTCAGGTGTGTTCCAGGTGCTCCCAGGTGTATCTCAGGTACCCCCAGGTAACCCAGGTTTGTTTCAGGTGTCCCTGAGGTAACTCAGGTGTATCCCAGGTGTATCTCAGGTACCCCCAGGTAACTCAGGTGTGTTCCAGGTGCTTCCAGGTGTATCTCAGGTACCCCCAGGTAACTCAGGTGTGTCTCAGGTGTGTCTCAGGTGTACTCTCAGGTAACCCAGGTGTGTTTCAGGTGCGCTGCCCATGGAGGAGCTGCTGCAGCGATACCGCGGAGCCTTCGCCGACTCTGACTGCGACTCTGCCCCCGGGGCCAGCAGCACCCGCTCAGGTGAGTCACCTGCGCAGGTAACCTCACCTGGGCTCACCTGGGGGGGCTGGGGGGGCACTGGGGCCAGCAGCACCCGCTCAGGTGAGTCACCTGCGCAGGTAACCTCACCTGGGCTCACCTGGGGGGGCTGGGGGGGCACCGGGGCCAGCAGCACCTGCTCAGGTGAGTCACCTGCGCAGGTAACCTCACCTGGGCTCACCTGGGGGGGCTGGGGGGGCACCGGGGCCAGCAGCACCCGCTCAAGTGAGGCAGCTCACAGGTAACCTCACCTGGGCTCACCTGGGGGGGCACCGGGGCCAGCAGCACCCGCTCAGGTGAGGCAGCTCACAGGTAACCTCACCTGGGCTCACCTGGGGGGGCACCGGGGCCAGCAGCACCTGCTCAGGTGAGGCAGCTCACAGGTAACCTCACCTGGGTTCAGGTAACCCCATCTGGGGCAGGGAAACCTCACCTGAGGTAGGGAAACTTCACCTGCACAGGTAACCTCACCTGGGTACATCTGGGGCAGGGAAATCTCACCTGGGGTAGGGAAACCTCACCTGTACAGGTCATCTCACCTGGGCCCAGGTGTGACAGGCGCTGCCCCCGGGGCCAGCAGCAGCCGCTCAGGTGAGGCACCTGCACAGGTAACCTCACCTGGGGGGGCACTGGGGCCAGCAGCAGCCGCTCAGGTGAGGCACCTCCCACGGACAGGTAACCTCACCTGGGCTAGGGAAACATCACCTGGGCACACCTGGGGCAGGGAAACCTTACCTGGGCTCAGGTGTGACACACTCTGCCTCCAGGGCTAGCAGCACCTGCTCAGGTGAGGCAGCTCATAGGTAACCTCACCTGGGCTTACCTGGGGGGGTTGGGGGGGCACCGGGGCCAGCAGTACCTGCTCAGGTGAGTCACCTGCGCAGGTAACCTCACCTGGGGGGGGTGGGGGGCACCTGGGGCGGGGAAACCTCACCTGGGCTCAGGTGTGACAGCAGCACCCACTCAGGTGAGTCACCTGTGTAGGTAACATCGCTTGGGCTCAGGTAACCCCATCTGGGCTGAGGTGTGACAGTAACACCTGCTCAGGTGAGTCACTTGCACAGGTAATCTCACCTGGGCTCACCTGGGGAGGCTGGGGGGGCACCGGGGCCAGCAGCACCCGCTCAGGTGAGTCACCTGCACAGGTGTGCCACAGACTCTCCCAGGTGTGCCACACACCTGCTCAGGTGTGTCCCAAAGCTGCCCAGGTGTGCCCCAGACCCCAAAAACACCCCAGGCCCCAAAAACTCCGGCCAGGTGTGCCTCAGAGTCACTCAGGTGTGCCATGCCTCTGCCCAGGTGTGCCCCAAATCTCCTCAGGTGTGTGATACACCTGCTCAGGTGTGCCCCAGACTCCTCCAGGCCCTAAAAACCTCACACAGGTGTGCTCCCCACCTGCCCAGGTGTGCCCCACCCCCTCCCAGGTGCATCCCGTCCTCTTCAGGCCCCAAAAACCTCACCCAGGTGTGTCATACCTGAATGTGGTCCAGTCCCGGCCAGGTGTGTCCTAGAGCCACTCAGGTGTGCTCCAGACCCCCCCAGGTGTGCCATGTACTTGTCCAGGTGTGCCACACACTTGCCCAGGTGTACCCCAGACTGCTCTAGGCCCCAAAAACTACACCCAGGTGTGCCCTATACCTGCCCAGGTGTGCCCCAGACTCCAAAAATTTCTCCCAGGCCCCAAAAACCTCACCCAGGTGTGCCCCAGGCAGCAAAAACTCCACCCAGGTGTGCCCCACACCTGCCCAGGTGTGCCCCAGGCCCCAAAAATTCCACCCAGGTGTGCTCTAGCCCCACCCAGGTGTGCTCCACCTCCACCAGGTGTGCCCCGCACCTGCCCAGGTGTGCCCCAGGCCCCAAAAATTCCCCCCAGGTGTGCTCTAGCCCCACCCAGCTGTGCCCCACACCTGCCCAGGTGTGCCCCAGGCCCCAAAAATTCCACCCAGGTGTGCTCTAGCCCCACCCAGGTGTCCTCCACCTCCACCAGGTGTGCTCTAGCCCCACCCAGCTGTGCCCCACACCTGCCCAGGTGTGCCCCAGGCCCCAAAAATTCCACCCAGGTGTGCTCTAGCCCCACCCAGCTGTGCCCCACACCTGCCCAGGTGTGCCCCAGGCCCCAAAAATTCTCCCCAGGTGTGTTCTAGCCCCACCCAGGTGTGCTCCACCTCCACCAGGTGTGCCCCGCACCTGCCCAGGTGTGCCCCAGGCCCCAAAAATTCCCCCCAGGTGTGCTCTAGCCCCACTCAGGTGTGCTCCACCTCCACCAGGTGTGCCCCAAACCTGCCCAGGTGTGCCCCAGGCAGCAAAAACTCCACCCAGGTGTGCCCCAAACCTGCCCAGGTGTGCCCCAGGCAGCAAAAACTCCACCCAGGTGTGCCCCACACCTGCCCAGGTGTGCCCCAGGCCCCAAAAATTCCACCCAGGTGTGCTCTAGCCCCACCCAGGTGTGCTCCACCTCCACCAGGTGTGCTCTAGCCCCACCCAGGTGTGCCCCACACCTGCCCAGGTGTGCCCCAGGCCCCAAATATTCCCCCCAGGTGTGCTCTAGCCCCACCCAGGTGTGCTCTACCTCCACCAGGTGTGCCCCAGACCTGCCCAGGTGTGCCCCAGGCCCCAGAAATTCCACCCAGGTGTGCTCCACCTCCACCAGGTGTGCTCTAGCCCCACCCAGGTGTGCCCCAGACCTGCCCAGGTATGCCCCAGGCCCCAAAAATTCCACCCAGGTGTGCTCTAGCCCCACCCAGGTGTGCTCCACCTCCACCAGGTGTGCCCCAGGCCCCAGAAATTCCACCCAGGTGTGCTCCACCTCCACCAGGTGTGCTCTAGCCCCACCCAGGTGTGCCCCAGGCCCCAAGAATTCCCCCCAGGTGTGCTCTAGCCCCACCCAGCTGTGCCCCACACCTGCCCAGGTGTGCCCCAGGCAGCAAAAACTCCACCCAGGTGTGCCCCAAACCTGCCCAGGTGTGCCCCAGGCACCAAAAACTCCACCCAGGTGTGCTCTAGCCCCACCCAGGTGTGCTCCACCTCCACCAGGTGTGCTCTAGCCCCACCCAGGTGTGCCCCAGGCACCAAAAATTCCACCCAGGTGTGCTCTAGCCCCACCCAGCTGTGCCCCACACCTGCCCAGCTGTGCCCCAGGCCCCAAAAATTCCCCTCAGGTGTGCTCTAGCCCCACCCAGGTGTGCCCCAGGCCCCAAAAATTCCACCCAGGTGTGCTCTAGCCCCACCCAGCTCTGCCCCACACCTGCCCAGGTGTGCCCCAGGCCCCAAAAATTCCACCCAGGTGTGCTCTAGCCCCACCCAGCTCTGCCCCACACCTGCCCAGGTGTGCCCCAGGCCCCAAAAATTCCCCCCAGGTGTGCTCTAACCCCACCCAGGTGCGGTTTGGGCTCCTCCCAGGTGCCCCCCCAGCCCCCCCCAGGCTCACCTGTCCCCGCAGACTCACCTGGCGGCGAGAGCGAGGAGGAGGAGGAGGAGGAGGACGACGACGACGACGACGAAGACGACGACGACGACGAGGCCGACGACGAGGACGAGGAGGAGGAGGGGGAGGGGCAGGAGGGCGGGGGCGGGGCCGGCCCAGGTGCGCCAGGTGGGCCTCCCCCCCCCGCGCCCGCCCAGGTGAGCCCCGGCGGAGCTCCCCCGGCCGCGCCCGCCGCACCTGCGGGGACAGGTGCGCCCAAGAAGGAGATCAGCGACATCGCCGCCGCCGCCGAGAGCCTCCAGCCCAAAGGGTACACCTTGGCCACCACGCAGGTGAGTTACCTGGGCAGGTAAATTACTCACCTGGGGTCATGGGAACTCACCTGGGGAGGGATAGAGAGCCTCCAGTGCAAGGGGTACACCTTGGCCACCACGCAGGTGAGTTACCTGTGCAGGTAAATCCTACCTGGGGTCATGGGAACTCACCTGGGGAGGGATAGAGAGCCTCCAGCCCAAGGGATACATCTTGGCCACCACGCAGGTGAGTTACCTGGACAGGTAAATCATACCTGGGGTCATGGGAACTCACCTGGGGAGGGATAGAGAGCCTCCAGCCCAAGGGATACACCTTGGCCACCACTCAGGTGAGTGAATAGTACACCTGGACAGGTGAATAATTCACCTGGGGTAAAGGGGATAGGGGCACAGAGAGTCTGCAGCCCAAGGGGTACACCTTGGCCACCACGCGGGTGAGTTACCTGGGCAGGTAAATTACTCACTTGGGGTCATGGGAACTCACCTGGGGAGGGATAGAGAGCCTCCAGCCCAAGGGATACACCTGGGCCACCACTCAGGTGAGTGAATAACACACCTGGACAGGTGAATAACTCACCTGGGGTAAAGGGGACAGAGACACAGAGTTTCCAGCCTAAGGGGTACACCTTGGCCACCACACAGGTGAGTTACCTGTGCAGGTAAATCACACCTGGGGTAAGGGGAACTCACCTGGGGAAGGATAGAGAGCCTCCAGCCCAAAGGATACACCTTGGCCACCACACAGGTGAGTTACCTGTGCACCTGGACAGGTGAATAACTCACCTGGGGTAAAGGGGATAGAGGCACAGAGAGCCTCCAGCCCAAAGGGTACACCTTGGCCACCACACAGGTGAGTTACCTGGGCAGGTAAATCATACCTGGGGTCATGGGAACTCACCTGGGGAGGAATAGAGAGCCTCCAGCCCAAGGGATACACCTGGGCCACCACGCAGGTGAGTGAATAACACACCTGGACAGGTGAATAACTCACCTGGGATAAAGGGGACAGAGACACAGAGTTTCCAGCCTAAGGGGTACACCTTGGCTACCACACAGGTGAGTTACCTGGACAGGTAAATCATACCTGGGGTAATGGGAACTCACCTGGGGAGGGATAGAGAGCCTCCAGTCCAAGGGATACACCTTGGCCACCACGCAGGTGAGTGAATAACACACCTGGGGTCAGGGGAACTCACCTGGGGAGGGATAAAACACACCTGGACAGGTAAATAACTCACCTGGGGCAATAGAGATACAATGGCAGAGAGTCTCCAGCCCAAGGGATACACCTTGGCCACCACGCAGGTGAGTGAATAACATACCTGGACAGGTAAATAACTCACCTGAGGTAAAGGGGACAGAGACACAGAGTTTCCAGCCCAAAGGGTACACCTTGGCCACCACGCAGGTGAGTTACCTGGACAGGTAAATTACCTGGGGTAAAGGGGATAGAGGCACAGAGAGCCTCCAGCCCAAAGGGTACACCTTGGCCACCATGCAGGTGAGTTACCTGGGCAGGTAAATTACTCACCTGGGGTCATGGGAACTCACCTGGGGAGGGATAGAGAGCCTCCAGTCCAAGGGATACACCTTGGCCACCACTCAGGTGAGTTACCTGGGCACCTGGACAGGTGAATAACTCACCTGGGGTAAAGGGGACAGAGACACAGAGTTTCCAGCCTAAGGGGTACACCTTGGCTACCACACAGGTGAGTTACCTGTGCAGGTAAATCACACCTGGGGTAAGGGGAACTCACCTGGGGAGGGATAGAGAGCCTGCAGCCCAAGGGGTACACCTTGGCCACCACGCAGGTGAGTTACCTGGACAGGTAAATTACCTGGGGTAAAGGGGACAGGGGCACAGAGAGCCTCCAGCCCAAGGGATACACCTTGGCCACCACGCAGGTGAGTGAATAGTACACCTGGACAGGTAAATAACTCACCTGGGGTAAAGGGGACAGGGGCACAGAGAGTCTGCAGCCCAAGGGGTACACCTTGGCCACCACTCAGGTGAGTTACCTGGACAGGTAAATTACTCACCTGGGGTCATGGGAACTCACCTGGGGAGGGATAGAGAGCCTCCAGTCCAAGGGATACACCTTGGCCACCACGCAGGTGAGTGAATAACACACCTGGACAGGTGAATAACTCACCTGGGGTAAAGGGGACAGAGACACAGAGAGCCTCCAGCCCAAAGGGTACACCTTGGCCACCACACAGGTGAGTTACCTGGACAGGTAAATTACTTGGGGTAAAGGGGATAGAGGCACAGAGAGCCTGCAGCCCAAGGGATACACCTTGGCCACCATGCAGGTGAGTTACCTGGGCAGGTAAATCACACCTGGCGTAATGAGAACTCACCTGGGGAGGGATAGAGAGCCTCCAGCCCAAGGGGTACACCTTGGCCACCACGCAGGTGAGTTACCTGTGCACCTGGACAGGTGAATAACTCACCTGGGGTAAAGGAGATAGAGGCACAGAGAGCCTGCAGCCCAAGGGATACACCTTGGCCACCACACAGGTGAGTTACCTGGACAGGTAAATTACCTGGGGTAAAGGGGACAGGGGCACAGAGAGCCTCCAGTCCAAGGGATACACCTTGGCCACCACGCAGGTGAGTTACCTGTGCAGGTAAGTCACACGTGGGGTCATGGGAACTCACCTGGGGAGGGATAGAGAGCCTCCAGTCCAAGGGATACACCTTGGCCACCACGCAGGTGAGTTACCTGGGCAGGTAAATTACACCTGGGGTAAAGAGAATTCACTTGGGGAGGGATAGAGAGCCTCCAGCCCAAGGGATACACCTTGGCCACCACGCAGGTGAGTTACCTGTGCACCTGGACAGGTGAATAACTCACCTGGGGTAAAGGGGACAGGGGCACAGAGAGCCTCCAGTCCAAGGGATACATCTTGGCCACCATGCAGGTGAGTTACCTGTGCAGGTAAATCACACGTGGGGTCATGTGAACTCACCTGGGGAGGGATAGAGAGCCTCCAGTCCAAGGGATACACCTTGGCCACCACGCAGGTGAGTTACCTGGACAGGTAAATTACCTGGGGTAAAGGGGATAGGGGCACAGAGAGTCTGCAGCCCAAGGGATACACCTTGGCCACCAGGCAGGTGAGTTACCTGTGCAGGTAAATCACACGTGGGGTCATGGGAACTCACCTGGGGAGGGATAGAACACACCTGGGCAGGTGAATAATTCACCTGGGGAGAGATAGTCTCCAGCCCAAGGGATACACCTTGGCCACTACTCAGGTGAGTAAGTGACATACCTGGACAGGTAAATCACACCTGGGGAGGGATAGAGAGCCTCTAGTCCAGGGGATACACCTTGGCCACCATTCAGGTGAGTTACCTGTGCACCTGGACAGGTAGATGGTACCTGGGGAGACACACAGAGAGTCTCCAGCCCAAGGGATACACCTTGGCCACCACACAGGTTAATAACACACCTGGACAGGTAAATCACACCTGGGGAGGAATAAAGAGCTTGCAGCCCAAGGGGTACACCTTGGTCACTGCTCAGGTGAGTTACGTGCGCACCTAGACAGGTAAATAACTCACCTGGGCAGGTAAATCACACACCTGGGTAGGTAAATAACTCACCTGGGCAGGTAAATCACTCACCTGGACAGGTAAATAACTCACTTGGGCAGGTAAATCACTCACCTGGACAGGTAAATAACTCACCTGGGCAGGTAAATCACACACGTGGGTGGGTAAATAACTCACCTGGGCAGGTAAATCACACACGTGGGTGGGTAAATAACTCACTTGGGCAGGTAAATCACTCACCTGGACAGGTAAATAACTCACCTGGGCAGGTAAATCACTCACCGGGGTGGGTAAATAACTCACCTGGGCAGGTAAATCACACACCTGGGTGGGTAAATAACTCACCTGGGCAAGTAAATCACTCACCTGGGTGGGTAAATAACTCACCTGGGCAGGTAAATCACTCACCTGGACAGGTAAATAACTCATCTGGGCAGGTAAGTCACTCACCTGGACAGGTAAATAACTCACCTGGGCAGGTAAATCACACACCTGGGTGGGTAAATAACTCACCTGGGCAGGTAAATCACATACCTGGGTGGGTAAATAACTCACCTGGGCAGGTAAATCACTCACCTGGACAGGTAAATAACTCACTTGGGCAGGTAAATCACACACCTGGGTGGGTAAATAACTCACCTGGACAGGTAAATCACACACCTGGGTGGGTAAATAACTCACCTGGACAGGTAAATCACACACCTGGGTGGGTAAATAACTCACCTGGGCAGGTAAATCACTCACCTGGGGAGGGATAGAACACATTGGGGCAGGTAAATTACACACCTGGGGAGGGATAGAACACACCTGCACAGGTAAATCGCATACCTGCACACGTAAATAATACACCTGGGGAGGGGTAGAGCACACCTGGCCAGGTAACTCGCACACCTGGGGAGGTGAGTAACTGACCTGGAGAGGTATAGAATGCACCTGGGTGGGTAAGTAACTCATCTGCACAGGTAAGGCACTCATCTGGACAGGTAAATCACACACCTGGGGAGGGATAGAACACACCTGCGCAGGTAAATCACCCACTTGGACAGGTGAATCACACACCTGAGGAAGTAAATCACGCGCCTGTGCAGGTGAAGCATACACCTGCACAGGTAAATCATACACTTGTGCAGGTAAAGCACGCACCTGGGGCAATGGGAACACACCTGGGCAGGGATGGGAGGCGCTACGTGTGAATCTCTTGGCCATGCTGAGACTCACCTGTACAGGTGAGAAAAGGATAGCAATTACTTGTGACTCACCTGTGATTCACCTGTACAGGTGATAAAAGGGTAGTAATTATTTGTGACTCACCTGTGACTCACCTGTACAGGTGATAAAAGGGTAGTGATTACTTGGGACTCACCTGTGATTCACCTGTACAGGTGGTAAAAAGGTGGCAATTACCTGTGAGTCACCTGTGACTCACCTGTGCAGGTGATAAAAAGGTAGCAATTATCTGTGAGTCACTTGTGAGTCACCTGTGACTCACCTGTACAGGTGATAAAAGGATAGTGATTACCTGAGACTCACCTGTACAGGTGAGAAAAGGATAGCAATTACTTGGGACTCACCTATGACTCACCTGTACAGGTGATAAAAAGGTAGCAATTATGTGTGAGACACTTGTGAGTCACCTGTGACTCACCTGTACAGGTGATAAAAAGGGTAGTGATTACTTGTGACTCACCTGTGATTCACCTGTACAGGTGATAAAAATGTAGCAATTATGTGTGAGTCACTTGTGACTCACCTGTGGCTCACCTGTACAGGTGATAAAAAGGTAGTAATTATGTGCGAGACACTTGTGAGTCACCTGTGACTCACCTGTACAGGTGAGAAAAGGATAGCAATTACTTGGGACTCACCTGTGAGTCACCTGTACAGGTGATAAAAAGGTAGCAATTACCTGTGAGTCACTTGTGAGTCACCTGTGACTCACCTGTACAGGTGATAAAAAGATAGCAACTACTTGGGACTCATCTCTGACTTACCTGTACAGGTAATAAAAAGGTGGCAATTACCTGTGAGTCACTTGTGAGTCACCTGTGACTCACCTGTACAGGTGATAAAAGGGTAGTGATTACCTGTGGCTCATTTTTAATTTACCTGTGACTTGCCTCTGACTCACCTGTACTGGTCATAAAAAGGTGGCAATTACCTGTGAGTCACCTGTGACTCACCTGTACAGGTGATAAAAGGGTAGTGATTATCTGTGACTCACCTGTGACTCACCTGTGCAGGTGATAAAAGGATAGTGATTATCTGTGACTCACCTGTGACTCACCTGTACAGGTGATAAAAGGATAGTGATTATCTGTGACTCACCTGTGACTCACCTGTACAGGTGATAAAAGGATAGTGATTATCTGTGACTCACCTGCGACTCACCTGCACAGGTGATAAAAGGGTAGTGGTTGCCTGTGACTCACCTGTGCAGGTGACTTGAGGGTGACAATGATCTATGACTCACCTGTAATTCACCTGTGACTTGCTTGTAATTCACCTGTGACTCACCTGTACAGGTGAGAAAAAGGTAGCAATTACCTGTGAGTCACTTGTGAGTCACCTGTGACTCACCTGTACAGGTGATAAAAGGGTAATGATTACCTGTGACTCATCTATGGGTAGCTGTGACTCACCTGTGTCTCACTTGTACAGGTGATACAAGGGTAGTGATTACCTGTGACTCACCTGTGATTCACCTGTGACTCACCTGTGGGTCACCTGTACAGGTGATAAAAGGATAGCAATTACCTGTGTGTCACCTGCACAGGTAATGGAAGGGCAGAGGTTGTCTGTGACTTGTGTGCGTACCTGTGACTCACCTGTATGGATGATGTGAGTGCCACAGGGATCTGTCACTCACCTGGGCATACCTGTGACTCACCTGTGACTCACCTGTGACTCACCTGTATGGGTGATGTGAGTGCCACAGGGATCTGTCACTCACCTGGGCATACCTGTGACTCACCTGTATGGGTGATATGAGTGCCACAGGGATCTGTCACTCACCTGGGCATACCTGTGACTCACCTGTATGGGTGATGTGAGTGCCACAGGGATCTGTCACTCACCTGGGCATACCTGTGACTCACCTGTGAGTCACCTGTATGGGTGATATGAGTGCCACAGGGATCTGTCACTCACCTGGGCATACCTGTGAGTCACCTGTGACTCACCTGTGACTCACCTGTATGGGTGATGTGAGTGCCACAGGGATCTGTCACTCACCTGGGCATACCTGTGACTTACCTGTGACTCACCTGTATGGGTGATATGAGTGCCACAGGGATCTGTCACTCACCTGGGCATACCTGTGACTCACCTGTATGGGTGATATGAGTGCCACAGGGATCTGTCACTCACCTGGGCATACCTGTGACTCACCTGTGGCTACCTGGGGTACCTGTGACTCACTTTGAGTATCTGTGGCTCACCTGCACAGGTGATTTGAGAGTAACGGTGATCTGTCATTTATCTGGGGCTACCTTTGACTCACCTGTGATTTACCTGGGGTACCTGTGATTGACCTGTACAGGTGATGGAAGTGCAATAGTTACCTGTGAGTCACCTGGAATACCTGTGACTGAGCTGTGGCTCATTTCTGACTCACCTGTACAGGTGACGTGAGATTAACGATGATTTGTGACTCACGTGGGGTACTTGAGATTTACCTGTGACTGAGCTGTAGTGATACAGTGATTCACCTGTGTTACCTGCCCAGGTGAAAACGGCCATCGCTCACCTGTTGAGAGGCACCTTGAGGGAGTATCAGCACATGGGGCTGGACTGGCTGGGGACAGAGAGGATAGAGACTTACCTGTGGTTCACCTGTGACTCACCTGTACAGGTGACAATGGTGTTACAAGACTTAATAGCTCACCTGTGTTACCTGTGCAGGTGAAAACGCTGATCCCTCACCTGTTGAGAGACAGCTTATGTGAATATCAGCACCTGGGGCTGGACTGGCTGGGGACAGAGGGGTCAGGGGCTACCTGTGACTCACCTGTACAGGTGACAGTGACGTTACGGGATATAACAGCTCACCTGTCTCACCTGTGCAGGTGAAAACGCCGATCCCTCACCTGTTGAGAGGCACCTTGAGGGAGTACCAGCACATGGGGCTGGACTGGAGGGTCAGGGTGTACCTGTGACTCACCTGTACAGGTGACAATGGTATTACAGGATCTAATGATTCACCTGTGTTACCTGTGCAGGTGAAAACGCCGATCCCTCACCTGTTGCGGGGCACGCTGAGGGAGTACCAGCACATGGGGCTGGACTGGAGGGTCAGGGTGTACCTGTGACTCACCTGTGACTCACCTGTACAGGTGACAATGACATTACAGGATCTAATGACTCACCTGTGTTACCTGTGCAGGTGAAAACGCCGATCCCTCACCTGTTGAGAGGCACCTTGCGGGAGTACCAGCACCTGGGGCTGGACTGGCTGGGGACAGAGGGGTCAGGGGCTACCTGTGACTCACCTGTACAGGCGACAGTGGTGTTACGGGATATAACAGCTCACCTGTCTCACCTGCCCAGGTGAAAATGTCCATCGCTCACCTGTTGAGAGGCACCTTGAGGGAGTATCAGCACATGGGGCTGGACTGGCTGGGGACAGAGAGCATAGAGACTTACCTGTGGTTCACCTGTGACTCACCTGTACAGGTGACAATGACATTACAGGGTATAACAGCTCACCTGTGTTACCTGTGCAGGTGAAAACGCCGATCCCTCACCTGTTGAGAGGCACCTTGAGGGAGTACCAGCACATCGGGCTGGACTGGGGGGTCAGGGTGTACCTGTGACTCACCTGTGACTCACCTGTACAGGTGACAATGACATTACAGGATATAACAGCTCACCTGTGTTACCTGCGCAGGTGAAAACGCCGATCCCTCACCTGTTGAGAGGCACCTTGCGGGAGTACCAGCACCTGGGGCTGGACTGGAGGGTCAGGGTGTACCTGTGACTCACCTGTACAGGTGACAGTGGTATTACAGGATCTAATGACTCACCTGTGTTACCTGTGCAGGTGAAAACGCCGATCCCTCACCTGTTGCGAGGCACCCTGAGGGAGTACCAGCACATCGGGCTGGACTGGAGGGTCAGGGTGTACCTGTGACTCACCTGTACAGGTGACAATGGTATTACAGGATATAACGACTCACCTGTGTTACCTGTACAGGTGAAAACGCCGATCCCTCACCTGTTGCGAGGCACCCTGAGGGAGTACCAGCACATCAGGCTGGACTGGGGGGTCAGGGTGTACCTGTGACTCACCTGTGACTCACCTGTACAGGTGACAATGACATTACAGGATATAACAGCTCACCTGTGTTACCTGTGCAGGTGAAAACGCCGATCCCTCACCTGTTGAGAGGCACCTTGCGGGAGTACCAGCACATCGGGCTGGACTGGCTTGGGATAGGGAGTACCTGTGACTTACCTGTACAGGTGACAATGACATTACAGGCTATAACAGCTCACCTGTGTTACCTGCGCAGGTGAAAACGCCGATCCCTCACTTGTTGCGGGGCACCTTGAGGGAGTACCAGCACATCAGGCTGGGCTGGCTGGGGACAGAACAGTCAGGTGTCACCTGTGACTCACCTGTACAGGTGACAATGGTATTACAGGATATAACAGCTCACTTGTCTCACCTGTGCAGGTGAAAACGCCGATCCCTCACCTGTTGCGAGGCACCTTGAGGGAGTACCAACACATGGGGCTGGACTGGAGGGTCAGGGTATACCTGTGACTCACCTGTGACTCACCTGTACAGGTGACAATGACATTACAGGCTATAACAGCTCATCTGTGTTACCTGCGCAGGTGAAAACGCCGATCCCTCACCTGTTGCGAGGCACCTTGCGGGAGTACCAGCACATGGGGCTGGACTGGCTTGGGATAGGGAGTACCTGTGACTTACCTGTACAGGTGACAATGACATTACAGGATCTAGTGACTCACCTGTCTCACCTGCACAGGTGAAAACGCCGATCCCTCACCTGTTGCGGGGCACCTTGAGGGAGTACCAGCACATGGGGCTGGACTGGAGGGTCAGGGTGTACCTGTGACTCACCTGTGGCTCACCTGTGTGTATATAATGACTCACCTGTCTCACCCGTGCAGGTGAAAACGCCGATCCCTCACCTGTTGAGAGGCACCTTGAGGGAGTACCAGCACATGGGGCTGGACTGGCTGGGGACAGAACAGTCAGGTGTCACCTGTGACTCACCTGTGTGTATATAATGACTCACCTGTCTCACCTGTGCAGGTGAAAACGCCGATCCCTCACCTGTTGAGAGGCACCCTGAGGGAGTACCAGCACATCGGGCTGGACTGGCTGGGGACAGAGAGGACAGGTGGTACCTGTGACTCACCTGTGTGTATATAATGACTCACCTGTGTTACCTGCGCAGGTGAAAACGCCGATCCCTCACCTGTTGCGAGGCACCTTGAGGGAGTACCAGCACATGGGGCTGGACTGGGGGGTCAGGGTGTACCTGTGACTCACCTGTGACTCACCTGTACAGATGACAATGACATTACAGGCTATAACAGCTCACCTGTCTCACCTGTGCAGGTGAAAACGCCGATCCCTCACCTGTTGCGAGGCACCTTGCGGGAGTACCAGCACATGGGGCTGGACTGGCTTGGGATAGGGAGTACCTGTGACTTACCTGTACAGGTGACAATGGTATTACAGGATCTAATGACTCACCTGTGTTACCTGCCCAGGTGAAAACGCCGATCCCTCACCTGTTGCGAGGCACCTTGCGGGAGTACCAGCACATCGGGCTGGACTGGCTGGGGACAGAACAGTCAGGTGTCACCTGTGACTCACCTGTACAGGTGACAGTGGTATTACAGGATCTAATGACTCACCTGTCTCACCTGTGCAGGTGAAAACGCCGATCCCTCACCTGTTGCGAGGCACCCTGAGGGAGTACCAGCACATCGGGCTGGACTGGCTGGGGGCAGAACAGTCAGGTGTCACCTGTGACTCACCTGTGAGTCACCTGTGTGTATATAATGACTCACCTGTCTCACCTGTGCAGGTGAAAACGCCGATCCCTCACCTGTTGAGGGGCACCTTGAGGGAGTACCAGCACATGGGGCTGGACTGGAGGGTCAGGGTGTACCTGCGGTTCACCTGTGACTCACCTGTACAGGTGACAATGACATTACAGGCTATAACAGCTCATCTGTGTTACCTGTGCAGGTGAAAACGCCGATCCCTCACCTGTTGCGAGGCACGCTGAGGGAGTACCAGCACATCGGGCTGGACTGGGGGGTTAGGGTGTACCTGCGACTCACCTGTGGCTCACCTGTGTGTATATAATGACTCACCTGTCTCACCTGTGCAGGTGAAAACGCCGATCCCTCACCTGTTGAGAGGCACCTTGCGGGAGTACCAACACATGGGGCTGGACTGGAGGGTCAGGGTATACCTGTGACTCACCTGTGACTCACCTGTACAGGTGACAATGACATTACAGGATCTAATGACTCACCTGTCTCACCCGTGCAGGTGAAAACGCCGATCCCTCACCTGTTGAGAGGCACCTTGCGGGAGTACCAGCACATCGGGCTGGACTGGCTTGGGATAGGGAGTACCTGTGACTCACCTGTACAGATGACAATGACATTACAGGATCTACTGACTCACCTGTCTCACCTGTGCAGGTGAAAACGCCGATCCCTCACCTGTTGAGAGGCACCTTGCGGGAGTACCAGCACATCGGGCTGGACTGGCTGGTGACGATGTACGAGAAGAAGCTCAACGGAATCCTGGCCGATGAGATGGGGCTGGGCAAGACCATCCAGACCATCTCCCTGCTGGCGCACCTGGCCTGCGAGAAAGGTACACCTGAGATACACCTGGGCACACCTGGGGACACCTGAGCACACCTGGGTACACCTGGGTGCACCTGGGATACACCTGGGTACACCCGGGGTACATCTGGGATACACCTGGGCACACCTGGGTACACCTGGGTGCACCTGGGCACACCTGGGTACACCTGGAATACACCTGGGTACACCTGGGTGCACCTGGGATACACCAAGGTACACCTGGGGTACATCTGGGATACACCTGGACACACCTGGGATACACCTGGGCGTACCTGAGATACATGGGTTACACCTGGGCACACCTGGAGGAGTCAGGGCTAGACCATCCAGACCATCTCCCTGCTGGCACACCTGGCCTGTGAGAAAGGTACACCTGAGATACACCTGGGGGCACCTGGGTACATCTGGGATACACCTGGGGTACATGAGATATGCCTGGGATACATGGGATGCACGTGAGATACACCTGAGATACATGGGGTACACCTGGGATACACCTGGGCTCACCTGCGTACACCTGGGATACATGTGAATACAGCTGGGATACACCTGGATACACCTGGGCACACCTGGGCACACCTGGAGGGGTCAGGGGTTGGGGCTGGGCAGGACCATCCAGACCACATCGCTCCTGGCACACCTGGCCTGCGAGAAAGGTACACCTGAGATACACCTGGGCACACCTGGGCACACCTGGGTATATCTGAGGTATGTGGGATACACCTGGGATACACCTACAGCACACCTGGGATGCGTCTAGGATATTCTTGGGTGCACCTGGGTAGACTTGAGGTACACCTGGGCATACTTGGGGTATATAGAATACATCTGGGCACACCTGGGCCACATCTGGGATACACTTGGGCACACCTGGGCACACCTGGGATACACCTGTGTACACCTGGGACACAGCTTGGCATACCTGGGTGCACCTGGCTACACCTGGAATGCAGGTTGGGTACGTGGGATACACCTGGGCACACCTGGGGTACACCTGGGTGCACCTGGGCACACCTGGCATACACTTGGGATGTATGGGATACACCTGAGGTATGCCTGGGCACACCTGGGATACACCTGGGCATACCTGAGAAACATTGGGATACACCTGGGACACACCTGGACACACCTGGGATACACTGGGACACACCTGGGCGTACCTGAGATACCTTGGGATACACCTCAGGACACACCTTGGCACACCTGAGAGACACTGGGACACACCTGGGCACACCTGAGACACACCTGAGCATACCTGAGATAATTTGGGATACACCTGGGACACACCTGAGTTACTTGGGACACACCTGAGCACCTTTAGGGTCAGTTCAGCTTCTCCAGGGCTCACCTGAGCTCACCTGAGCACCTTCAGAGTCAGTTCAGCCTCTCCAGGGCTCACCTGAGCTCCATTTTTGGGTTTTTTTGGGTCACATTTCAGGTGTCCTAGGTGTTCTCATGACTCACCTGTGCTCCTCACCTGTGCACAGGTACTTCGGCCCTCACCTGAGCACCTTTAGGGTCATTTTAGACATTTTGGGATTCACCTAGGTCTCATTTTTTGGGGTTTTTTTTGGGTTGTATTTCCCAATTCTTAGGTATTTTGGGGATTTTTATGACTCACCTGCCCGGTCTTACCTGTCACAGGTAGCTGGGGCCCTCACCTGATCACCTCTGGGACTTACCTGAGCACCTTTAGAATCATTTTAGGCTTTCCAGGACTCACCTGGACTCCATTGTTTTGGTTTTTTGGGTGTTTTTTCAGCAGTTTCAGGTATTTTCAAGATTTTTTGGACTCACCTGTCCGGTCTCACCTGTCACAGGTAGCTGGGGCCCTCACCTGCTCATCTCTGGGACTCACCTGAGCACCTTTAGGGTCATTTTAGACACTCCAGGGTTCACCTGGGCCCCACTTTTTGGGATTTTTTTAGATCATTTTTTAGCATTTTCAGGTATTTTTAGGATTTTTTTTTTACTCACTTGTGACTCACCTGTTCGGTCTCACCTGGCCGCAGGTAGCTGGGTCCTCACCTGATCATCTCAGGGACTTACCTGAGCACCTTTAGAATCATTTTAGGCTTTCCAGGACTCACCTGGACTCCATTGTTTTGGTTTTTTGGGTATTTTTTCAGCAGTTGCAGGTATTTTCAACATTTTTTTGACTCACCTGTCCGGTCTCACCTGTCACAGGTAGCTGGGGCCCTCACCTGATCATCTTTGGCACTCACCTGAGCACCTTCAGGATCATTTTAGACACTCCAGGACTCACCTGAGCTCCATTTTTGCGTTTTTTTTTTGAGTCGTATTTCACAATTTTTAGATATTTTTGGATTTTTCTGACTCACCTGTGGCTCACCTGTCTGGTCTCACCTGGCCGCAGGTAACTGTGGCCTCACCTGATCATCTCAGGGACTCACCTGAACACCTTTAGGGTCATTTTAGACAACCCCGGACTCACCTGGGCCCCATTTTTTGGGGTTTTTCAGTGTTTTTTTCAGGATTTTCAGATGTTTTTGGGATTTTTTTGACTCACCTGTGTGTTTACCTGTGTCTCACCTGCCGCAGGTAGCTGGGGCCCTCACCTGATCATCGTGCTCACCTCGGTGATGCTGAACTGGGAGATGGAGCTCGGGGGGCTCACCTGGGGCCCATTTTTTTTGGTTTTTCAGTGTTTTTTTCAGGATTTTCGGATGTTTTTGGGGATTTTTTTGACTCACCTGTGTGTTTACCTGTGCCTCACCTGCTGCAGGTAGCTGGGGCCCTCACCTGATCATCGTGCCCACGTCGGTGATGCTGAACTGGGAGATGGAGCTCAAGCGGTGGTGCCCGAGCTTCAAAATCCTCACCTACTACGGAGCCCAGAAGGAGCGGCGGCTCAAGAGACAGGTGAGTTACCTGGGCACACCTGGGGGGCTTAAAACACACCTGGGGGGCTTAAAACACACCTGGGGATACACCTGGGCACACCTGGGTGCACCTGGGGGGGGCTCAAGAGACAGGTGAGTGCACCTGAGCACACCTGGGGGGCTTAAAACACACGTGGGGATACACCTGGGCACACCTGAGTGCACCTGGGCACACCTGGAGAGGTTTGAGAGACAGGTGAGCACACCTGGGCACGCCTGGGTACACCTGGGGGGGGCTCAAGAGACAGGTGAGTGCACCTGGGCACACCTGGAGGGGTTTGAGAGATAGGTGAGTACACCTGGGTACATCTGGGGATACACCTGGGTATACCTGGGCACACCTAGAGGGGTTTGAGAGAGAGGTGAGCGCACCTGGGCACACCTGGAGGGGTTTGAGAAACAGGTGAGCACACCTGGGCTCACCTGGAGGGGTTTGAGAGACAGGTGAGCACGCCTGGGCACGCCTGGGTACACCTGGGGGGGCTCAAGAGACAGGTGAGTGCACCTGAGCACACCTGGGGGGCTTAAAACACTCCTGGGGATACACCTGGGCACACCTGAGTGCACCTGGGCACACCTGGAGGGGTTTGAGAGACAGGTGAGCGCGCCTGGGCATACCTGGGGATACACCTGGGGATACACCTGGGCATACCTGGATATACCCAGGCACACCTGGATGGAGTTTGAGAGACAGGTGAGCACACCTGGGCTCACCTGGAGGAGTTTGACAGGTGAGCACACCTGGGCACACCTGGGTGCACCTGGGGGGGGCTCAAGAGACAGGTGAGTTACCTGAGCACACCTGAGGGGCTTAAAACACATCTGGGGATACACCTGGGCACACCTGAGTGCACCTGGGCACACCTGGAGGGGTTTGAGAGACAAGTGAGCACACCTGGGCACACCTGGGGGGTTCAGGAGACAGGTGAGCACACCTGGGGGTACACCTGCAGGGGATAAACTGTACCTGGGCACACCTGGAGATACACCTGGGGAATTTCAATGTTTTCCCTTTAAAGCTTCAATGGGAGTTTCTGAGTTTTGTGAGGTCACCTGTCTCACCTGTCTCACCTGTCTCACCTGTGTTCTCTGTGGTGGATTTTGGGTCAACTTAACTCAATTTTGAGTGGATTTGAGTGATTTTTGGAAAGTTTTAAGCTTTTTTTCCCCATTTTTTCTCATTTTTTCCCCATTTTTCATGAGAATTTTCCTTTCCCTGTCTCACCTGTCTCACCTGTCTCACCTGTGTTCTCTGTGGTGGATTTTGGGTGAATTTAACCTCATTTTGGGGTGGATTTGAGTGATTTTTGGAAAGTTTTAAGCTTTTTTTCCCCCATTTTTTCCCTATTTTTTCCCCATTTTTCACGAGAATTTCGCTTCACCTGTCTCACCTGTGTTACCTGTGCTGCATTTTGGGTCAACTTAGCACAATTTGGGATCAATCTGGACCATTTTTTGGTATTTTTTTCCCTATTTTTTCCTCATTTTCCTCTCATTTTTTGGAGGAATTTTGTCTCACCTGTCTCACGTGTCTCACCTGTGTTACCTGGGCTGAATTTTGGGTCAATTTATCCCAAATCGGGGTCTATTTGGAGTCAATCTGGGTCATTTTTGGGTGATTTTTTTCACATTTTCCCTCATTTTTTCACTGCTTTTTGTGGGAATTTCACCTCACCTGTCTTACCTTTCTCACCTGTCTCACCTGTGTCACCTGTGTTCTGTGCGGTGGATTTTGGGGTGAATTTAACTCAATTTTGGGGTGAATTTGAGTGATTTTTGGGAGGTTTTGAGCCTTTTTTTCCCTATTTTTTGATGTTTTTCCCCATTTTTTCCCATTTTTTTCCCCATTCTTCACGGGAATTTCGCCTCACCTGTCTCACCTGTCTCACCTGTCTCACCTGTGTTCTCTGTGGTGGATTTTGGGTCAATTTAACTCAATTTTGAGTAGATTTGAGTGATTTTTTTAAGGTTTTAAGCCATTTTTTCCTTATTTTTCCTCATTTTTTCCCCGTTTTTCACGGGAATTTCACCTCACCTGTCTCACCTGTCTCACCTGTGTTCTCTGTGGTGGATTTTGGGTCAATTTAACTCAATTTTGAGTAGATTTGAGTGATTTTTTGAAGGTTTTAAGCCATTTTTTCATCGTTTTCCCCCATTTTTTCCCCGTTTTTCACGGGAATTTTGCCTCACCTGTCTCACCTGTCCCACCTGTCTCACCTGTCCCACCTGTCTCACCTGTCTCCCCTGTCTCACCTGTCTCACCTGCAGGGCTGGACGAAGCCCAAGACTTTCCACGTGTGCATCACCTCCTACAAGCTCGCGCTGCACACCTGGGGCACACCTGGGCAATTCTAATCCTTTTAAAAATAACTTTAATGGATTTTTTTTCCATTTTGGAGCTCACCTGTCTCACCTGTGTAACCTGGGGTGGATTTTGGGGCAATTTATTCCAATTTGGGGTGGATTTGGGGCTGATCTGGGCCATTTTTGGATGATTTTTTCCCATTTTCTCCCCGTTTTTCACGGAAATTTCACCTCACCTGTCTCACCTGTCTCACCTGTCTCACCTGTGTTCTCTGTGGTGGATTTTGGGTCAATTTAACTCAATTTTGAGTGGATTTGAGTGATTTTTTGAAGGTTTTAAGCCATTTTTTCCTTATTTTTCCTCATTTTTTCCCCGTTTTTCACGGGAATTTCGTCTCACCTGTCTCACCTGTCTCACCTGTCTCACCTGTCTCACCTGCAGGGCTGGACGAAGCCCAACGCCTTCCACGTGTGCATCACCTCCTACAAGTTGGTGCTGCAGGACCACCAGGCCTTCCGCAGGAAGAATTGGAAATACCTGATCCTGGACGAGGCCCAGAACATCAAAAACTTCAAATCGCAGCGCTGGCAGTCCCTGCTCAACTTCAACAGGTGAGCGACGCACCTGGGGACTCACCTGAGTTACCTGGGATACACCTGGGACACACCTGAGTTACCTGAGATACACCTGGGACACACCTGAGTTACCTGGGACACACCTGGATAGGCTCAGATGGGCTTAGGACACACCTGGACACATTTGGGATACACCTGAGTTATTTGGGACATACTTGGATAGGTTCAGATGGGCTTAGGGCACACCTGGGCACACCTGGAATACACCTGGGACACACCTGGATAGGTTTAGATGGGTTTAGGACACACCTGGGGTACACTTGGGACACACCTGAGTTACCTGGGACACACCTGGATAGGCTCAGATGGGCTTAGGACACACCTGGACACATTTGGGATATACCTGAGTTATTTGGGACATACTTGGATAGGTTCAGGTGGCTCTAGAGCACACCTGGGGCACACCTGAGTTACCTGAGATACACCTGGGGCACACCTGGATAGGCTCAGATGGGTTTAGGACACACCTGGACACACCTGGGGCACACCTGGGGCAGTACCTGATCCTGGACGAGGCCCAGAACATCAAAAACTTCAAATCGCAGCGCTGGCAGTCCCTGCTCAACTTCAACAGGTGAGCGACGCACCTGGGGACTCCCCTGAGTTACCTGGGATACACCTGGGACACACCTGAGTTACCTGGGATACACCTGGGACACACCTGAGTTACCTGAGATACACCTGGGTTACACCTGAGTTACCTGGGACACACCTGGGACACACCTGGATAGGTTCAGATGGGCTTAGGACACACCTGGACACATTTGGGATACACCTGAGTTATTTGGGACATACTTGGATAGGTTCAGGTGGCTCTAGAGCACACCTGGGGCACACGTGAGTTACCTGAGATACACCTGGGGCACACCTGGATAGGTTCAGATGGGTTTAGGACACACCTGGACACACCTGGGGCACACCTGGGGCAGTACCTGATCCTGGACGAGGCCCAGAACATCAAAAACTTCAAATCGCAGTGCTGGCAGTCCCTGCTCAACTTCAACAGGTGAGCCTCACACACACCTGGGCACACCTGGGACACACCTGAGTTACCTGGGATACACCTGGGACACACCTGAGTTACCTGGGATACACCTGGGACACACCTGGGTAGGTTCAGATGGGCTTAGGGCACACCTGGGCACACCTGGGATACACCTGGGACACACCTGAATGGGTTTAGATGGGTTTAGGACACACCTGGGATACACCTGGGACACACCTGGGGCACACCTGGATAGCTTCAGATGGGTTTAAGGCACACCTGGGTACACCTGGGCCACACCTGGGCCACACCTGAATTACCTGGGGCACACCTTGATAGCTTTAGATGGGCTTAGGGCACACCTGGGTACACCTGGGCCACACCTGAATTACCTGGGGCACACCTGGATAGCTTCAGATGGGTTTAGGGCACACCTGGGCACACCTGGGCCACACCTGAGTTACCTGGGACACACCTGGGTAGGTTTAGATGGGGCTAGAGCACACCTGGGCACACCTGGGATATACCTGAATGGGTTTAGATGGGTTTAGGGCACACCTGGGCACACCTGGGCCACACCTGAGTTACCTGGGGCCCACCTTGATAGCTTTAGATTGGTTTGGGACACACCTGGGCACACTTGGGACACACCTGGATAGCTTCAGATGGGTTTAAGGCACACCTGGGCACACCTGGGGCACACCTGGATGGGTTTAGATGGGTTTAGGACACACCTGGGTACACCTGGGGACACCTGAATGGGTTTAGATGGGTTTAAGGCGCACCTGGGCACACCTGGGGCACACCTGGATAGCTTCAGATAGGTTTAGGACACACCTGGGCACACCTGGGGCACACCTGAATGGGTTTAGATGGGTTTAGGACACACCTGGGCACACCTGGGGCACACCTGAGTTCCCTACTGTGTCAATTCACAATTTTGGATGGAATTGAGCTCAACCTGAGTCATTTTCAGGTGATTTTGGATCACTTTTGAGCCATTTCTGTTCGGTTTTGTATCCAAATTTCACCTCACCTGTCTCACCTGTGTCCCACCTGTCTCACCTGTGTTACCTGTGGTGGATTTTGTGTCAATTCAGCACAATTTTGGATAAGTTTAGGGTCAATCTGAGCCGTTTTTGAGCTTTTTTTAGCCTTTTTTTCCCCATTTTCCCCCCGTTTTCCACGGGAATTTCACCTTACCTGCTTTACCTGTCTCACCTGTATGTCACCTGTCTCACCTGCGGTGGATTTTGGGCCAATTTAGCACAGTTTGTGGTGGATTTGGGGTGGATCTGAGCCATTTTTGGGTAGTTCTGCACCATTTTTCTCCATTTTTCTCCCATTTTTTGTGGGAATTTCGCCTCACCTGTCCCACCTGTGTCTCACCTGTCTCACCTGTGTTACCTGTGATGGATTTTGTGTCAATTCAGCACAATTTTGGATAAGTTTAGGGTCAATCTGAGCCATTTTTGGGCTGTTTTGCACCAATTTTTCGTCGTTTTCCTCATTTTGCACGGGAATTTCACCTCACCTGCCTCACCTGTGTCTCACCTGTCTCACCTGTCTCACCTGCCTTACCTGGAATGGATTTGGTGTCAGTTTAGCACAATTCAAGGTGGATCTGTGCCTTTTTTGGGCGATTTTGTGCCATTTCCGAACCGTTTTTTATCGTTTTCTCACGGGAATTTCGCCTCACCTGTCCCACCTGTGTCTCACCTGTCCCACCTGTGTCTCACCTGTCCCACCTGTGTCTCACCTGTCTCACCTGCCTCACCTGGGGTGGATTTTGGGTAGATTTGGCACAATTTGGGCTCAATCTAAGCCATTTTTAGGTAGTTTGGGGCCATTTTTTCGTATTTTTTCCCCATATTTTCCCCGTTTTTTCCCCTTTTTTCGCGGGAATTTCACCTCACCTGTCTCACCTGTCTCACCTGTCTCACCTGTCTCCTCACCTGTCTCACCTGCGCAGCCAGCGCCGGCTCCTGCTGACGGGCACGCCGCTGCAGAACTCTCTGATGGAGCTGTGGTCGCTGATGCATTTCCTGATGCCGAGGGTGTTCTTTACCCTGTCCTCACCTGTTCTTACCTGTCCTTACTTGTCTTGTCTCACCTGTGTTACCTGCGGTGGATTTTGAGTCAATTCCCCACAATTTTGGATGGATTTGGGTCAATCTGAGCCATTTTGGGGTCATTTTGAACCACTTTAAAGATACTTGGAATAGTTTTTTTCCTGATTTCCCCGTTTTTCATAGGAATTTTGTCTCGCGTGTCTCACCTGTGTCTCACCTGTCTCACCTGCCTTACCTGGGGCAGATTTTGTGTCAACTCAGCACAATTTCCTATACATCCGAGATCAATCTGAGCTGTTTTGGGATTGTTTTCTGCCATTTTTCCCCTATTTTTCCCCCTTTTTTCACGGGAATTTCACCTCCCCTGTCCCACCTGTGTCTCACCTGTCTCACCTGCCTCACCTGGGGTAGCTTTTGGGTAAATTTAGCACAATTTGGGCTCAATCTAAGCCATTTTTAGGTGGTTTGGGGCCATTTTTTCGTATTTTTTCCCCACATTTTCCCCGTTTTTTCCCCTTTTTTCGCGGGAATTTCACCTCACCTGTCTCACCTGTCTCACCTGTCTCACCTGTCTCCTCACCTGTCTCACCTGCGCAGCCAGCGCCGGCTCCTGCTGACGGGCACGCCGCTGCAGAACTCTCTGATGGAGCTGTGGTCGCTGATGCATTTCCTGATGCCGAGGGTGTTCCAGTCCCACCGGGAATTTCGGGAATGGTTCCACAATCCTCTGACCGGAATGATCGAGGGCAGCCAGGAGTACAACGAGAGCCTGGTCAAGAGGCTGCACAAGGTACACCTGGGCGCACCTGGGCGCACCTGGGGACAGGTGGGGTACACCTGGGCACACCTGGGCGCACCTGGGCACACCTGGGCACGCCTGGATGTACGTAGGTTACATTGAGATACATTGGGATACAGTTCAGTATACATTGGGATACATTTGGGCACACCTGGGGGCACCTGAGTACACTTGGGATACACCTGGATATAGGTGGGATACATTGGGACACACCTGGGCGCACCTGGGTGCACCTGGGATACATGTGGGTATACATGGGTTACATTGGGATACACTTGAGATTCATTGGGATACACCTGGGCACACCTGGGCACACCTGGGATACATTGGGACACACCTGGGATACATTGGGACGCACCTGGGCACACCTGGGCACACCTGGGATACACCTGGCTTACACCTGGATGCACCTGGGATACATTGGGATACAGTTCAGTGTACATAGGATATACCTGAACACATCTTACATTCATTGGGGTGTTTTGGGACACACCTGGACGCACCTGGGGATAGGTAGAATGCATTGGAATACACCTGGGATACAGCTGAGTCCCGGTACTTAGACCTGAGTATAGGTGGGCACAGGTGGGGTACACCTGAGTACACCTGGGATGCACCTGGATACACATGGGATACATGTAGATACACATAGGATACATTGGGATACACCTGAGCACACCTGGATACACCTGGATACACATGGGATACACTGAGGCACATTGGGATACACCTGAGCACACCTGGGGTACATTGGGATACATTGGGGCACACCTGGGCACACCTGGGGACAGGTCGAATACATTGGGATCCACCTGGGTACACCTGGGCATACATGGGATACACCTGAGATACGTGGGGATACACTAGGACACACCTGAGTGCACCTGGTGTACATTGGGATACATCTGGATACACCTGGGATACACCTGGGATTCACCTGGGATACATCTGGGCACACCTGGGCATGCCTGGGATGCATTGGGATGCATTAGGACACACCTGGTGTACATTAGGATACACCTGGATACATTGGGACACACCTGGGCACACCTGGGATACACCTGGATACATTGGGACACACCTGGGCACACCTGGGATACACCTGGGATACATTGGGATAGAGCTCAGTATACATAGAGTACACCTGAGCGTATCTCACGGACATTGGGGTATTTTGGGACACACCTGGGCACACCTGGGGACAGGTAGAATGCATTGGGATACACTTGGGCGCACCTGGGCACACCTGGGGACAGGTAGGGTACACCTGGGTATGCACAGAATACATTGGGATACACCTGGGCACACCTGGGATACATTGAGATACACCTAAGACACACCTGGGTACAGATGCATGTACCTCAGATACACCTGGGCACACCTGTGGTGCATTAGGATACACCTGAGATACATTGGTGTACACCTGGAAGTACATGGGATACACCTGAATATACCTGGGATACACCTGAGTACACCTGGATATAGATGGGATACATTGGGATACACCTAGGCACACCTGGGTCACACTCAGACACACCTGGGCACACCTGGGCTACACTCAGACACACCTGGGCACACTCAGACACACCTGGGTCACACTCAGACACACCTGGGCACACCTGGGCTACACTCAGACACACCTGGGCACACTCAGACACACCTGGGGCACACTCAGACACACCTGGGACACACCTGGGCACACCTGGGCTACACTCAGACACACCTGGGACACACCTGGGCACACTCAGACACACCTGGGTCACACCTGGGCTCCTCCCAAGCCTCAGCTGAGGCTCACCAGGTGTGTCCCTCACCTGTGTCAGGTGCTGCGCCCGTTCCTGCTGCGGCGCCTCAAGGTGGACACACCTGGGCTACACTGGGACACACTGAGACACACCTGGGACACACCTGGGCACACTCAGACACACCTGAACACACCTGGGGCACACTCAGACACACCTGGGACACACCTGGGACACACCTGGGCACACTCAGGCACACCTGGGGCACACTCAAACACACCTGGGCACACCTGAGTCACACTCAGACATACCTGAGACACACTCAGACACACCTGGGACACACCTGGGCACACTCAGACACACCTGGGACACACCTGGGCACACTCAGACACACCTGGGACACACCTGGGGCACACTCAGACACACCTGGGTCACACCTGGGCACACTCAGACACACCTGGGACACACCTGGGCACACCTGGGACACATTCAGACACATCTGGGGCACACTCAGGCACACCTGGGTACACCTGGGACACACCTGGGGCACACTCAGACACACCTGGGTCACACCTGGGCCCCTCCCAAGCCTCACCTGCGGCTCACCAGGTGTGTCCCTCACCTGTGTCAGGTGCTGCGCCCGTTCCTGCTGCGGCGCCTCAAGGTGGACACACCTGGGCACACCTGGGCACACCTGAGACACACTGAGACACACCTGGGACACACCTGGGCACACCTGGGCTACACTGAGACACACCTGGGACACACTCAGACACACCTGGGCTACACTGAGACACACCTGGGACACACTCAGACACACCTGGGACACACCTGGGACACACTTGGACACACCTGGGACACACTCAGACACACCTGGGCACACTGTGACCCACCTGGGCACACCTGGGGCACACTCAGATACACCTGGGACACACTCAGACACACCTGGGCATACCTGGGGCACACTCAGACACACCTGGGCACACCTGGGCACACTGAGACACACCTGGGGCACACTCAGACACACCTGGGACACACCTGGGCACACTCAGACATACCTGAGACACACCTGGGACACACTCAGACACACCTGGGCACACCTGGGGCACACTCAGACACACCTGGGACACACCTGGGCCCCTCCCAAGCCTCACCTGCGGCTCACCAGGTGTGTCCCTCACCTGTGTCAGGTGCTGCGCCCGTTCCTGCTGCGGCGCCTCAAGGTGGACACACCTGGGCACACCTGGGACACACCTGGGCACACCTGGGACACACCTGGGCACACCTGGGGCACACTGAGACACACCTGGGGCACACTCAGACACACCTGGGCACACCTGAGTCACACTCAGACGTACCTGAGACACACCTGGGACACACTCAGACGCACCTGGGACACACCTGGGCACACTCAGACACACCTGGGACACACCTGGGGCGCACTCAGACACACCTGAGACACACCTGGGCTACACTCAGACACACCTGGGCTACACTGGGACACACTCAGACACACCTGGGCACACCTGGGGCACACTCAGACACACCTGGGACACACCTGGGGCACACTCAGACACACCTGGGGCGCACCTGGGGCACACTCAGACACACCTGGGTCACACCTGGGCTACACTGAGACAGACCTGGGACACACTCAGACACACCTAGGCACACCTGAGTCACACTCAGACATACCTGAGACACACCTGGGCACACTCAGACACACCTGGGACACACCTGGGCACACCTGGGACACACTCAGACACACCTGGGACACACCTGGGGCACACTCAGACACACCTGGGACACACCTGGGCCTCTCCCAAGCCTCACCTGCGGCTCACCAGGTGTGTCCCTCACCTGTGTCAGGTGCTGCGCCCGTTCCTGCTGCGGCGCCTCAAGGTGGACACACCTGGGCACACCTGGGCTACACTGAGACACACCTGGGACACACTCAGACACACCTGGGGCACACCTGGGCACACTGAGACACACCTGGGCACACCTGGGACACACCTGGGCACACTCAGACACACCTAGGTCCCACATGGGATACACCTGGGTCACACCTGGGCCCCTCCCAAGCCTCACCTGAGGCTCACCAGGTGTGTCCCTCACCTGTGTCAGGTGCTGCGCCCGTTCCTGCTGCGGCGCCTCAAGGTGGACACACCTGGGACACACCTGGGACACACCTGGGCACACCTGGGACACACCTGGGCACACCTGGGCTACACTGAGACAGACCTGGGACACACTCAGACACACCTAGGCACACCTGAGTCACACTCAGACATCCCTGAGACACACCTGGGCACACTCAGACACACCTGGGACACACCTGGGGCACACTCAGACACACCTGGGACACACCTGGGCCTCTCCCAAGCCTCACCTGCGGCTCACCAGGTGTGTCCCTCACCTGTGTCAGGTGCTGCGCCCGTTCCTGCTGCGGCGCCTCAAGGTGGACACACCTGGGCACACCTGAGACACACTGAGACACACCTGGGACACACCTGGGCACACCTGGGCTACACTGAGACACACCTGGGACACACCTGGGCACACCTGGGCTACACTGAGACACACCTGGGACACACCTGGGACACACTCAGACACACCTGGGCTACACTGAGACACACCTGGGACACACTCAGACACACCTGGGACACACCTGGGACACACTTGGACACACCTGGGACACACTCAGACACACCTGGGCACACTGTGACCCACCTGGGCACACCTGGGGCACACTCAGATACACCTGGGACACACTCAGACACACCTGGGCATACCTGGGGCACACTCAGACACACCTGGGCACACCTGGGCACACTGAGACACACCTGGGGCACACTCAGACACACCTGGGCACACCTGGGCACACTCAGACATACCTGAGACACACCTGGGACACACTCAGACACACCTGGGCACACCTGGGGCACACTCAGACACACCTGGGACACACCTGGGCCCCTCCCAAGCCTCACCTGCGGCTCACCAGGTGTGTCCCTCACCTGTGTCAGGTGCTGCGCCCGTTCCTGCTGCGGCGCCTCAAGGTGGACACACCTGGGCACACCTGGGACACACCTGGGCACACCTGGGACACACCTGGGCACACCTGGGGCACACTGAGACACACCTGGGGCACACTCAGACACACCTGGGCACACCTGAGTCACACTCAGACGTACCTGAGACACACCTGGGACACACTCAGACGCACCTGGGACACACCTGGGCACACTCAGACACACCTGGGACACACCTGGGGCGCACTCAGACACACCTGAGACACACCTGGGCTACACTCAGACACACCTGGGCTACACTGGGACACACTCAGACACACCTGGGACACACCTGGGCACACTCAGACACACCTGGGCACACTCAGACACACCTGGGACACACCTGGGGCACACTCAGACACACCTGGGACACACCTGGGCACACTCAGACACACCTAGGTCCCACATGGGATACACCTGGGTCACACCTGGGCCCCTCCCAAGCCTCAGCTGAGGCTCACCAGGTGTGTCCCTCACCTGTGTCAGGTGCTGCGCCCGTTCCTGCTGCGGCGCCTCAAGGTGGACACACCTGGGCACACCTGGGCACACCTGGGACACACCTGGGACACACTCAGACACACCTAGGCACACCTGAGTCACACTCAGACATACCTGAGACACACCTGGGCACACTCAGACACACCTGGGACACACCTGGGGCACACTCAGACACACCTGGGACACACCTGGGCTACACTCAGACACACCTGGGGCACACCTGGGCCCCTCCCAAGCCTCAGCTGAGGCTCACCAGGTGTGTCCCTCACCTGTGTCAGGTGCTGCGCCCGTTCCTGCTGCGGCGCCTCAAGGTGGACACACCTGGGCACACCTGGGCACACCTGGGACACACCTGGGACACACCTGGGCACACCTGGGCTACACTGAGACACACCTGGGACACACTCAGACACACCTGGGCACACCTGAGTCACACTCAGACATACCTGAGACACACTCAGACACACCTGGGACACACCTGGGCCCCTCCCAAGCCTCACCTGAGGCTCACCAGGTGTGTCCCTCACCTGTGTCAGGTGCTGCGCCCGTTCCTGCTGCGACGCCTCAAGGTGGACACACCTGGGCACACCTGGGCTACACTGAGACACACCTGGGACACACTCAGACACACCTAGGCACACCTGAGTCACACTCAGACATACCTGAGACACACCTGGGCACACTCAGACACACCTGGGACACACCTGGGACACACTCAGACACACCTGGGCACACTCAGACACACCTGGGCCACACCTGGGCACACTCAGACACACCTGGGACACACTCAGACACACCTGGGCACACCTGGGGCACACCTGAGACACACCTGGGTCACACCTGGGCCCCTCCCAAGCCTCACCTGAGGCTCACCAGGTGTGTCCCTCACCTGTGTCAGGTGCTGCGCCCGTTCCTGCTGCGGCGCCTCAAGGTGGACACACCTGGGCACACCTGGGCTACACTGAGACAGACCTGGGACACATTCAGACACACCTGGGGCACACCTGAGTCACACTCAGACACACCTGGGTCACACCTGGGCACACTCAGACACACCTGGGACACACCTGGGCTACACTCAGACACACCTGGGCACACCTGAGTCACACTCAGACACACCTGGGTCACACCTGGGCCCCTCCCAAGCCTCACCTGAGGCTCACCAGGTGTGTCCCTCACCTGTGTCAGGTGCTGCGCCCGTTCCTGCTGCGACGCCTCAAGGTGGACGTGGAGAAGCAGATGCCCAAGAAGTACGAGCACGTGCTCAGGTGTCGCCTGTCCAAGCGCCAGCGCTTCCTCTACGACGACTTCATGGGCCAGGCCAGGTGAGGGCACACCTGGGCACACCTGGGAGCCCCGAATTCCCAAAAAATTCCCGAAATTCCCATTTTTTTCTGCCCAAATTTTACCGTTTTCTGCTTAAATTTCACTGATTTTTCCCCAAATTCACCCCAAAGTTTACCTGTTTGAGGTCTGTGATGATGTCACAAACCAGGCCAGGTGAGAGCACACCTGGGCACACCTGGGAGCCCCGAATTCCCAAAAAATTCCCGAAATTCCCATTTTTTTCTGCCCAAATTTTACCGTTTTCTGCTTAAATTTCACTGATTTTTCCCCAAATTCACCCCAAAGTTTACCTGTTTGAGGTCTGTGATGATGTCACAAACCAGGCCAGGTGAGAGCACACCTGGGCACACCTGGGACACCCAAATTCCCCAAATTTCCCGAAATTCCCATTTTTTTCTGCCCAAATTTTACCGTTTTCTGCTTAAATTTCACTGATTTTTCCCCAAATTCACCCCGAAATTTACGTGTTTGGGATTTGTGATGATGTCACAGGCCAGGCCAGGTGAGAGCACACCTGGGCACACCTGGGAGCCCCAAATTCCCAAAAAATTCCCGAAATTCCCATTCATTTCTGCCCAGATTTTACCAATTTTTTGCTAAAATTTCATTTATTTTTACCTAAATTTGACTGAATTTTACTCTAAATTTATCTGTCTGAAGTCAGTGATGATGTCACAGCCCAGGCCAGGTGAGGCCACACCTGGGCACACCTGGGAGCCCCAAATTCCCAAAAAACCCCAGAATTCCCATTCATTTCTGCCTAAGTTTCACCGATTTTTACATAAATTTCCCCAATTTTTTTCCAAATTTACCCAAAATGTACCTGTCTGAGATCTGTGATGATGTCACAAACCAGGCCAGGTGAGGGTGGGGTCACCTGGGCACACCTGGGAGCCCCAAATTCCCAAAATTCCCAAAATTCCCATTTATTTCTGCCTAAATTTCACCGATTTTTACATAAATTTCCCCAATTTTTTTCCAAATTTATCCAAAATTTGCCTGTTTGAGATCTGTGATGATGTCACAAACCAGGCCAGGTGAGGGTGGGGTCACCTGGGCACACCTGGGAGCCCCGAATTCCCAAAAAACCCCAAAATTCCCCAAAATTCCCATTCATTTCTGCCTAAATTTCACTGATTTTTACATAAATTTCCCCAATTTTTTTCCAAATTTACCCAAAATTTACCTGTCTGAAGTCAGTGATGATGTCACAAACCAGGCCAGGTGAGGGTGGGGTCACCTGGGCACACCTGGGACACCCAAATTCCCAAAAAAACCCAAAATTCCCGAAAATTCCCATTCATTTCTGCTTAAATTTCAGTGATTTTTACATAAATTTCCCCAATTTTTTTCCAAATTTATCCAAAATTTGCCTGTTTGAGATCTGTGATGATGTCACAAACCAGGCCAGGTGAGGGTGGGGTCACCTGGGCACACCTGGGAGCCCCAAATTCCCAAAAAATTCCCAAATTCCCCAAAATTCCCATTTATTTCTGCCTAAATTTCACCGATTTTTACATAAATTTCCCCAATTTTTTTCCAAATTTACCCAAAATTTACCTGTCTGAGATCTGTGATGATGTCACAAACCAGGCCAGGTGAGGGTGGGGTCACCTGGGCACACCTGGGACACCCAAATTCCCAAAAAACCCCAAAATTCCCCAAAATTCCCATTCATTTCTGCCCAAATTTCAGTGTTTTTTACATAAATTTCCCCAATTTTTTTCCAAATTTATCCAAAATTTGCCTGTTTGAGATCTGTGATGATGTCACAAACCAGGCCAGGTGAGGGTGGGGTCACCTGGGCACACCTGGGAGCCCCAAATTCCCATTTTTTTCTGCCCAAATTTCACTGATTTTTGTCTTAATTCCGCTGAATTTTACCTGAATTTGCACCAAGATTTACCTGTTTGAGGTTTGTGATGACGTCACAGGCCAGGCCAGGTGAGGACACACCTGGGCACACCTGGGAGCCCCGAATTCCCAAAAAATTCCCGAAATTCCCATTGTTTTCTGCCCAAATTTTACCGTTTTCTGCTTAAATTTCACTGATTTTTCCCCAAATTCACCCCAAAGTTTACCTGTTTGAGATCTGTGATGATGTCACAGCCCAGGCCAGGTGAGGCCACACCTGGGCACACCTGGGAGCCCCAAATTCCCAAAAAATCCCGAAATTCCCATTTTTTTCTGCCCAAATTTTACCGTTTTCTGCTTAAATTTCACTGATTTTTCCCCAAATTCACCCCGAAATTTACGTGTTTGGGATTTGTGATGATGTCACAAACCAGGCCAGGTGAGGGCACACCTGGGCACACCTGGGACACCCAAATTCCCAAAAAATTCCCAAATTCCCCAAAACTCCCATTCATTTCTGCCTGAATTTCACTGATTTTTACATAAATTTCCCCAATTTTTTTCCAAATTTACCCAAAATTTACCTGTCTGAGATCAGTGATGATGTCACAGGCCAGGCCAGGTGAGGCCACACCTGGGCACACCTGGGAGCCCCAAATTCCCCAAATTTCCCGAAATTCCTGTTCATTTTTGCCCAAATTTCACTGATTTTTACATAAATTCCCCCAATTTTTTTTCAAATTTATCCAAAATTTGCCTGTTTGAGGTCTATGATGATGTCACAGGCCAGGCCAGGTGAGGGTGGGGTCACCTGGGCACACCTGGGACACCCAAATTCCCAAAAAACCCCAAAATTCCCATTTATTTCTGCCTGAATTTCACTGATTTTTACATAAATTTCACCGAATTTTCCCCAAATTTGCCCCAAAATTTATTTGTGTGAAGTCAGTGATGATGTCACAGCCCAGGCCAGGTGAGGCCACACCTGGGCACACCTGGGAGCCCCAAATTCCCAAAAAACCCCAAAATTCCCGGAAATTCCCATTCATTTCTGCCCAAATTTCAGTGATTTTTACATAAATTTTACCGAATTTTCCCCAAATTCGCCCCAAAATTTATTTGTGTGAAGTCAGTGATGATGTCACAAACCAGGCCAGGTGAGAGCACACCTGGGCACACCTGGGAGCCCCGAATTCCCAAAAAATCCCGAAATTCCCATTCATTTTTGCCCAAATTTCACTGATTTTTGTCTTAATTCCGCTGAATTTTACCCGAATTTGCACCCACATTTACCTGTTTGAGGTTTGTGATGATGTCACAGCCCAGGCCAGGTGAGGGCACACCTGGGCACACCTGGGAGCCCCAAATTCCCAAAAAACCCCAAAATTCCCGAAAATTCCCATTCATTTCTGCCCAAATTTCAGTGATTTTTACATAAATTTCACCGAATTTTCCCCAAATTCACCCCAAAGTTTACCTGTTTGAGGTTTGTGATGATGTCACAAACCAGGCCAGGTGAGGGCACACCTGGGCACACCTGGGACACCCAAATTCCCAAAAAACCCCAAAATTCCCCAAAATTCCCATTCATTTCTGCCTAAACTTCACTGATTTTTACATAAATTTCCCCAACTTTTTTCCAAATTTACCCAAAATTTACCTGTCTGAGATCTGTGATGATGTCACAAACCAGGCCAGGTGAGGGTGGGGTCACCTGGGCACACCTGGGACACCCAAATTCCCAGAAAACCCAAAATTCCCATTTTTTTCTGCCCAAATTTTACCGTTTTCTGCTTAAATTTCACTGATTTTTCCCCAAATTCACCCCGAAATTTACCTGTTTGGGATTTGTGATGATGTCACAAACCAGGCCAGGTGAGAGCACACCTGGGCACACCTGGGACACCCAAATTCCCAAAAAATTCCCAAATTCCCCAAAATTCCCATTCATTTCTGCCTAAATTTCAGTGATTTTTACATAAATTTCACCGAATTTTCCCCAAATTCACCCCAAAGTTTACCTGTTTGAGGTCTGTGATGATGTCACAAACCAGGCCAGGTGAGAGCACACCTGGGCACACCTGGGACACCCAAATTCCCCAAATTTCCCGAAATTCCCGTTCGTTTCTGCTCAAATTTCACTGATTTTTGTCTTAATTCTGCTGAATTTTACCCAAATTTGCACCCAGATTTACCTGTTTGAGGTCTGTGATGATGTCACAGCCCAGGCCAGGTGAGAGCACACCTGGGCACACCTGGGACACCCAAATTCCCAAAAAACCCCAAAATTCCCCAAAATTCCCATTCATTTCTGCCTGAATTTCACCGATTTTTACATAAATTTCCCCAATTTTTTCCCAAATTTACCCAAAATTTACCTGTCTGAGGTCAGTGATGATGTCACAAACCAGGCCAGGTGAGGGTGGGGTCACCTGGGCACACCTGGGCACACCTGGGACACCCAAATTCCCAAAAAACCCCAAAATTCCCGAAAACTCCCATTCATTTCTGCCCAAATTTCAGTGATTTTTACATAAATTTCACCGAATTTTCCCCAAATTCACCCCAAAGTTTACCTGTTTGAGGTTTGTGATGATGTCACAAACCAGGCCAGGTGAGGGCACACCTGGGCACACCTGGGAGCCCCAAATTCCCAAAAAATTCCCAAATTCCCCAAAACTCCCATTCATTTCTGCCTAAATTTCACTGATTTTTACATAAATTTCACCGAATTTTCCCCAATTTCGCCCCAAAATTTATTTGTGTGAAGTCAGTGATGATGTCACAGGCCAGGCCAGGTGAGGACACACCTGGGCACACCTGGGACACCCAAATTCCCAAAAAACCCCAAAATTCCCGAAAATTCCCATTCATTTCTGCCTAAATTTCACTGATTTTTACATAAATTTTCCCAATTTTTTTCCAAATTTATCCAAAATGTACCTGTTTGAGATCTGTGATGATGTCACAAACCAGGCCAGGTGAGGGTGGGGTCACCTGGGCACACCTGGGAGCCCCAAATTCCCAAAAAAACCCAAAATTCCCATTTTTTTCTGCCCAAATTTCACTGATTTTTGTCTTAATTCTGCTGAATTTTACCCAAATTTGCACCCAGATTTACCTGTTTGGGATTTGTGATGATGTCACAGGCCAGGCCAGGTGAAGCCACACCTGGACACACCTGGGACACCCAAATTCCCAAAAAATTCCCAAATTCCCCAAAACTCCCATTCATTTCTGCCTGAATTTCAGTGATTTTTACATAAATTTCACCAAATTTTCCCCAAATTCACCCCAAAGTTTACCTGTTTGAGGTCTGTGATGATGTCACAGCCCAGGCCAGGTGAGGGCACACCTGGGCACACCTGGGACACCCAAATTCCCCAAATTTCCCAAAATTCCCATTCATTTCTGCCTGAATTTCACTGATTTTTACATAAATTTCCCCAATTTTTTTCCAAATTTACCCAAAATTTACCTGTCTGAAGTCAGTGATGATGTCACAAACCAGGCCAGGTGAGGGTGGGGTCACCTGGGCACACCTGGGAGCCCCAAATTCCCAAAATTCCCAAAATTCCCATTTATTTCTGCCTAAATTTCACCGATTTTTACATAAATTTCCCCAATTTTTTTCCAAATTTATCCAAAATTTGCCTGTTTGAGATCTGTGATGATGTCACAAACCAGGCCAGGTGAGGGTGGGGTCACCTGGGCACACCTGGGAGCCCCGAATTCCCAAAAAATTCCCAAATTCCCCAAAATTCCCATTCATTTCTGCGTAAATGTCACCGATTTTTACATAAATTTCCCCAATTTTTTTCCAAATTTATCCAAAATTTACCTGTCTGAGATCTGTGATGATGTCACAAACCAGGCCAGGTGAGGGTGGGGTCACCTGGGCACACCTGGGACACCCAAATTCCCAAAAAATTCCCAAATTCCCCAAAATTCCCATTTATTTCTGCTCGAATTCCACTCATTTTGTACAAATCGACCCCGAATTTTTTCACCGAAATTGCCCCAAATCCCTGAATTTCTCCCCAAAAAAATTCCAGATTTTCCAGGTGAGTTCCCGAATTGCTCAGGTGAGCTCAGGTGAGCTCTCAGGTAATTTTCCCGCCGTTTTCCACCACCGTGGTCACCCCGAACCCCCAAAATCCCCCAAATTTTTGCTCTAAAATTCCCTCAAATCCCCAAATTTCCTCCCAAAAAAGCTCCGATTTTTCCAGGTGAGCACAGGTAAATCTCAGGTGAGCTCTCAGGTAACTTTCCCACCTTTTTCCAGCACCAAGGTCACTCTGGAATCCCAAATTTCTTTCCTAAACTTCCCTGAAATTCCCAAATTTCTCCCCAAAAAAGCTCTGCTTTTCCCACCTGAGCTCAGGAATTTCTCAGGTGAGCTCAGGTAAATCTCAGGTAACTTTTCCCGCCTTTTTCTAGCACCGAAATCACTTCCGAATCCCAAATTTCTGCCCTGAATTTTCCTTAAATCCTCAAATTTCCTCCCCCAAAAAAATCCTAATTTTTCCAGAAGTGAATCCCAGAATTTCTCAGGTGAGCCCCAGGTGAGCTCAGGTGAGCTCTCAGGTAACTTTTCCCGCCCTTTTTTCAGCACCAAAATCACTCCGGAACTCCAAATTCCTGCCCTAAACCGCTCCCAAATCCCCAAATTTTCTCCCAGAAAATCCCAGATTTTTCCAGGTGAGTCCCGGAATTTCTCAGGTGAGCTCAGGTGAGCTCTCAGGTAACTTTTTTTGCCTTTTCTCAGCACCAAAACCACTCCGGAACTCCAAATTTCTGCCCTAAACCACTCCCAAATCCCCGAATTTCCTCCCAAAAAATCCCAGATTTTTCCAGGTGAGCCCCAGAATTTCTCAGGTGAGCTCAGGTGAGCTCTCAGGTAACTTTTCCTGCTTTTTCCAGCACCAAAACCACTTTGGAATCCCCATTTTTTTCCTCCAAATTTCCTTCAGATTCCCAAATTTCCTCCCAAAAAATCCCAAATTTTTCCAGGTGAGCCCTGGAATTTCTCAGGTGAGCTCAGGTGAGCTCTCAGGTAACTTTTCCCGCCTTTTTTAGCAGCCAAACAACTCCAGAACTCCAAATTTCTGCTCTAAACCACTCCCAAATCCCCAAATTTTCTCCCAAACAATCCCCAATTTTTCCAGGTGAGCCCCGGGATTTCTCAGGTGAGCTCAGGTGAGCTCTCAGGTAACTTTTCCCGCCCTTTTTTCCGCAGCACCAAGGCCACGCTGGCCAGCGGTCACTTCATGTCGGTGATCAACGTTCTGATGCAGCTGCGCAAGGTGTGCAACCACCCCGACCTGTTCGAGCCCCGCCCCGTCACCTCCCCCCTCGTCACACCTGGCCTCAGCCTCGGCACACCTGCGCTGGTGCTGCGCGCCCTCGAGCCACACCCCTTCCAGGTGAGCCAGACACCTGCGCAGGTGAGCCGCGGGGGCTGGGGGTGGTTTGGGGTCAGCAGGTGAGGGTTTGGAGTTACCTGGAGAAGGTTTGGTCACACCTGGGGAGAGTTTAGTGGCACCTGGAGAGATTTAGAGTCACCAGGTGAGGATTTGGAGTTACCTGGAGATGGTTTGGTCACACCTGGAGAGGTTTGGAGTCACCAGGTGAGGCTTTGGAGTTACCTGGAAAAGGTTTGGACACACCTGGAGAAGGTTTGGAGTTACCTCAGAATGGTTCAGGTGTACTCAGAGATGCTTTGGTCACACCTGGAGAGGTTTGGAGTCACCTGGTGAGGGTCAGGAGTTACCTGGAGAAGGTTTGGGGTCAGCAGGTGAGGGTTTGGAGTTACCTGGAGAAGTTTGGAGATGATTGGAGATGGTTCAGGTACACCTGGAGAAGGTTTGGTCACACCTGGAGAAGGTTTGGGGTCACAGGTGAGGGTTTAGAGTTACCTGGAGAAGGTTTGGTCACACCTGGAGGTGTTTGATCACACCTGGCAATGGTTTGGGGTCCCAGGTGAGGTTTGGGGTCCCAGGTGAGGTTTGGGGTCCCAGGTGAGCGTTGGGCACACCCTCACCTGTTCGAGCCCCGCCCCGTCACCTCCCCCCTTGTCACACCTGGCCTCAGCCTCGGCACACCTGCGCTGGTGCTGCGCGCCCTCGAGCCACACCCCTTCCAGGTGAGCCTGACACCTGCGCAGGTGAGCCGCGGGGGCTGGGGGTGGTTTGGGGTCAGCAGGTGAGGGTTTGGAGTTACCTGGAGAAGGTTTGGTCACACCTGGAGAAGGTTTGGTCACACCTGGAGAAGATTTGGTCACACCTGGAGAGGTTTGGAGTCACCTGGTGAGGGTCAGGAGTTACCTGGAGAAGGTTTGGGGTCAGCAGGTGAGAGTTTGGAGTTACCTGGAGATGGTTTGGAGATGATTGGAGATGGTTCAGGTGCACCTGGAGAAGTTTGGTCACACCTGAAGAAAGTTTGGGTACACCTGGAGAAGGTTTGGGGTCACAGGTGAGGATTTAGAGTTACCTGGAGAAGGTTTGGTCACACCTGGGGAGAGTTTAGTGGCACCTGGAGAGCTTTGGAGTCACCAGGTGAGGATTTAGAGTTACCTGGAGATGGTTTGGTCACACCTGGGGATGGTTTGGGGTCACAGGTGAGGGTTTGGAGTTACCTGGAGAAGTTTGGAGATGATTGGAGATGGTTCAGGTACACCTGGAGAAGTTTGGTCACACCTGGAGAAGGTTTGGGGTCACAGGTGAGAGTTTGGAGTTACCTGGAAAAGGTTTGGTCACACCTGGAGAAGGTTTGGTCACACCTGGAGAAGGTTTGGTCACACCTGGAAAAGGTTTGGTCACACCTGGAGAAGGTTTGGTCACACCTGCAGATGGTTCAGGTACACCTGGAGATGCTTTGATCACACCTGGCAATGGTTTGGGGTCCCAGGTGAGGTTTGGGGTCCCAGGTGAGCGTTGGGCACACCCTCACCTGTTCGAGCCCCGCCCCGTCACCTCCCCCCTCGTCACACCTGGCCTCAGCCTCGGCACACCTGCGCTGGTGCTGCGCGCCCTCGAGCCACACCCCTTCCAGGTGAGCCAGACACCTGCGCAGGTGAGCCGCGGGGGCTGGGGGTGGTTTGGGGTCAGCAGGTGAGGGTTTGGAGTTACCTGGAGAAGGTTTGGAGATGATTGGAGATGGTTCAGGTGCACCTGGAGAAGGTTTGGTCACACCTGGGGAGAGTTTAGTGGCACCTGGAGAGCTTTGGAGTCACCAGGTGAGGATTTGGAGTTACCTGGGGATGGTTTGGTCACACCTGGGGATGGTTTGGGGTCACAGGTGAGGGTTTGGAGTTACCTGGAGAAGTTTGGAGATGATTTGAGATGGTCCAGGTACACCTGGAGATGGTTTGGTCACACCTGGAGAAGGTTTGGAGTTACCTCAGAGTGGCTCAGGTGTACTTAGAGATGCTTTGGTCACACCTGGAGAAGGTTTGGTCACACCTGGAGAGGTTTGGAGTCACCTGGTGAGGGTCAGGAGTTACCTGGAGAAGGTTTGGGGTCACAGGTGAGAGTTTGGAGTTACCTGGAGAAGTGTGGAGATGATTGGAGATGGTTCAGGTACACCTGGAGAAGTTTGGTCTCACCTGAAGAAAGTTTGGTTATACCTGGGATGGTTTGGGGTCAGCAGGTGAGGGTTTGGAGTTACCTGGAGAAGTGTGGAGATGATTGGAGATGATTCAGGTACACCTGGAGAAGGTTTGGTCACACCTGGAGAAGGTTTGGGGTCACAGGTGAGGATTTAGAGTTACCTGGAGAAGGTTTGGTCACACCTGGGGAGAGTTTGGTCACACCTGGCAATGGTTTGGGGTCCCAGGTGAGGTTTGGGGTCCCAGGTGAGGTTTGGGGTCCCAGGTGAGCGTTGGGCACACCCTCACCTGTTCGAGCCCCGCCCCGTCACCTCCCCCCTCGTCACACCTGGCCTCAGCCTCGGCACACCTGCGCTGGTGCTGCGCGCCCTCGAGCCACACCCCTTCCAGGTGAGCCTGACACCTGCGCAGGTGAGCCGCGGGGGCTGGGGGTGGTTTGGGGTCAGCAGGTGAGGGTTTGGAGTTACCTGGAGATGGTTTGGTCACACCTGGAGAAGCTTTGGTCACACCTGAAGAGATTTGGAGTCACCTGGTGAGGGTCAGGAGTTACCTGGAGAAGGTTTGGGGTCAGCAAGTGAGGGTTTGGAGTTACCTGGAGAAGTTTGGAGATGATTGGAGATGGTTCAGGTACACCTGGAGAAGGTTTGGTCACACCTGGAGAAGGTTTGGAGTTACCTCAGAATGGTTCAGGTGTACTCAGAGATGCTTTGGTCACACCTGAAGAGGTTTGGGGTCAGCAGGTGAGGGTCAGGAGTTACCTGGAGAAGGTTTGGGGTCAGCAGGTGAGAGTTTGGAGTTACCTGGAGAAGTGTGGAGATGATTGGAGATGGTTCAGGTACACCTGGAGAAGTTTGGTGTCACCTGGAGAAGGTTTGGGGTCACAGGTGAGGGTTTGGAGTTACCTGGAGAAGGTTTGGTCACACCTGGAGAAGCTTTGGTCACACCTGGAGAAGGTTTGGTCACACCTGCAGATGGTTCAGGTACACCTGGAGATGCTTTAATCACACCTGGCAATGGTTTGGGGTCCCAGGTGAGGTTTGGGGTCCCAGGTGAGGTTTGGGGTCCCAGGTGAGCGTTGGGCACACCCTCACCTGTTCGAGCCCCGCCCCGTCACCTCCCCCCTCGTCACACCTGGCCTCAGCCTCGGCACACCTGCGCTGGTGCTGCGCGCCCTCGAGCCACACCCCTTCCAGGTGAGCCAGACACCTGCGCAGGTGAGCCGCGGGGGCTGGGGGTGGTTTGGGGTCAGCAGGTGAGGGTTTGGAGTTACCTGGAGAAGGTTTGGTCACACCTGGAGAAGCTTTGGTCACACCTGAAGAAGTTTGGTCACACCTGGAGAGGTTTGGAGTCACCTGGTGAGGGTCAGGAGTTACCTGGAGAAGGTTTGGGGTCAGCAGGTGAGGGTTTGGAGTTACCTGGAGAAGGTTTGGAGATGATTGGAGATGGTTCAGGTACACCTGGAGAAGTTTGGTCTCACCTGGGGAGAGTTTAGTGGCACCTGGAGAGCTTTGGAGTCACCAGGTGAGGGTTTGGAGTTACCTGGGGATGGTTTGGTCACACCTGGGGATGGTTTGGGGTCACAGGTGAGAGTTTGGAGTTACCTGGAGAAGTTTGGAGATGATTGGAGATGGTTCAGGTACACCTGGAGAAGCTTGGTCTCACCTGAAGAAAGTTTGGTTACACCTGGAGATGGTTTGGGGTCACAGGTGAGGGTTTAGAGTTACCTGGAGAAGATTTGGTCACACCTGGGGAGAGTTTAGTGGCACCTGGAGAGGTTTGGAGTCACCAGGTGAGGATTTGGAGTTACCTGGAGATGGTTTGGTCACACCTGGGGATGGTTTGGAGTTACCTCAGAGTGGCTCAGGTGTACTTAGAGATGCTTTGGTCACACCTGGAGAAGGTTTGGTCACACCTGGAGAGGTTTGGAGTCACCTGGTGAGGGTCAGGAGTTACCTGGAGAAGGTTTGGGTTCACCATGTGATGGTTTGGTCACACCTGGAGAAGGTTTGGAGATCACTGGAGATGGTTCAGGTACACCTGGAGATGGTTTAGAGTCACCAGGTGAGGGTTTGGAGTTACCTGGAAAAGGTTTGGTCACACCTGGAGAAGGTTTGGAGTCATCAGGTAAAGGTTGGGACACACCTGGGAAGGTTTGAAAGCACCTGAAGATGATTTGGACACACCTGGCAATGGCTTGGACACACCTGGAGAGATTTGGAGATGATTGGAGATGGTCCAGGTACACCTGGAGATGCTTTGGTCACACCTGGAGAGGTTTGGAGTCACCTGGTGAGGGTCAGGAGTTACCTGGAGAAGGTTTGGGGTCAGCAGGTGAGGGTTTGGAGTTACCTGGAGAAGGTTTGGAGATAATTGGAGATGGTTCAGGTACACCTGGAGAAGTTTGGTGTCACCTGAAGGAAGTTTGGTCACACCTGGAGAAGGTTTGGGGTCACAGGTGAGGGTTTAGAGCCATCTGGAGAAGGTTTGGTCTCACCTGGGGAGAGTTTAGTGGCACCTGGAGAGGTTTGGAGTCACCAGGTGAGGATTTGGAGTTACCTGGAGAAGGTTTGGTCACACCTGGAGAGGTTTGGAGTCACCAGGTGAGGCTTTGGAGTTACCTGGAAAAGGTTTGGTCACACCTGGAGAAGGTTTGGAGTTACCTCAGAATGGTTCAGGTGTACTCAGAGATGCTTTGGTCACACCTGGAGAGGTTTGGAGTCACCTGGTGAGGGTCAGGAGTTACCTGGAGATGGTTTGGGGTCAGCAGGTGAGAGTTTGGAGTTACCTGGAGAAGTTTGGAGATGATTGGAGATGGTTCAGGTACACCTGGAGAAGTTTGGTGTCACCTGAAGAAAGTTTGGGTACACCTGGAGAAGGTTTGGGGTCACCAGGTGAGGGTTTAGAGCCACCTGGAGAAGGTTTGGTCTCACCTGGGGAGAGTTTAGTGGCACCTGGAGAGCTTTGGAGTCACCAGGTGAGGATTTAGAGTTACCTGGAGAAGGTTTGGTCACACCTGGAGAGGTTTGGAGTCACCTGGTGAGGGTCAGGAGTTACCTGGAGAAGGTTTGGGGTCAGCAGGTGAGGGTTTGGAGTTACCTGGAGAGGTTTGGAGATGATTGGAGATGGTTCAGGTACACCTGGAGAAGGTTTGGTCTCACCTGGAGAGGTTTGGAGTCACCTGGTGAGGATTTGGAGTTACCTGGAGAAGGTTTGGTCACACCTGGAGAGGTTTGGAGTCACCTGGTGAGAGTCAGGAGTTACCTGGAGAAGGTTTGGTCACACCTGGAGAGGTTTGGAGTCACCTGGTGAGGGTCAGGAGTTACCTGGAGAAGGTTTGGGGTCAGCAAGTGAGGGTTTGGAGTTACCTGGAGAAGTTTGGAGATGATTGGAGATGGTTCAGGTACACCTGGAGAAGGTTTGGTCACACCTGGGGAGAGTTTAGTGGCACCTGGAGAGGTTTGGAGTCACCAGGTGAGGATTTGGGGTTACCTGGAGATGGTTTGGTCACACCTGGGGATGGTTTGGGGTCACAGGTGAGAGTTTGGAGTTACCTGGAGAAGCTTGGAGATAATTGGAGATGGTTCAGGTGCACCTGAAGAAATTTGGTCACACCTGGAGATGGTTTGGAATCACCTGGTGAGGGCCAGGAGTTACCTGGAGAAGATTTGGGGTCACAGGTGAGAGTTTGGAGTTACCTGGAGAAAGTTTTCTCACACCTGGAGAGTTTTGGAGATGGTTCAGGTACACCTGCAAAGATTTGGATTCACCTGGAAATGGTTTGGAGTTACCTGGAGGTGATTCAGTGACACCTGGAGAGGTTGGGAGATGACCTGAAATGGTCCAGGTACACCTGGAGAAGGTTTGGTCACACCTGGGGATGGTTTAGAGACACCCGAAGATGGTTCGGAGTTACCTGGAGAAGGTTTGAAATAACCAGGTGAGGGTCTGGAGTTACCTGGAAATGGTTTGGTCACACCTGGAGAGCTTTGGTCACACCTGGGTAGGGTTTGGAGTCACCTGGTGAGGGTCTGGAGTTACCTGGAAATGGTTTGGTCACACCTGGAGAGCTTTGGTCACACCTGGGTAGAGTTTAGAGTCACCTGGTGAGGGTTTGGAGTTACCTGGAGATGGTTTGGTCACACCTGGGGAAGGTTTGGTCACACCTGGGGAGGTTTGGTAACACCTGGAGAGCTTTGGTCACACCTGGGTAGGGTTTAGAGTCACCTGGTGAGGGTCTGGAGTTACCTGGGAATGGTTTGGTCACACCTGGAGAGCTTTGGTCACACCTGGGTAGGGTTTAGAGTTACCTGGTGAGGGTTTGGAGTTACCTGGAGATGGTTTGGTCACACCTGGGGAAGGTTTGGTCACACCTGGGGAGGTTTGGTAACACCTGGAGAGCTTTGGTCACACCTGGGTAGGGTTTAGAGTCACCTGGTGAGGGTTTGGAGTTACCTGGAGGTGGTTTGGACACACCTGGAGAGGTTGGGAGATGACCTGAAATGGTCCAGGTACACCTGGAGAAGGTTTGGTCACACCTGGAGAGCTTTGGTCACACCTGGGTAGGGTTTAGAGTCACCTGGTGAGGGTTTGGAGTTACCTGGAGGTGATTCAGTGACACCTGGAGAGGTTGGGAGATGACCTGAAATGGTCCAGGTACACCTGGAGAAGGTTTGGTCACACCTGGAGATGCTTTGGCCATACCTGGCAGTGGCTTGGGGTCACAGGTGAGGGTTTGGAGTTACCTGGAGATGGTTTAGACGCACCTGGAGAGCTTTGGAGATGGTTTGGTCACACCTGCAGATGGTTTAGAGTCACCAGGTGAGGCTTTGGGATTATCTGGAGAAGGTTTGGTCGCACCTGGAGAAGGTTTGGAGATGATTGGAAGTGATCCAGGTACACCTGGAGATGGTTCAGGTACACCTGCAAAGGTTTGGATTCACCTGGAAATGGTTTGGAGATGACCTGAGATGGTTCAAGCACACCTGGAGGTGGTTTGGAGTCGCCAGGTGAGGGTTTGGTCACACCTGGAGAAGGTTCAGGTGCACCTGGAGAGCTTTGGACACACCCGGGGAAGGTTTGGTGACACCTGGAGAGTTCTAGAGATGATTCAGGTACACCTGCAAAGGTTTGGAGTCACCAGGTGAGAGTTTGGAGTTACCTGGAGATGCTTTGGGGTCACCAGGTGAGAGTTTGGGCACACCTGGACAGGGTTTGGGGTCACCTGGAGGTGTCCCAGGTGGGCCCCAGGTGCCATCCAGGTGTGTCCCCAGCAGGTGGAGCTGTCGCCGTTCGAGCTGGTGGCGCTGGAGGCTCACCTGTCCTGGGGCTGGTGACTCAGGTGTGACTCAGGTGTGACTCAGGTGTGACACAGGTGTGACAGAGATGGCTCAGGTGTGACACAGGTGTGATGTAGGTGTGGTACAGGTGATGCAGGTGTGCTTTAGATTATACAGGTGTGACACAGGTGTGACACAGGTGTGACACAGATGGCTCAGGTATGTTCCAGGTGTGACACAGGTATGGCAGAGGTGTGCTATAGGTGATCCAGGTGTGTTTTAGATCACACAGCTGTGACTCAGGTGTGACACAGGTGTGACAGAGATGGCTCAGGTGTGACACAGGTGTGATGTAGGTGTGGTACAGGTGATGCAGGTGTGCTTTAGATTATACAGGTGTGACTCAGGTGTGGCACAGAGTGACACAGATGGCTCAGGTATGTTCCAGGTGTGACACAGGTATGACACAGGTGTGCTATAGGTGATCCAGGTGTGTTCTAGATCACGCAGGTGTGACTCAGGTGTGACACAGGTGTGTCAGAGATGGCTCAGGTGTGACACAGGTGTGATATAGATGTGGTACAGGTGATGCAGGTGTGCTTTAGATTATACAGGTGTGACACAGGTGTGACACAGGTGTGACACAGATGGCTCAGGTATGTTCCAGGTGTGACACAGGTATGGCACAGGTGTGCTATAGGTGATCCAGGTGTGTTTTAGGTGACACAGGTGTGACACAGGTGTGACATGGAGCACTCAGGTGTGTTCTAGATGGCAAAGGTGTGGTATAGGTGTAACATATATGACTCAGGTGTGCCCCAGGTGCCATCCAGGTGTGTCCCCAGCAGGTGGAGCTGTCGCCGTTCGAGCTGGTGGCGCTGGAGGCTCACCTGTCCTGGGGCTGGTGACTCAGGTGTGACTCAGGTGTGACTCAGGTGTGACACAGGTGTGTCAGAGATGGCTCAGGTGTGACACAGGTGTGATGTAGGTGTGGTACAGGTGATGCAGGTGTGCTTTAGATTATACAGGTGTGACACAGGTGTGGCACAGAGTGACACAGATGGCTCAGGTGTGACACAGGTGTGACACAGGTATGACACAGGTGTGCTATAGGTGCTCCAGGTGTGTTTTAGATCACACAGCTGTGACTCAGGTGTGACACAGACGTCTCAGGTGTGACACAGGTGTGATATAGATGTGGTACAGGTGATGCAGGTGTGCTTTAGATTATACAGGTGTGACACAGGTATGGCACAGAGTGACACAGATGGCTCAGGTGTGACACAGGTGTGACACAGATGGCTCAGGTGTGACACAGGTGTGACACAGGTATGACACAGGTGTGCTATAGATGATCCAGGTGTGTTTTAGGTGACACAGAGTGACAAGGTGTGACACAGATGGCTCAGGTATGTTCCAGGTGTGACACAGGTATGGCACAGGTGTGCTATAGGTGATCCAGGTGTGTTTTAGGTGACACAGAGTGACACAGGTGTGACATAGAGCACTCAGGTGTGTTTTAGATGGCAAAGGTGTGGTAGAGGTGTAACATATATGACTCAGGTGTGCCCCAGGTGCCATCCAGGTGTGTCCCCAGCAGGTGGAGCTGTCGCCGTTCGAGCTGGTGGCGCTGGAGGCTCACCTGTCCTGGGGCTGGTGACTCAGGTGTGACTCAGGTGTGACTCAGGTGTGACACAGGTGTGACAGAGATGTCTCAGGTGTGACACAGGTGTGATATGGATGTGGTACAGGTGATGCAGGTGTGCTTTAGATTATACAGGTGTGACCCAGGTGTGGCACAGAGTGACACAGATGGCTCAGGTATGTTCCAGGTGTGACACAGGTATGGCAGAGGTGTGCTATAGGTGATCCAGGTGTGTTTTAGGTGACACAGAGTGACACAGGTGTGACACAGATGGCTCAGGTGTGTTCCAGGTGTGACACAGGTATGACACAGGTGTGCTATAGGTGATCCAGGTGTGTTCTAGATCACACAGGTGTGACTCAGGTGTGACACAGATGGCTCAGGTATGTTCCAGGTGTGACACAGGTATGGCACAGGTGTGCTATAGGTGATCCAGGTGTGTTTTAGATCACACAGGTGTGACAGAGGTGTGACATAGAGCACTCAGGTGTGTTCTAGATGGCAAAGGTGTGGTATAGGTGTAACATATATGACTCAGGTGTGCCCCAGGTGCCATCCAGGTGTGTCCCCAGCAGGTGGACCTGTCGCCGTTCGAGCTGGTGGCGCTGGAGGCTCACCTGTCCTGGGGCTGGTGACTCAGGTGTGACTCAGGTGTGACACAGGTGTGACACAGGTGTGACAGAGATGGCTCAGGTGTGACACAGGTGTGATGTAGGTGTGGTACAGGTGATGCAGGTGTGTTTTAGATCACACAGGTGTGGCACAGGTGTGACACAGATGGCTCAGGTATGTTCCAGGTGTGACACAGGTATGACACAGGTGTGCTATAGGTGATGCAGGTGTGTTTTAGATCACACAGGTGTGACACAGGTGTGACACAGATGGCTCAGGTGTGTTCCAGGTGTGACACAGGTATGGCACAGGTGTGCTATAGGTGATCCAGGTGTGTTTTAGGTGACACAGAGTGACACAGGTGTGACACAGATGGCTCAGGTGTGTTCCAGGTGTGACACAGGTATGACACAGGTGTGCTATAGGTGATCCAGGTGTGTTTTAGATGACACAGAGTGACACAGGTGTGACACAGATGGCTCAGGTGTGACACAGGTGTGACACAGGTTCGGTATAGGTGATCCAGGTGTGTTTTAGATGACACAGAGTGACACAGGTGTGACACAGATGGCTCAGGTGTGACACAGGTGTGACACAGGTATGGCACAGGTGTGCTATAGGTGATCCAGGTGTGTTTTAGATCACACAGGTGTGACACAGGTGTGACATAGAGCACTCAGGTGTGTTCCAGGTGTGACACAGGTATGACACAGGTGTGCTATAGGTGATCCAGGTGTGTTTTAGATGACACAGAGTGACACAGGTGTGACACAGATGGCTCAGGTGTGACACAGGTGTGACACAGGTATGGCACAGGTGTGCTATAGGTGATCCAGGTGTGTTTTAGATCACACAGGTGTGACACAGGTGTGACATAGAGCACTCAGGTGTGTTCTAGATGGCAAAGGTGTGGTATAGGTGTAACATATATGACTCAGGTGTCCCCAGGTGCCATCCAGGTGTGTCCCCAGCAGGTGGAGCTGTCGCCGTTCGAGCTGGTGGCGCTGGAGGCTCACCTGTCCTGGGGCTGGTGACTCAGGTGTGACTCAGGTGTGACTCAGGTGTGACACAGGTGTGTCAGAGATGGCTCAGGTGTGACACAGGTGTGATGTAGGTGTGGTACAGGTGATGCAGGTGTGCTTTAGATTATACAGGTGTGACTCAGGTGTGGCACAGAGTGACACAGATGGCTCAGGTGTGCCCCAGGTGCCATCCAGGTGTGTCCCCAGCAGGTGGAGCTGTCGCCGTTCGAGCTGGTGGCGCTGGAGGCTCACCTGTCCTGGGGCTGGTGACTCAGGTGTGACTCAGGTGTGACTCAGGTGTGACACAGGTGTGTCAGAGATGGCTCAGGTGTGACACAGGTGTGATGTAGGTGTGGTACAGGTGATGCAGGTGTGCTTTAGATTATACAGGTGTGACACAGGTGTGGCACAGAGTGACACAGATGGCTCAGGTATGTTCCAGGTGTGACACAGGTGTGACAGAGGTTCGGTATAGGTGATCCAGGTGTGTTTTAGATCACACAGGTGTGACACAGGTGTGACATAGAGCACTCAGGTGTGTTCTAGATGGCAAAGGTGTGGTATAGGTGTAACATATATGACTCAGGTGTGCCCCAGGTGCCATCCAGGTGTGTCCCCAGCAGGTGGAGCTGTCGCCGTTCGAGCTGGTGGCACTGGAGGCTCACCTGTCCTGGGGCTGGTGACTCAGGTGTGACTCAGGTGTGACACAGGTGTGACACAGGTGTGACACAGACATCTCAGGTGTGACACAGGTGTGATATAGATGTGGTACAGGTGATGCAGGTGTGCTTTAGATTATACAGGTGTGACACAGGTGTGGCACAGAGTGACACAGATGGCTCAGGTGTGACACAGGTGTGACACAGGTATGACACAGGTGTGCTATAGGTGCTCCAGGTGTGTTTTAGATCACACAGGTGTGACTCAGGTGTGACACAGACGTCTCAGGTGTGACACAGGTGTGATATAGATGTGGTACAGGTGATGCAGGTGTGCTTTAGATTATACAGGTGTGACACAGGTATGGCACAGAGTGACACAGATGGCTCAGGTGTGACACAGGTGTGACACAGATGGCTCAGGTGTGACACAGGTGTGACACAGGTATGACACAGGTGTGCTATAGATGATCCAGGTGTGTTTTAGGTGACACAGAGTGACAAGGTGTGACACAGATGGCTCAGGTATGTTCCAGGTGTGACACAGGTATGGCACAGGTGTGCTATAGGTGATCCAGGTGTGTTTTAGGTGACACAGAGTGACACAGGTGTGACATAGAGCACTCAGGTGTGTTTTAGATGGCAAAGGTGTGGTAGAGGTGTAACATATATGACTCAGGTGTGCCCCAGGTGCCATCCAGGTGTGTCCCCAGCAGGTGGAGCTGTCACCGTTCGAGCTGGTGGCACTGGAGGCTCACCTGTCCTGGGGCCAGTGACTCAGGTGTGACTCAGGTGTGACACAGGTGTGTCAGAGATGGCTCAGGTGTGACACAGGTGTGATATAGATGTGGTACAGGTGATGCAGGTGTGCTTTAGATTATACAGGTGTGACACAGGTGTGGCACAGAGTGACACAGATGGCTCAGGTGTGACACAGGTGTGACACAGGTTCGGTATAGGTGATCCAGGTGTGTTTTAGGTGACACAGAGTGGCACAGGTGTGACTCAGGTGTGACACAGGTGTGATGTAGGTGTGGTACAGGTGATGCAGGTGTGTTTTAGATTACACAGGTGTGACACCGATGTGACACAGATTGATACAGATGGCTCAGGTGTGACACAGGTGTGACACAGGTTCGGTATAGGTGATCCAGGTGTGTTTTAGGTGACACAGAGTGGCACAGGTGTGACTCAGGTGTGCCCCAGGTGCCATCCAGGTGTGTCCCCAGCAGGTGGAGCTGTCGCCGTTCGAGCTGGTGGCGCTGGAGGCTCACCTGTCCTGGGGCTGGTGACTCAGGTGTGACACAGGTGTGACACAGGTGTGACACAGGTGTGTCACAGGTGGCTCAGAGGTGACACAGGTGTAACAGACAATTCACATGTGCTTTAGATGACACAGGTGTGACACAGGTGTGACGCAGATGGCTCAGGTATGTTCCAGGTGTGACACAGGTATGACACAGGTGTGCTATAGATGATCCAGGTGTGTTTTAGATCACACAGGTGTGACACAGGTGTGACACAGATGGCTCAGGTATGTTCCAGGTGTGACACAGGTGTGACACAGATGTCTCAGGTGTGACACAGGTGTGATGTAGGTGTGGTACAGGTGATGCAGGTGTGCTTTAGATTATACAGGTGTGACCCAGGTGTGACACAGGTGTGACACAGACATCTCAGGTGTGACACAGGTGTGACACAGGTTCGGTATAGGTGATCCAGGTGTGTTTTAGGTGACACAGAGTGGCACAGGTGTGACTCAGGTGTGCCCCAGGTGCCATCCAGGTGTGTCCCCAGCAGGTGGACCTGTCGCCGTTCGAGCTGGTGGCGCTGGAGGCTCACCTGTCCAGGTACGCAGCCGATTGGTTCCTGCCGCGCTTCCGCGTCACGCGCCGCCTGGTGGAGGACGTGGCCGCCGCCCCCGAGCCCCCCCCGCGCCCCAAACCTGTGCGCATGAAGGTCAACAGGTGAGACACACCTGGGCACACCTGGGGGGGCTTTGGGGACACCTGGGGGGGCTTTGGGGACACCTGGGGAGGCGTTCAGGGGTACCTGGGGACACCTGGGGGGGCTTTGGGAACACCTGGGGGGGGTTGGGGACACCTGGGCACACCTGGGGGGTGTTTGGGGACACCTGGGGACACCTGGGGGGGGCTCTGGGAACACCTGGGGGGGTGTTTGGGGACACGTGGGCACACCTGGGAGGGCGTTAGGGGACACCTGGGCACACCTGGGGGGGCTTTGGGAACACCTGGGGACACTTGGGAGGGCTTTGGGGACACCTGGGGAGGCGTTCAGGGGTACCTGGGCACACCTGGGAGGGCGTTAGGGGACACCTGGGCACACCTGGGAGAGTATTTGGGGACATTGGGAGGGATTTGGGACACCTGGGGGGGGTTGGGGGCACCTGGGCACACCTGGGGGGGCGTTTGTGGACACATGGACACACCTGGGGGGGCTTTGGGGACACCTGGGCACACCTGGGGGGGCGTTTGGGGACACCTGGGCACACCTGGGGGTGTTCGGGGACACCTGGGGATACCTGGGGGGGCTTTGGGGACACCTGGGCACACCTGGGGGAGCTTTGGGGTCACCTGGAGACACCTGGGGGGGGTTGGGGGCACCTGGGGACACCTGGGGGGCGTTTGGGAACACCTGGGGACACCTGGGGGTACATTTGGGGACACCTGGGGGGTGTTGGGAACACCTGGGGGGGCTTTGGGGACACCTGGGCACACCTGGGAGGGCGTTAGGGGACACCTGGGCACACCTGGGGGGGCTTTGGGGACACCTGGGGACACCTGGCGGGGCTCTGGGGACACCTGGGGGGGCGTTTGGGGACACCTGGGCACACCTGGGGGGGCTTTGGGAACACCTGGGCACACCTGGGGGGGCTTTGGGGACACCTGGGGAGGCGTTCAGGGGTACCTGGGGACACCTGGGGGGGCTTTGGGAACACCTGGGGGGGGTTGGGAACACCTGGGCACACCTGGGGAGTGTTTGGGAACACCTGGGCACAGCTGGGGGGTGTGTGGGGACACCTGGGCACACCTGGGAGGGCGTTAGGGGACACCTGGGCACACCTGGGGGGGCGTTTGGGAACACCTGGGCACACCTGGGGGAGCTTTGGGGTCACCTGGAGACGCCTGGGGGGGGGGTTGGGGGCACCTGGGGACACCTGGGGGGGCGTTTGGGAACACCTGGGGACACCTGGGGGCACATTTGGGGACACCTGGGGGGTGTTGGGGACACCTGGAGGGGCATTTGTGGACACCTGGGGACACCTGGGAGGGCGTTTGTGGACACCTGGGGACACCTGGGGGGGCTTTGGCGACACCTGGACACACCTGGGGGGTGTTCGGCGACACCTGGGCACACCTGGGGGTTGCTTTGGGGACACCTGGGCACACCTGGGGGGTGTTCGGGGACACCTGGGGACACCTGGGGGGGCTTTGGGAACACCTGGGCACACCTGGGGGGGCTTTGGGAACACCTGAGGAGGTGTTCAGGGGTACCTGGGCACACCTGGAGGAGCATTTGGGGACATTGGGAGGGATTGGGGACACCTGAGGGGGGGTGGGGACACCTGGGGGGGGTAGGCACATGTACAGGGTGGGCGTGGCCTCTTTGACCATGCCCATATATGGACATAAGCAGGGTGGGCGTGTCCTCATTGGTTATGTCCATATATGGAGATATGAAGAGTGGGTGTGTCCCATTCAGTCATACCCATATATGGACATAAGGAGGGTGGGCGTGTCCTGGGTGGCCATGCCCATATATGGAGATATGCAGGGTGGGCGTGTCCTATTTGACCATGCCCATATATGGAGATATGCAGGGTGGGCGTGTCCTATTTGGCCATGCCCATATATGGATATAGTCAAGGTGGGCGTGTCCTCTTTGGCCATGCCCATATATGGACATGTGCGGGGGGGGCGTGTCCCCAGTGGCCACGCCCACATGTGGCTATATCATAGTCACTGATGTGCTTGGTTTTGCCCATATATGGATATAGTCAAGGTGGGCGTGTCCCAGGTGGCCACACCCATATATGGGCATATTCTTGGTGGCCACGCCCATGTATGGCCGTGCCCTGTGGGCGTGTCCCGCAGTGGGCGTGTCCCTGACCCCGCCCCTTTTCCCAGGATGCTCCAGCCGGTGCCGAAGGCGGAGCCGAGGGCGGTGCTGCTCCTCCCCGCCCCTCGCCCCGCCCCGGGGGGCGTGGCCTCGCCTGGCCCCGCCCCTCCCGCTCCGAACCCCGCCCTCTCCTCGCCAAACCCCGCCCCTCTGCTGGTGGCCCCGCCCCTCGTCACGCTGGGCCACGCCCCCGGAACTGCTCAAGCCACGCCCCCCGCCGCCGGCCCCCGCCCCCCTGGTGACGGCGCAGGGGGCGGGGCTGAACCTGGGGCTGGGATTGGCCCTGGCCCCGCCCCGGGCCACGCCCACGCTGCTGGCTCCGCCCCCCGGAGGGCCCGCCCACGGTGAGGGGGAGGGGATTTGGGGGCGGGGCTTAAGGGTACGGGGCTTAATTGGGGGCGGGGCTTAATTAGGAGGGGTGGGGCTTAAGGTTTGGAGGTTAATGAGGAGGTGGGGCTTAGAGGGGTGGGGCTAAAGTGGGTGGGGCTAAAGTGGGTGTGGCTTAAAGGAATGGGTGGGGCTTGGGGGAGGGGCTTAATGCAGTGGGTGGGGCTTAATGACAGGGCCTAAATAGGGGGTGTGGTCTAATTAAAATAGATTTTAATTAGGGGCTTGGAAACGGTGGGCGGGGCTTAATGAGAGGGCGGGGCTTGGATGAGTGGGTGGGGCTTAATGAGAGGTGGGAATTATGGGAAGGGGGGTGGAGCTTAGCAAAGGGGTGGGGCTTAAAAGCAATTAAGTGGGTGGAGCTTAATGAGTGGGCGAGCCCTAATTAAGAGAGGCTAAATAATGGGTGGGGCTTGGAAATGGGCGGGGCTTAAGGGGGTGTGGCTTGGGGGGAGCTTAATGAGGGGGTGGGGCTTAAAGGAGTGGGCGGGGCTTAGTTGTGAGTGTTGAGGGGTGGGGCTTAGTGAGGGGGCGGGGCTTGGGGAAGAGGTGGAGTTAATGAGGGGTGGGGCTTAATGAGGAGGGGGAGGGGCTTGGTGGGAGGAGCCTAAAGGAGTGGGTGTGGTTTAATATTGGGCTGGTTTAATTAGGGGTGGGGCTTAATGAGGAGTGGGCGGGGCTTGGGGGGTTTAAATGAATGGGTGGGGCTTAAGGTTGGATGGGTGGGGCTTAATTAGGGGTGGAGCTTAATGAGGAGTGGGTGGGATTTAATTAGGGGTGGGGCTTAATGAGGAGGGGGTGGGGCTTAAAGTGGGTGGGGTCTTAATCGCATTGGGTGTGGCCTTAAAGGGGCGTGGCTTGGGTGGGTGGAGCCTGGGGGTATTTTTAAGTGGGCGGGGCTTAATTGAGGTCAATTGAGGATGGTTTAGGGGTGGAGCTTAAAGGGCAAAAATGGGGCGGGGCTTAGTGAAAATGGGAGGAGCTTGGGATGGGTGGGGCTTACAGTGGGAGGGGCCTAAAGGGGCGTGGTCTAAAGTCGGGTGGGTGTGGCTGAATGAATTTAAGTGAGATGGGCGTGGCCTCACTCTCTCTCTTTTCCTCCCCCAGCTCTCCCAGCTGCCTCCTTGGCCACGCCCACCCCTCCGGGAGGCCCCGCCCCCGCGGCCACGCCCTCGGCGGCACCGCCAAATATGGGCAAAGGGGCGGGGCCTGCCCCTCCCCCGGCCGTGGCTACCTTCGCGCTGCCCCAGAGGCTCCTGCTGGCCCCGGACATGCAGGCCCGGCTGCCCTGTAAGCCACGCCCCCCTCATTTGCATCTCATTTGCATGCTCATTCTTTAATAGGTCCCTACATGTTTCGTAATGCCTAAAAAATTTTGGAAAATTTTGGTTTTAATTGACCGAAATCTGCCCCAAAATTCAAATGAAACTCTTTGGGCTTAGTCTGTAAGCTACGCCCCCTCATTTGCATCTCATTTGCATGTTTGCCCTGTCACAGTTTCTTAATTGCTTTGTAGTGCCCAAAAAATTCTGGAGTTTCCCTAATTCCCATTTTTCTCTGTTTTCGTTCAAAAAATACTTCCCATTTGCATTCCCAAACCCCAAAAATCCTTCCCAACCCCCCCCCCAAACACTTTTCCTCTTCCTCATTTGCATCTCATTTGCATAAATCTCTTCCTCTCATTTCCTGGAAGTTTTGAAAATTTTTCTAGTTCTCTTTTTTTTTGTTTTTCCCTCAAAAAACACTCCCCAATTGCTTTCCCAGACCCTAAAAATTGCTTTTGAAACTCCTCCTGAACCGTTTTTCTCCTCCTCATTTGCATCTCATTTGCATAAATCCCTCCGTTACTCCTCCCGAAACTTCCAAAATTTCGCTGATTCTCATTTTTCTCCATTTTCCCCCAAAGCTTTCTCCCTAATTGCTTTCCCAAATCCCAAAAATTTTTCCCAAAATCCTTTTCCTCTTCTTTATTTGCATCTAATTTGCATAAATATCCCCCAAATCTCCGCATTGATTAAAATGTGCCCCAAACCACTCAAAATTATTCAAAAATCCGCCAAAAAATACCCAAAAATCCATAAAAAATTATCCTGGAAAGCTCATTTTCTCTGTTTCATTAGTATCTAAAAAGTCTCCCAAATGCCTTTTATTCCTCTAATTTGCATCTCATTTGCATATTTTTTCCCACAATTTTCCATAAAAACTTTTTCATTCCCCAATCTCCCCGAGCTTCCCAAAGACTCCCCGAAAATACAAAAAAATCCCCCCAAATTCCTCTCAAAACCCTTTTTTCCTCCTCATTTGCATCTCATTTGCATAATCACAACCCAAAGATTCCTCATCACTTACAACGTGCACAAACCACTCAAAATTTCCCCAAAATTTCCCCAAAATTCCCCCAAAAATCCCCCAAAAATCCCCGGAAATCCCTCCCGAAACTCCCGGAAATCGCTTTCCTTCCCCTCATTTGCATCTCATTTGCATAATCACAACCCAAAGCTTCCCCATCACTTACAACGTGCACAAACCACTCAAAATTTCCCCAAAATTTCCCCAAAATTCCCCCAAAAATCCCCGGAAATCCCTCCCGAAACTCCCGAAAATCGCTTTCCTCCCCCTCATTTGCATCTCATTTGCATAATCACAACCCAAAGATTCCTCATCACTTAAAACGTGCCCCAAACCACTCAAAATTTCCCCAAAATTTCCCCAAAATTTCCCCAAAATTTCCCCGGAAATCCCTCCCGAAACTCCCGAAAATCGCTTTCCTCCCCCTCATTTGCATCTCATTTGCATAATCACAACCCAAAGATTCCTCATCACTTAAAACGTGCCCCAAACCACTCAAAATTTCCCCAAAATTTCCCCAAAATTTCCCCAAAATTTCCCCGGAAATCCCTCCCGAAACTCCCGAAAATCGCTTTCCTCCCCCTCATTTGCATCTCATTTGCATAATCACAACCCAAAGCTTCCCCGTCACTTACAACATGCCCCAAACCACTCAAAATTTCCCCAAAATTTCCCCAAAATTCCCCCAAAAATCCCTCCCAAAACTCCCGAATATCGCTTTCCTCCCCCTCATTTGCATCTCATTTGCATAATCACAACCCAAAGATTCCTCGTCACTTAAAACGTGCCCCAAACCACTCAAAATTTCCCCAAAATTTCCCCAAAATTTCCCCAAAATTCCCCGGAAATCCCTCCCAAAACTCCCGAAAATCGTTTTCCTCCCCCTCATTTGCATCTCATTTGCATAACCCCTCCCCTTATCCCCTCGACATTCCCAGAATTCCTCTAATTTCCCATTTTTTTATGTTTTTTCCCCAAATTTCTCGCAGCCGGCGAAGTCGTCAGCCTCGGCCAATTGGCAGCCTTGGCCCAGCCCCGCCCACCTCCTCCAGGGGGCGTGGCTTCGGCCGCAGTGGGCGGGGCCGGGGTGAAAGCCACGCCCCCTCCTCCCTTGCCCCACCCCCCGGCGCAGGCCACGCCCCCTCCGCTGACGTTGCAGCTGCAGGGAAGCAAATTGACGCTGGGCCCCTCCCCCACCCTGCGGGGGCTGGCGCTGGCGGCTGCCCCTCCCCCACCCCACCGCGGCCTGCCGGCGCGTGAGTGACGTCATCAGCGCGCGCCGGGCATGCTGGGAAGGGCGGGGGAGGGGGGAGGGGAAATTTCGGGAGTTTTTTGGGATTTTTTTGGGATTTTTTTGGGATTTTTTTGGGATTTTTATTTGTTTTTTAATGGTTTTTTTGGGATTTTTGGGAATTGTGGGGACAGAGATTTAGGGGAATTTTTTTGGGAATTTTTGGGGAATTTTGGGGGTTTTTTTGGGGATTTTTTTGGGATTTTTTGGGATTTTTTTGGATTTTTTTAAATTTTTATTTTTTTTTTATGGTTTTTTTGGGGATTTTTGGGAATTCTGGGGGGGCAGGGATTTGGGAATTTTGGGGATTTTTTTGGGATTTTTTGGGGATTTTTTGGGGATTTTTTTGGGGATTTTTTTAGGATTTTTTTGGGATTTTTTGGGATTTTTTGGGATTTTTTTGGGATTTTTATTTGTTTTTTAATGGTTTTTTTGGGATTTTTGGAGAGAGTTTTGGGAATTGTGGGGGGGCAGGGATTTGGGAATTTTGGGAATTTTTTTAGGATTTTTTGGGGATTTTTTTAGGATTTTTTTGGGTTTTTTTGGGATTTTTATTTATTTTTTTATGTTTTTTTTTGGATTTTTGGGAGGAGTTTTGGAAATTGCGGGGACAGAGATTTAGGGGAATTTTTTTGGGAATTTTTGGGGGGAGGGGGGAGGGGAAATTTCGGGAGTTTTTTGGGATTTTTTTGGGATTTTTTTGGGATTTTTTGGGATTTTTATTTGTTTTTTAATGGTTTTTTGGGGGATTTTTGGGAATTGTGGGGACAGAGATTTAGGGAATTTTTTTGGGAATTTTTGGGAGCTTTGGGGAATTTTTTGGGATTTTTTTTTGGGATTTTTTGGGATTTTTTTTGGATTTTTATTTATTTTTTAATGTTTTTTTGGGGATTTTTGGGAGGAGTTTTGGGGATTTTGGGAGGTAGAGATTTGGGAATTTTGGGGATTTTTTTTAGGATTTTTTTGGGATTTTTTGGCGATTTTTGGGATTTTTTGGGGGTTTTTTTGGGGATTTTTTTGGGATTTTTTGGGGATTTTTTTGGGATTTTTTGGGATTTTTATTTGTTTTTTAATGGTTTTTTTGGGATTTTTGGGAATTGTGGGGGCAGGGATTTGGGAATTTTGGGGATTTTTTTGGGATTTTTTTTTGGGATTTTTTTTGGGATTTTTTGGGTTTTTTTGGGATTTTTATTTATTTTTTTATGGTTTTTTTTGGATTTTTGGGAGGAGTTTTGGAAATTGCGGGGACAGAGATTTAGGGGAATTTTTTTGGGAATTTTTGGGGGAGGGGGGAGGGGAAATTTCGGGAGTTTTTTGGGATTTTTTTGGGATTTTTTTGGGATTTTTTGGGATTTTTATTTATTTTGTAATGGTTTTTTTGGGGATTTTTGGGGAGAGTTTTGGGAATTGTGGGGACAGAGATTTGGGGAATTTTTTTGGGAATTTTTGGGATTTTTTTGGGTTTTTTTGGGATTTTTTTGGGATTTTTTTTGTTTTTTGTTGGTTTTTTGGGGGATTTTGGGAATTGTGGGGACAGTGTTTAGGGGAATTTTTTTGGGAATTTTGGTGATTTTTGGGATTTTTTGGGATTTTTGGGGATTTTTATTTATTTTTTTATGGGTTTTTTTGGATTTTTGGGAGGAGTTTTGGAATTGCGGGGACAGAGATTTAGGGGAATTTTTTTGGGAATTTTTGGGGGGGGGGAGGGGAAATTTCGGGGATTTTTTGGGATTTTTTTGGGATTTTTTTTGGAGTTTTTTGGGATTTTTATTTGTTTTTTAATGGTTTTTTTGGGGGATTGTTGGGATTATGGGGGGCAGAGTTTGGGGGAATTTTTTGGGGATTTTTGGGGAATTTTGGGGATGTTTTGGGGATTTTTTTGGGATTTTTGTGGATTTTTTAAATTTTTATTTATTTTTTTATGGTTTTTTTGGGGATTTTTGGGAATTCTGGGGGGGCAGGGATTTGGGAATTTTGGGATTTTTTTGGGATTTTTTTTGGGATTTTTTGGGATTTTTGGGATTTTTTTGGGCATTTTTTGGGATTTTTTGGGATTTTATTTGTTTTTTATGGGTTTTTTTTGGGAGAGTTTGGGATTGTGGGGAAGAGATTTAGGGGAATTTTTTGGGGGATTTTTGGGGAATTTTGGGGATTTTTTGGGGTTTTTTGTTTATTTTTTGGGGATTTTTTGGGTTTTTTGTGGGATTTTTATTTGTTTTTTAATGGTTTTTTGGGGGATTTTTGGGAATTGTGGGGGGAGGGATTTGGGAATTTGGGGATTTTTTTGGGATTTTTTGGGGATTTTTTGGGGATTTTTTTTGGGATTTTTTGGGATTTTTTGGGATTTTTTTGGGATTTTTTGGGATGTTTATTTGTTTTTTAATGGTTTTTTTGGGGGATTTTTGGGAATTGTGGGGGGCAGGGATTTGGGAATTTGGGGGATTTTTTTGGGATTTTTTTTAGGGGGTTTTTTGGGGATTTTTTGGGATTTTTTTGGGATTTTTATTTGTTTTTTAATGGTTTTTTGGGGGATTTTTGGGAATTGTGGGGACAGAGATTTGGGGGAATTTTTTTGGGAATTTTTGGGGGAGGGGGAGGGGAAATTTTGGGAATTTTTGGGATTTTTTTGGGATTTTTTTGGGGATTTTTTTTTATTTTTATTTATTTTTTAATGGTTTTTTGGGGGATTTTTGGGAACTGTGGGGACAGAGATTTAGGGGAATTTTTTTGGGGAATTTTTGGGATTTTTTTGGGATTTTTTGGGATTTTTTTTGATTTTTATTTATTTTTAATGGGGTTTTTTTGGGATTTTTGGGAGGAGTTTTGGGAATTCTGGGGGGGCAGGGATTTGGGAATTTTGGGGATTTTTTTTGGGATTTTTTTGGGATTTTTATTTATTTTTTAATGGTTTCTTTTGGGATTTTTGGGAATTGTGGGGACAGAGATTTAGGGGAATTTTTTTGGGAATTTTTGGGATTTTTTTGGGATTTTTTTTGGGATTTTTTAGGAGTTTTTTGGGATTTTTATTTGTTTTTTAATTTTTTGGGGGGATTTTTGGGAGGAGTTTTGGTGATTTTGGGGGGGCAGGGATTTGGGAATTTTCGGGATTGTTTTTAGGATTTTTTTGGGATTTTTTTAGGATTTTTTTGGGATTTTTTGGGATTTTTTTGGGGATTTTTTGGGATTTTTTTGGGATTTTTATTTGTTTTTTAATAGGTTTTTTTTGGGGATTTTTGGGAGGAGTTTTGGGAATTGCGAGGACAGAGATTTGGGGGAAATTTTATGGGGAATTTTTGGGATTTTTTGGGGATTTTTTGGGATTTTTTTTATTTTTATTTACTTTTTAATGGGTTTTTTGGGGGATTTTTTGGGGAGAGTTTTGGGAATTGTGGGGACAGAGATTTGGGGAATTTTTTTGGGAATTTTTGGGGATTTGGGGATTTTTTTGGGGATTTTTTAGGATTTTTCTTAGGATTTTTTGGGAATTTTTTGGGATTTTTTGGGGATTTTTTGGGAATTTTTTTTATTTTTTGGGGATTTTTTTGGAGGCATTTTTTAGGATTTTTTAGGATTTTTGTTAGGGATTTTCATTTATTTTTTTAACGATTTTTGGGGGGATTTTTTTGAGGAATTTTTGGGAATTCTGGGGAATTTTTTTGGGATTGGGATTTGGAGGAATTTTTGGGAATATTTTGGGAGTTATTGGAGATTTTTTGCGATTTTCTTTTTTGGAAACTTTTTTTCTTTTTGAATATTTGTTTGGTTTTTAGGAGTTTTTTGGGGAGTTTTGGGAAATGTTTTAAAATTTTGGAGGAATTTTAGGAGGCAGAAATTTAGGAGAATTTTTGGGGAAATTTTTTTGATTTCTGGAACTTTCGGGGAATTTATTGAGATTTTTTTTGAGACTTTTAAGGAATTTTTATTTCTCTTGTTAAGCGTTCTTTGGAAGAATTTTGGGAAGTTTTGGGATAATTTTGGGAATTCGGGGATTTTTTTGGGGGATTGGGATTTGGAGGAATTTTTGGGATTTTTTGGGGATTTTTTTGGGTTCGGGGAGGATTTTTACTTCTTAACTTTTTTTTATTTTTGGGGGATTTTTTTTTGGTTTTCGGGGGATTTTTATTTATTTTTTGAGGGTTGGGGTTTTTTTTTTTTTAAAGTTTTTGGGGAGATTTGAGGAATTTTGGGGGGGAGGGGCTCAGGGAATTTGGGGATTTTTGGGGTATTTTTTTTTGGATTTTGGGAAATTTTTTTATTTATTTTTAGGGAGGTTCTGGGAGGAATTTTGGGGATTTTTGGGCAGAATTTTGGGAATTCGGGGAATGCTTTGGGAATGGGGAAATGGAAAAAAATTGGTAAATAATGAAAAAAACCCCAAAATGTGTATTTTGGACCCTAAATTTTCTGACCACGCCCCTTTTTTCCCTGCACAGGTAACGTGGTTCACCTTGTGGGTGGGCAGGAAAAATTTGGGAAAATCCCAAAAAAATAGGAGAAAACAAAAAAAGTTTGGGAAAAACAGAAAGTTGGGAAAAATTTCTTAAAAATCGGGAAAAAACAAAAAAAAAAGTGGAAAAAAATCTTCAGATATTAGGGAGAAAGCCTAAAAAAATTGTGAAAAATGCCTAAAAAATCACGGAAAAAACAAAAAAAAAGAAGAGGAAAAATGGGCAGAAAATCAGAAAAAAAAGCTCAAATAATTAGGGAAAGGAAACCCCCCAAAAATTGGGGAAAAAACTCCAAAGAAATGCGGAAAAAATCCCCCAAAAATGGGAAGAAAGTCCCAAAAGAACCAGAAAAAAACCCCAGAAAAATCTTTGAAAAACATGGGAAAAACAAAAAAAAAAAAAGTGAGAAAAATCCCTAAAACATCAGGGAAAAACTTCTCACAAAATGTGGAAAAATTCCAAAAAAATCAGGAGAAAAAAGCTCCAAAATGAGAGAAAAACGTAAAGGAATCAGAAAAAAAAAAAAAAAAAAAACAAAAATTTGCAAAAAATGCTTAGAAAGTATGGGGGGAAATAAAAAAAAAATTGGTAAAAAATCCCGAAAAAAAACACAGAAAAAGTTATGAAAAATCTCTAAAAAAAATGAGGAAAAAAATTCCAAAAATGAGAAAAAAATCAGTAAAAGAATGAGGAAAAATTCCTAAAAAATTGGGGAAAAAAACAAAAAAAAGAAGTGGAAAAAATGTCTAGAAGATAGGGAAAAATTCCCAAAAAATCCAGAAAAAATCCCCCAAAAAATGGAAAAAAATATTCCCAAAAATCCAGAAAAAATCCCCAAAAAAACGGAAAAAAATTCCCAAAAATCCAGAAAAAATCCCCCCAAAAAACAGAAAAAATCCAAAAAAAAAAGAGGAAAAAAAAATTCCAAAAAAATGCAGAAAAAATCCCCCAAAAAACCGGAAAAAAATTCCCAAAAATCCAGAAAAAATCCCCCAAAAACAGAAAAAATCCCAAAAAAAAGGGGAAAAACCCCCAAAAATCCAGGGAAAATCCCAAAAAATCCGGGGAAAAATCCCAAAAAAATCCGGGAAAAAACCTCAAGAAATCCGGGAAAAAACCCCAAAAAATCCGGGAAAAAAAACCCCAAAAAATCCGGGAAAAACCCAAAAAATGCGGGGAAAAAACCCAAAAAATCCCGGGAAAAAAATTCCCAAAAATCCAGAAAAAATCCCCAAAAAATCCGGGAAAAAACCCCAAAAAATCCAGGGAAAAAACCCAAAAATTCGGGGCAACCCCAAAAACTCCCCAAACTGCCAAATTTTGTATTTTTCCCGCCAAATTTGCTGACCACGCCCCTTTTTCCCTCGCAGGTAACGTGGTTCACCTGGGGCCAAGGGAGGCATCAAAAATTTGGGAAAATCGCCAAAGAATAGGGAAAAACCAAAAAAATGTGGAAAAAATGAAAAAGTTGGGAAAAATTCCTTAAAAATCAGGAAAAAAATGGGAAAAATTTTTAAAAATTAGGGAAAAACCTTGAAAAAAATTGAAAGATGTCTAAAAAATTGGGGAAAAAACAAAAATAGAAGTGGAAAAAATCTCTAGAAAATAGGAGAAAATTCCAAAAAAATCCAGAAAAAATCCCCCAAAAAATGGAAAAAAATATTCCCAAAAATCCAGAAAAAATCCCCAAAAAAACGGAAAAAAATTCCCAAAAATCCAGAAAAAATCCACAAAAAACTGGAAAAAAATTCCCAAAAATCCAGAAAAATAAAAAAAAAAAAAAAAAAACCGGAAAAAACCCCAAAAAATCCGGGGAAAAAACCCCAAAAAATCCGGGAAAAAACCCCAAAAAATCCGGGAAAAAACCCCAAAAATCCAGGGAAAAAACCCAAAAATCCGGGAAAAAACCCAAAAAAAATGGAAAAAAATCCGGGAAAAAACCCCAAAAATCCGGGGAAAAACCCAAAAATCCGGGAAAAAACCCCAAAAAAACGGAAAAAAACCCAAAAAATCCGGGAAAAAACCCCCAAAAAACCGGAAAAAAATTCCCAAAAAATCCAGAAAAAATCCCCCAAAAACCGGAAAAACATTTCCCAAAAAATCCAGAAAAAATCCCCAAAAAACGGAAAAAAAAAATCCCAAAAATCCAGAAAAAAATCCCCAAAAAACCGGAAAAAAACCCAAAAAATCCAGGGAAAAAACCCCAAAAAATCTGGGAAAAAACCCAAAAAATCCGGGAAAAAACCCCAAAAAATCCGGGAAAAAAAACCCCAAAAAATCCGGGAAAAAAACCCAAAAAATCCGGGAAAAAAAACCCCAAAAAATCCGGGAAAAAAACCCAAAAAATCCGGGAAAAAACCCCAAAAAATCCGGGAAAAAAAACCCCAAAAAATCTGGGAAAAAACCCAAAAAATCCGGGAAAAAACCCCAAAAAATCCGGGAAAAAAACCCCCAAAAAACCGGAAAAAAATTCCCAAAAAATCCAGAAAAAATCCCCCAAAAAACAGAAAAAATTCCCAGAAATCCAGAAAAAATCCTCAAAAAATCCGGGGAAAAAACCCAAAAAACCCGGGAAAAAATCCAAAAAAATCCGGGAAAAAACCAAAAAATCCAGGGAAAAACCCCAAAAATCCGGGAAAAAACTCCAAAAAATCCGGGAAAAAACCCCAAAAATCCAGGGAAAAACCCCAAAAATCCGGGAAAAAACCCCAAAAAATCCGGGAAAAAACCCAAAAAATCCGGGAAAAAACCCCAAAAATTCCCCAAACTCCCAAATTTTGTATTTTTCCCGCCAAATTTGCTGACCACGCCCCTTTTTCCCTCGCAGGTAACGTGGTTCACCTGGGGCCAAGGGAGGCATCAAAAATTTGGGAAAATCGCCAAAGAATAGGGAAAAGCCAAAAAAATGTGGAAAAAATGAAAAAGTTGGGGAAAATTCCTTAAAAATCAGGAAAAAAATAAAAGAATGGGGAAAATTTTTTAAAAATTAGGGAAAAACCTTGAAAAAAATTGAAAGATTCCTAAAAAATTGGGGAAAAAAACAAAAAAAAGAAGTGGAAAAAATCTCTAGAAAATAGGACAAAATTCCCAAAAAATCCAGAAAAAATCCCCCAAAAAACAGAAAAAATCCCCAAAAAACCGGGAAAAAATTCCTAAAAAACCGGAAAAAAATTCCCAAAAAATCCGGGAAAAAACCCAAAAAATCTAGAAAAAATCCCCAAAAAACCAGAAAAAAATTCCCAAAAAATCCAGAAAAAATCCACAAAAAATCTGGGAAAAAACCCCAAAAAATCCGGGAAAAAACCAAAAAAATCCGGGAAAAAACCCCCAAAAAACCGGAAAAAAATCCCAAAAATCCAGAAAAAATCCCAAAAATCCGGGAAAAAAACCCAAAAAACCGAAAAAAACCCCAAAAAATCCGGGAAAAAACCCCCAAAAAACCGGAAAAAAATTCCCAAAAAATCCAGAAAAAATCCCCCAAAAAACAGAAAAAATTCCCAGAAATCCAGAAAAAACCCCCCAAAAAACCGGAAAAAAATTCCCAAAAAATCCAGAAAAAATCCCCCCCAAAATGGAAAAGAAATTCCAAAAAAATCCAGAAAAAATCCCCCAAAAACGGAAAAAAATTTCCCAAAAATCCAGAAAAAAATCCCCAAAAACCAGAAAAAATCCAAAAAAAATCCGGAAAAAAACCCAAAAAATCCGGGAAAAAAACCCCAAAAAATCTGGGAAAAAACCCCAAAAATCCGGGAAAAATCCCAAAAAAACCGTAAAAAAACCCAAAAAATCCGGGGAAAAAAACCCAAAAATTCGGGGCAACCCCAAAAACTCCCCAAACTGCCAAATTTTGTATTTTTCCCGCCAAATTTGCTGACCACGCCCCTTTTTCCCTCGCAGGTAACGTGGTTCACCTGGGGCCAAGGGAGGCATCAAAAATTTGGGAAAATCGCCAAAGAATAGGGAAAAACCAAAAAAATGTGGAAAAAATGAAAAAGTTGGGAAAAATTCCTTAAAAATCAGGAAAAAATGGGAAAAATTTTTAAAAATTAGGGAAAAACCTTGAAAAAAATTGAAAGATGTCTAAAAAATTGGGAAAAAAACAAAAATAGAAGTGGAAAAAATCTCTAGAAAATAGGAGAAAATTCCCAAAAAAATCCAGAAAAAATCCCCAAAAAATGGAAAAAATATTCCCAAAAATCCAGAAAAAATCCCCAAAAATCCAGAAAAAATCCCCCCAAAAACAGAAAAAAACCCCAAAAAAACGGAAAAAATTCCCAAAAAATCCAGAAAAAATTCCCAAAAAAAACCGGAAAAAATTCCCAAAAATCCAGAAAAAATCCCCAAAAAGACGGAAAAAAATTCCCCAAAAAATCCAGAAAAAATTCCCGAAAAATCGGAAAAAAAATTCCCAAAAATCCAGAAAAAATCCCAGAAAATCCGGGAAAAAACCCCAAAAATCCAGGGAAAATCCAAAAAAATCTGGGGAATAAAACCCCAAAAATTCGGGGCAACCCAAAAATTCTCCGAACTGCCAAATTTGGTATTTTTCCCGCCAAATTTGCTGACCACGCCCCTTTTTCCTCGCAGGTAACGTGGTTCACCTTGTGGCCGCGGGGGGGCAGCACCTCTTGGCTCCGCCCACTCAGGTGACGTTGCTGGCTCCGGTTGGCCACGCCCCTTCCGCTGTCGGCCACGCCCCCTCCGCTGTTGGCCACGCCCCTTCTGCAGTAAGCCACGCCCCCTCGGCGGTTGGCCACGCCCCTCGGCAGGAGGAGGGGCGGGGCTTCGGCTCCTCCCCCCAACCCAGGCTGGGGTTGCCCCTGGCAACGGCGCAAGGTAAGGGGGGAGGGGCAGAGGAATTTGGGGTTTCCTGAGCCCCCAGACCCAAATTTGGGACCCCAGACTCAAATTTGGAGACCCCAGAGCCAAATTTTGGTGTTTTGTGAGACCCCAGACCCAAATTTGGGACCCAGACTCAAATTTTGGGGTTTCCTGAGCCCCAGACCCAAATTTGGGGACCCCAGACCCAATCTGGGATTTACTGAGAGACCCCAGACCCAAATTTAGGGATTCTAGACCCAAATTTGGGGACCCCAGAGCCAAATTTTGGAGACCCCAGACCCAATTTGGGGAGCCCAGAGACGAATTTTGGGGTTTCCTGAGACCCAGACCCAAATTTGGGACCCCAGAGCCAAATTTTGGGGTTTCTTGAGAGACCCCAGACCCAAATTTGGGGACCCCAGACTCAAATTTTGGAGACCCAGACCCAAATTTGGGAGCCCAGCCCCAAATCTGGAGTTTCCTGAGACCCCAGACCCAATTTGGGGAGCCCAGACCCAAATTTAGAGACCCCAGACTCAAATTTGGAGATCCCAGACCCAAATTTTGGGTTTATTGAGAGACCACCAGACCCAAATTGGGACCCCAGACCCAAATTTGGGGACCCCAGACTCAAATTTGGAGACCCCAGAGCCAAATTTAAAGGACCCCAGACCCAAATTTGGGAGCCCAGCCCCAAATTCTGGGGTTTCCTGAGACCCCAGACCCAAATTTGGGGACCCCAGACCCAATTTGGGATTTCCTGAGCCCCCAGACCCAATTTGGGATTTATTGAGAGACCCCCAGACCCAAATTTAGGGACCCCAGACCCAATTTGGGATTTATTGAGAGACCCCAGACCCAAATTTGGGACCCCAGACTCAAATTTTGGGGTTTCCTGAGCCCCAGACTCAAATTTGGGACCCCAGACCCAATTTGGGACCCCCAGCCCCAAATTCTGGGGTTTCCTGAGCCCCCAGACACAAATTTTGGATCCCAGACCCAATTTGGGATTTATTGAGAGACCCCAGACCCAAATTTGGGATTCCAGACCCAAATTTGGGACCCCAGAGCCAAATTTTGGGGTTTATTGAGAGACCCCAGACCCAAATTTGGGAGCCCAGCCCCAAATTCTGGAGTTTCCTGAGACCCCAGACCAATTTGGGGAGCCCAGCCCAAATTCTGGAGTTTCCTGAGACCCCAGACCCAATTTGGGGAGCCCAGACCCAAATTTAGGGACCCCAGACCCAATTTGGGATTTATTGAGAGACCCCAGACCCAAATTTGGGGAGCCCAGACTCAAATTTTGGATTTCCTGAGCCCCCAGACCCAAATTTGGGACCCGAGACCCGAATTTTGGGTTTCCTGAGCCCCCAGACACAAATTTGGGACCCCAGACCCAATTTGGGAGCCCAGAGCCAAATTTGGACCCCAGACCCAAATTTGGGGAGCCCAGACCTAATTTGGGGACCCCAAAATTGATTCTTGAGACCTCAGACCCAAATTTGGGGACCCAGACCCAATTTGGGGAGCCCAGACTCAAATTTTGGGGTTTCCTGAGACCCCAGACACAAATTTGGGGAGCCCAGACTCAAATTTTGGGGTTTCCTGAGCCCCCAGACCCAAATTTGGGACCCCAGACTCAAATTTTGGGGTTTCCTGAGCTCCCAGACACAAATTTGGGACCCCAGACCCAATTTGGGAGCCCAGAGCCAAATTAGGGACCCAGACCCAATTTAGGGACCGCAGAGCCAAATTTGGGATTTTCTGAGACCCCAGACCCAAATTTGGGACTCGAGACCCAAATTTTGGGGTTTCCTGAGACCCCAGACCCAAATTTGGGGACCCCAGACCCAAATTTGGGACCCCAGACCCAAATTTGTGCCCCCAGACCCAAATTTAGGGGTTTCTTGAGACCCCAGACCCAAATTTGGGGACCCCAGTCTCAAATTTGGGACCCCAGACCCAAATTTGGGACCCAGACCCAATTTGGGATTTATTGAGAGACCCCAGACCCAAATTTGGGGAGCCCAGACTCAAATTCTGGGTTTCCTGAGCCCCCAGACTCAAATTTGGGACCCCAGACTCAAATTTTGGAGTTTCCTGAGCCCCAGACCAAATTGGGGGACCCCAGACTCAAATTTTGGGGTTTCCTGAGCCCCCAGACACAAATTTGGGACCCCAGACCCAATTTGGGAGCCCAGAGCCAAATTTGGGACCCAGACCCAAATTTGGGGAGCCCAGACCTAATTTGGGGACCCCAAAATTGATTCTTGAGACCTCAGACCCAAATTTGGGGACCCCAGACCCAATTTGGGGAGCCCAGACTCAAATTTTGGGGTTTCCTGAGACCCCAGACACAAATTTGGGGAGCCCAGACTCAAATTCTGGGGTTTCCTGAGCCCCCAGACCCAAATTTGGGACCCCAGACTCAAATTTTGGGGTTTCCTGAGCTCCCAGACACAAATTTGGGACCCCAGACCCAATTTGGGGAGCCCAGAGCCAAATTAGGGACCCCAGACCCAAATTTGGGGAGCCCAGACTCAAATTTGGAGACCCCAGAGCCAAATTTTGGGGTTTATTGAGAGACCCCAGACCCAATTTGGGGAGCCCAGACCCAAATTTGGGACCCCAGACCCAATTTGGGATTTATTGAGAGACCCCAGACCCAAATTTGGGACCCCAGACTCAAATTTTGGGGTTTCCTGAGCCCCCAGACCCAAATTTGTGACCCCAGACCCAATTTGGGATTTATTGAGAGACCCCAGACCCAAATTTGGGGACCCCAGACCCAAATTTGGGGACCCCAGACTCAAATTTTGGGGTTTCCTGAGCTCCCAGACACAAATTTGGGACCCCAGACCCAATTTGGGGAGCCCAGAGCCAAATTAGGGAACCCAGACCCAATTTAGGGACCGCAGAGCCAAATTTTGGGATTTTCTGAGACCCCAGACCCAAATTTGGGGACCCCAGACCCAATTTGGGGACCCCCAGCCCCAATTCTGGAGTTTCCTGAGCCCCCAGACCCAAATTTGGACCCCAGACCCAAATTTGGACCCCAGAGCCAAATTTTGGGATTTCCTGAGCCCCCAGACCCAAATTTGGGGAGCCCAGAGCCAAATTTTGGGATTTCCTGAGCCCCAGACCCAAATTCGGGGTCCCCTCCCTCCATTCCTCCCCAAGACCCCTCAGGGTTATTTGGGGAGGAGCTCCTGACTTTGCTTTTTTCTTTTTTCTCTTTTTTGTTTTTTCCTTCTTTTTCCTCTCCCTTTTTTCTTTTTTTTTCCTCTTTTTTGCCTTTTCCCTTTTTTGCCTTTTTTTCTGTATTTTTTTCTGTTCTGTTTTTTTTTTGGGTTTTTTTGCATTTTTTCCCTTTTTTGTTTTTTCATTTCCTTTTTTTCCCCGTTTTCCCCAAATTTTGCTGCCTTTTCCCCTTTTTCCTTCATTTTCCCCATTTTTTCCCATTTTCCCTCACTTTTCCCCCATTTTTCCTGCATTTTCCCCCAATTTTCCCCAATGTTTTCCCCAATTTTTTTCCCCAATTTTCCCCAATTTTCCCCAATTTTTACCCAATTTTTTCCCAATTTCCCCCATTTTTTTCTCCCATTTTCCCTATTTTTTTCCCCAACTTTTCCCCAATTTCCCCCAATTTTCCCCAATTTTTTCCCTAATTTCCCCCATTTTTTTCTCCCGTTTTCCCTATTTTTTCCCCAATTTCCCCCAATTTCCCCCATTTTTTTCTCCATTTTCCCTATTTTTTCCCCAACTTTTCCCCAATTTTTCCCCAATTTTCCCCCAATTTTCCCAATTTTTTCCCCAATTTTCCCCAATTTTTCCCCAATTTTTCCCCAATTTCCCCCCATTTTTTTCTCCCATTTTCCCTATTTTTTCCCCAACTTTTCCCCAATTTTCCCCAACTTTTCCCCAATTTTTTCCCCAAATTTTCCCATTTTCCCCAACATTTCCCCAACTTTTCCCCAATTCCCCCCAATTTTCCCCCAATTTTCCCCCAACTTTTCCCCAATTTTTTCCCTAATTTCCCCCATTTTTTTCTCCCATTTTCCCTATTTTTTCCCCAACTTTTCCCCAATTTTTCCCCCAATTTTCCTCCCATTTTTCCCTAATTTTTCCCCAATTTTTCCCAATTTTTCCCCAATTTCCCCCATTTTTTTCTCCC